>JADWQK010000954.1:0-415121 GCA_017933935.1 Sesamia nonagrioides | reverse complement strand
ACGTAGAAAGTACATGTAACTTAGAAAAATTACATTGGTACTTGCCTGACCTGGAATCGAACCCTCACACTCATACTTGAGAGGCTGGTGTTTTAACCACTAGGCCACCACGATTTACTAAGCCACCGACGACCTATACATAGAACCTAATGTTTCTAAGGTCGAGAACTATTTGACAACACTCAGATTTGCAATGTAAACCCCGCTTTAATAGTCATTGGTACTGGTCGTAAAGTGTCGAAGTAATTTTTGCGAGGTTCTCGGCGTAACTACTGTATCTTTTGCGCTACGTTAGCTTTTATAGCGTCTTTATGTTTTGTAGCTTTTTTATAACTATGAAAGAGTTAAGCAAATGGCTGGTTAGCATTCATGGCAGTATTTCGCTCTTAACATAAACTTGATAAAAGATAGATGGTGGAGTAAAAAAGATGTAAATGTGAAAAGAGAATTTATGTTAAAATGTAGGTTTGTTTGCTAGGATTCGTTTTAATTTAAGATTTTGTAGTCCTGATTTCTTTTAAAGGGATTTCAACATTATGTGGTGTACTATTTATAATAATTATTTTATAATGGGTTCCTACGAATGTAGGTTGGGTCGAAGTTTAAAATCAAATTTTATCAATTTTTTTGGGACTAGCTGCCGCCAGCGACTTCGTTCGCGTGGAGTTAGTTATGCTCCGCTCCTATTGCTCATAGCGTAATGTTATATAGCCTTTCTGGATTAATGGGCTATCCAACACAAAAAGAATTTTTCAAATCGGACCAGTAGTTCCTGAGATTAGCCCGTTCAAACAAACAAACAAACTTTTCAGCTTTATATATCAGTATAGATTACATTGAAATATGGAAGCGGACCCCAGACTTCAAACCTGAAAAAAGCTTCGGATGCGACTGGGTTTAACGCTGAGATGATGGTGATGATGACATTGGAATATGGAAGATTTTGTTATTGCTTGTTCTTTTGATTTTGTGCGATTGTGTTTTGTTTTTTTTTAATGAGGCGACGATCATTGATTCGATTGCATTAGAGTTTTTCGATAGTGAGCATATATTTTTTAAACTTTTTAAAATAACAGTGTTGGTCTGTTTATTTTTTAAGTAAAAAGCCGAGCTATATTGTTTTTCCAATAAAAAATTCTCTCAACGAGCAGCCTCTATAACAGAAGACGTATCGACTTTTAAAGGATGTCCCAGTAGGGAGCGGCCCCGTATTCAAAAAAGGGAAAAAAATGAAGAAAAAAAGTTATAACGTCATATTGTTTTGCCGCCAAGTGGTGGGGACAGGGGGGGGGGGAGAAAGGGGACTCCTGTATAGTGCCAGGGAAAGATAAGGCGTTATAGCATCCTGTATATAGCCGCTGTATAGCCGGGGGTGCTGTACCCCATTGTGTTTTATGAGGCGCCCTTTCGTATTATTCATACTTTCTAAAAGGCGTTTTGGTAAAGCGTAACAGTCTGATCTAGGTATTTTTAAGATGTGGTTGGTTAGTAAAGGTGGGTGCATAATTATTGAGATTTAATTAAAACTTATTTGAATAACTGCCGTAAGTATGCACCCAGCTCATGAAAAGGCTGGCAAGCAAAGATGTAGTGGACTACAATTTGAGTGTCTTCAAGGCTAGAGTGAATAAGCTCTTAATAAACTAGCGCGCTTTACCATCAACGATTGCATCACTACTTACCATCAGGCGGGATTAATATATCGCACTAATAATACAATACTGTATCAACTCAAAATCGATCATTTTTCAGAATTAACAAAAAACTTATTACTCACTTCCTATAATAGTTGCAATTTGAATAACTGCCATATGAGCTATTAAACTGAATTGAAATGAATAATATCTTTACAAAAATAAAAAAAGAAAACAAATAGTTTAATTATTTAGAAATTTTGAGTTGAGACTGTCTTCCTCCATAAACTTTTTTCAAAATGAAACATTATTTTTAGTTAATTCATTATTGGTGAAATATTTTGAGTTGTTACAGTCGGAATAATAATTTTTCCTCCGGTTTTAACTTAGTTTTTGTACATACAACATAGATGAAAACCGATTCCTAGTGTACTATGTCTTTACAATGTATGTTTATTCATTTTCTAATATCCATAGATCAAACTCTGCTTAGGTTGACACTAGCTGGTATTATCTGAATGTGTTAGAATATTATAATTATATACATTTGAATAAGATAAGTTGTTTTATATGAACTGTTTATTATTTTGTTTTGCATATTAATAAATAAAACCAGCAATTTTTTTGTTAAAGACTATAATTTAATGTAAATTCGCATATTTAATCAGTCAGTTACCGGAGTAGACATTTAGATAAAAGAACAAATATTTAAAAGATTTGACAAATAAACATTTCGCAAAAAAAAATGAAAACAATCTTCTAAAATAAAAATAACAAGTCTTCATAAACAAAAACAGTCGTTACTTATACTGATATCTTTAAAAGTATAGTTTATTCTAACCATTTATCAAAATAAACCTTTAAAAACAAGAATACACAAATATTAAAACAAAACAAATTATTTGTATAGTACTATTCATATTAAAAAAAATATACTTAATAATTATTTTAACTTAATTCTAACCAGTCTGAAAATCACAATTTTTTTATGAATGAAAAAAGAAAAACAAGTAATACTTTTTTAATCAGTCAAATCCTTCTAGCACGTTTCGCGGTAATTTCTGGGTATTATATTTTTTTCAAGTAGTTCTTTCCTGTCCCTTGTATGATTGCTTTGGTCTTCGGTTGAAATATTTGATTCTGTAGTCAAGCTACTGGTTCCAGTAACGGGACTTAAATTATCCAGAACTCCTTCATCTGAACTGTTTGATGAAGAGCTACTAGATGATGAGCTACTGGAGCTACTGGCTTCTTGAAGAAGAATCACTTGGAGATTTTGTTGTTCGACCTCGAAGCAGATTGGGAGTTTTGCTTTGCTATCAGGAACAAAATGCGGATCATAATCAGAATCATCAAAGTCGCTCTGGCCTGAGTGGATGGGTGAAATGTAATATTTCTTTTGGTTGCATTTTGTAATCAGGCTAACGTTACTAACCATATTTGGAGAACACAAGGACATTAAAATTTTGGTAGAACGGTTTACGTCAGTTTCTTGAAGTACTGGATGAATTGTTGATGACGATGGTATACATAGAAAGTGTTGACTGTTCAATCGCATCATCGCTGTCTTCTCTCTGTGTACCTATTTGTATACACTGATGACAATAATGACGGTAACGAATTTCTGACAAGTTCGTGATTTTCCTTAACGTGATGGCTGCTTCTAATACTTCTTGCCATATCAACAAGTACACGGCCACGATGTATACTGAACCTACAAATAAATAAAATAAATAAAATTTTGTTCAAATAAATTATTGATTGATGGCTGTCACAAATAGTGTATTAACTCTAAATTATTAAAATAATACTTCTAAGAAAGCATTTTTCTCATAACACTTGTACAAATTCGAATGAGTTATAGATATTACTGCAATTGACATATAGATATTATGAATTATACATTTATAAACCATACAAAAATCAACTTAACCTTATGACTCAACAAAACTGTATCATATCAAAAACTACTAACCAAATCAATTATAGTGTCTTAAGTAGAAATAGTACTTTAATTATTGTTTTTGTAAATCAGTAATAGTGTAATAACTCGAAATAACACCAAGCGCGTGTTTAGGTCAAATCAACAATACTATGTTAATTCAAAATAAAAATATAAATTTTACATACCTGATTGAGTAATACTGTTGCAAGTCAAAATATTACGCCATGCGGCACGTGCTCTTCCGATCACTGATGGTCGCAACTAAAGATGACTCGATGTCGATGTTGCGGGAGGGGAGTGGCAACCGAAATGTCGTAAATAGTGACTTATAGCACCATCTCTTATCTGTTTTTTGCACTATTCGAACGACGGTTTTGATGACGTGTGAGGAATTAAATTTTACGTGTGTTTATCGTATTATGTCAAGTTCGACGAATTTTGAGTTGATACACTATTGTATTATTAGTGCGATATATAATAAAACAATCCTTTTTTAAATTTATTGTCAGGATTTTCTTCAATGTATGTATATCTGAAAGTTTTCAGAAAAACTATGTCCATGTTTAGACGGATTAACTACTTTCGCGTGTCTTCATTGATAGACTTAGAGAGTAGCCCCCCGAACAGCCTTACAAGTATTTCATAACACTAGATTCGCAATGTAAATCCAATCGTCGTCATTTCCACAAATGTGAAAACGTGGTATGAAATTTCTTCGCAACCGTTTCAATATTTACATCACTATCTTTATACCTGCATATTTCCATACTAAACTAATGAAATGAGGGTGTACTATGGATACATATGGCTACACAAGCTTTACAAAACCAGTATAAGTTGACCTCTGATTGTACGAAAAATTTATACAATGTAAGGTCAGCTAAAATTGGAAAATTATCGCTTGATGTGTGGTTGTGTGTTCACCTTTTCCTTACTCTGTGGTAACTTATAGTTATAAAAAAAAAGCACTTACACTAGGTATATTATCCGAGGTACAGACTCCTTCGCTCAGCAAACGGTCCCGGATCTCCCACGCGAAGATCGAAGGACACTCCCGCTTGTACTGAGCAATTTTGCTGACCACTTCCGCTGTTGCTACCCGAGGTTTCGAGCCCCCGATCGCACGGGGTCGTATTGACCCCGTCTCGTAATACCTGTGAGCAGAAAGAGGTTTAAGACAAAGGTTTATGATTGCTGGGATCTTTCATCATCATCATTATCTCAGCTTTAATCCCAGTTGCATCCGAAGCTTTTTCAGGTCTGGAGTCTGCGACTGCCGTCTGACTCCATATCGAAGCATTGCAGTTCGACCAATTGTTGGACTTTTGAGGGCTCCAACAACCCGTAACGACTGCCACTAGATGTTTGTATGGCAATCGGGACCAAGGGTTTAACCAGTGCAAATATTCATATTCACGCATACAAATATTTGCACTGCGCGGGGATCGAAACCGCGCCTCCGTGGCGTAGAGGCCGTGTTCGCTACCGCTACGCCACGGAGGCTGTCTTAGGAGGGTGGCTGTCGGATTGCTGGGATCTTTATTCACATTATTTAGGAACTGCCGATATATTCTGCTGCTATTGCTCAACCAAGTACAACACATCTCCGTAACACATTTCTTTAACACAAACAGTTTGTTCAAAATACGCAAAGTGAATCGATTCCAATCAGTTTTACACCATGTTATATTTTTTCCCAAATACATTTAGATTTAGACCGCAGAGTGGTTACCGAGCGGTTACGATAGATGCCAGCTGACGCCAGAGGTCAACGCCCGCCTCTACGGATCTTTGACCATATTTTTGTTGGAACAACCAAGTAGAATAGCACGCTCATAACTTGATGGTTTTTCATGATATCTTTTTGAAATTTTGTACATAGATTCTTTACTTAAAAATACTGGACACAAACTGGAAACAAAAATAATGTTGTATATTACAGCCCACACAAACCTTACAGGTAAATTTGCATGTTTAAATATTATTTAGATTAAGCAACCACTCGCACATAAAGGGTGTATCTGACATCGACGCACAAACGAGTACCATGGATCCAGTACATGATGCTGAACCCCCCAGTGGTGGAATTTATCGTCGGTTTTTTCCTGATTAAAAAAAAAACATAATATGCAGTTTTTTTTCACTTTAAACCGTTCATTATTGCTATACAATCTATACATTTATAACCCAATAAGATTTTAAAGGAAAAAATAATTAATTAATTACACAAAAAAGCGCAATGGGAACAAAACTCGAAAAACTATCCTATCAGCTGATATGATGAGTTCGCATCAGAGGTCAACGTCTTACCCACAAAAACGTGCGGCGGCACGCTTGCAACGTTCAAAGGTCAAGCCGACACATTTTTTTAAACACTGTGATTTCTGTAACCGCTCATTAACGATATAAATGATTATCATACCATGACTAGTTTGCGTTACTATGTCAGATACACCCTGTATAATGTGTCTACAACTCCGAAATGACGAGATCCCACGATACAGGGTATCGCAGTGTGGAGTCTAGTACTTCATTGCACGACATATTTAATGTTTATTTTAATATATGTTGTTTTGCTGTCTTTTGCCTGTTGTGCTTATCATATCATCAAAATGTGTCTAAAATATTTACTATAAAAATCTCACCTTGAAGACATGAGTGAAGTAAGCACTTTAAGCAAATATTTGATTACAAAGTACCTACGTTTTAGCTATTGTAGAACAGGAAATGATGAAGTGTGTAGGTTAAGTAGATATATTTATTTTACCTAAAATGTGGAATTATTTGGTTCATAATATCTTAGCGTTTTTCTGGAAACCAAATAAGACTTTAATTATCTGTTTTCCAGGGATTCCCTAAGCTTGGACATATTCAGTTTGAATTTCTTCGAATTTTACTGAGCTAATATCGATATCAGACGTTTCACTTTTTATTCATATTTGCTTTTATTTCGGCATTTTCCATTCGAGTTTTCGTCTGCTACTCAAATTTGTAGAAATCTTTTGAACAGATGATGAATTGCATAACAGACTTCAACTGTTGATCAATGTCTCCTGTTGAGGATACACCGCAATTTTGCCAATAACACATGTAACAAATTATAGAAATTCTTCGAAAATATAACTTCACAATAATGGCGGATATCGCCAATGACAGTCGAAAAAGACGGCCGCGTGAACCGTCTACGAGGAGGTTTGAGGCAAAGTCATGATGTGGCCACTATGCTGCGATATTTCAATGTTCTTTATGAATAATTTACTGAATGCACTTTTTACTACATAAATCACGCGCTTTTATTTAGTGAACGACACTATAAAAAATTTAAAAGTCCAATGAAATATGAGCTTAGCTTTCCCGCCAAAACTCCTGCGTAACACACTATTAGTTGCAATCATCGATCACTTATAGACTAGATTCACAATCAGCGTAAGAAAATGGTTGAACTGAACAAGCGCACAATGCAGCACTTGGGTGCTTCTTTCATTTAGTATTGAATTTGGTTTGATGAAAATGATGGCTTTTTGTACTGCTTTGTGATAAGAACTTTATACACTGCATAAGATATTTATTTTGACTATTAGACTGTTTAATACATGTCGCCATTTTTGATAAGGGCTTCATTTTGACAGTTCAACAACATTCATTGCGTTATTTACGTTATCGAGCAGGCACATATGGAGGAATGAATTAGCAATATGCTTCGAAATGATAGATACCAACTGCTTATAATAGTGTGTTACGCAATTAGGTTGCGGGCTTTTATAAAACTAAACTAAAAGGAAGATAATAATGTTCTCACTCAAAAAGTATATAATAAAAGTGTTAACGAAATACGTATCACTTACTAGACACACTTGAATGTGTTATGTTTAGAATTCCTTATTATAACACATTCAAGTTGACTGACAGCCTCCGTGGCGTAGCGGTAGCGAACGCGGCCGCTGCGCAAGGACGCCGGGTTCGATCCCCGCGCAGTGCAACTATTTGTATGCATGAATATGAATATTTGCATTGGTCTTGTCGTGCCTCGGAAAGTACGTTAAGCCGTTGGTTCCGGTTGTCAGACGTTACGGGTTGTTGGAGCCCTCAAAAGTTTGGGTCTAACTGCAAAGTTACGCGTAAAGCGCCGTCTGACCTGACGTAGGTCCACGGAATAGTTAATTACTTTGTCTGTTCTGTGTGTAGGTCAGACGGCAGTCGCTTCACGGAAAATATCGCAGCTTAGCCAAATCAACAGGTAGACTGGTAAAGCGGACCGCAGACTCCAAAGCTGAAAAATCTTCGGATGAGACTGGGATTAACGCTGAGATGATGATAATGATGACATTCAAGTGTATTTAGAAGGTCTCGGCTTAATCATCATCATCATCGTCAACCTTTTTATCGTCCCACTGCGGGGCACAGGTCTCCTCTCATACAGATAAGGATTGAGCGTAATCACCACGCTTGCACAATGCGGGTTGGCGATTTCAGACTTAAAGTCCAGGTTTCCTCAAGATGTTTTACTTCACTTTGTTATCAGTCATTGGTGTCCAAGATATACTTAGAAATTACATATAACTTAGAAAAGTTACATTGATACTTGCCTGACCTGGAATCGAACCAGCACACTAATACTTGAGAGGCTGGTGTTTTAACCACTAGGCCACCACGACTTATACCTTTACTTTTTTTAATTATATGTTTTTATTTTTCACTTTACCGGCAATAACTGTATGAAGAATATTATTCAATTAAAATTACCGATGAAAATTAAGGCTCGGTCGTTAAATGATAAAAACCCTTTTCAAGAAGAATTTCAGATTTCATTATTCAAATAGGTAATTAAATCAGATCACTGAATTTGTTAGTGATAGGTACTACAAGTTGGTATCCACAATCACCTGCGGTTTCACCCGTGTAAGTAGTAAGTAATATTATCAAAAATAGGTAAAAACCTATTCTCATGCCTATCGAACGTATATAATACGAAATTTCATTGAAATCGGTTCAGCCGTTTTGAAGGAGTTCGAGGACAAACATTGTGACAGGAGAAACCTTACTAATATTATAAATCGGAAAGTGAGTTTGTTGTCCCACTTTCACGCCGTAACTACTGAACCGATTGCTTTGAAATTTTGCAGACGTAAAGTTAGAAGTCCGGATTAAATAATAGGGTACTTTTTATCCCGGAAAAAATTGATATTCCCAAAGAAAATCTAAAAAGCGCGATATGACCGAATTTCACGGGGGCGAAGCCGCGGGCGGAAAGTTAGTTTTATATCTATAGGTACTAATATATAAAGCTGAAGAGTTTGTTTGTTTGTTTGAACGCTCTAATCTCAGGAACTACTGGTCCGATTTGAAAAATTCTCTTAGCGTTGGATAGCCCATTGATCCGGGAAGGTTTTGGGCTATATAACATCACGCTGCGAACAGTAGGAGCGGAGCATAACTAAACCACGCGAACGAAGTCGCTGGCGGCCGCTAGTAATAGATATTTTATTCATTTCCGTTCAATGGTAAGTAGAAATACTTCAAATTAGTTAATTTGTATACCTATAGTGTTAATCTAGAATTAGGTCTTCAATTCTATCCCCAGTTTATACCAACAGTCCCCTTCGCTAGAGGATGGGTAGGCTGCCGTCGGTGTCAGGTTGCGACTAGTCGGTATCGGGTTCGATGCCAGGTAAGTGCACTTTTTATTCGCTTTGCACGCCAGCTGACGCGCGTTTTATATTGCAGTGGTGAAGACTTTTAATTTTATTTTCGGAGGTGGAAGTGAGATTATGTTATCAATAGCCTTTCACTTTTTACCTTATTATAAACTAGTGCTTTACCGCAATCCCGCCTGATGGTAAGCAGTGATGCAATCGTTGATGGTAAAGTGAATAGGAAGGAAGACGGCAGTTCAGCGAGCTGATGCAAGGTTAAACCCAACAACGCGACCAACGTTCCTGCGCCAGAGGGAGATTGATCTGGAGACCCTCCACGACCAAACTCCCGACACAACAACGTTTGGCACATCGCACCCGGCACACATCGCAACACAACTGCTCAGACCGGTCCTCCGTACGTCTTCACTAGACATCATGCCGCAACAAGACCAATCTCATGGCGGCAAGACTTTGTGTAGTGCGTGGTAAACTTCTGCTGGCAGCCGATGTTATCGTACCACCGAGTGAAAGGTCATTATCACGATCAGGGGGCAATCGCGCTAAAATAATTGCAATGCCAATCTTGTAGCATTCAATGCCGCCAAAACACAGGCGTGTCTTTTCACCGCCAAAAGGAGCCCGTTCACCTTGGCTCCTACTTTTCGAAATTTATCCTTGGAGTGTACCGACCGCCTTCAGCTTTTGGGAGTTGAGATTTCCTCGAACCTAAACTTTGGGCGGTTCATTGAGTCCAAGCCCAAGGTGGCTGCCAGGAAACTTGGCGTTATCGCAAAGGTCCGGCAGTACTTCACACCAGGGCAGCTCATGTTGTACAAAGCACAGGTCCGTTCGTGTGTGAAGTACTGCAGCCACATTTGTGCTGGTGCTGCTAAGTGTCACCTGGCCACTTTGGATTCAGTGGAGAGGCGTGCGAAGAGACTGATTGGTAACCCTGATTTAACTCGAGATGGTCCCAAACCATATCTTTTGTTATGTTTCGTATCGCGCTAACCTTTTGACAGATGGTTAAACCATAACTGGATCGCAATTGGAATGTAACCGCTGTCAAATATAAAAGTTGAAACAAAGCTAACTTTTTCTGTGCCATTTATCGAAGTTACGTCTAAACGATTAGATTTACTTATAATTTATTTAGTTTTAATTATTATATTGATTTTACTTCAATCGAAGTTACAACTTTAGCGCGATACGAAATGTGATCGAAACTAAACCATAACTTTAACTGAATTAGATACGAATAAGAGTTGAACTTCTACTGTTTTATTTAGCGCGATTACGGCCCAGCTTGTAATGTTTCCATGGTGGGATCTCAGGCCTCTTCCTTGTGAGTGGGCCATTCGGCTGCAGAGCAGTAGGGTAATTGCGTAACATATTATCAGTAGCAATGGGTTTCATTTTGACAGTTAAACAAGATTCATTGCGTTATTTACGTTTTTGACAGTTAAACAAGATTCATTGCGTTATTTACGTTTTTGACAGTTAAACAAGATTCATTGCATTATTTACGTTTTTGACAGTTAAACAAGATTCATTGCGTTATTTACGTTTTTGACAGTTAAACAAGATTCATTGCGTTATTTACGTTTTTGACAGTTAAACAAGATTCATTGCGTTATTTACGTTTTTGACAGTTAAACAAGATACATTGCGTTATTTACGTTTTTGACAGTTAAACAAGATTCGTTGCGTTATTTACGTTTTTGACAGTTAAACAAGATTCATTGCGTTATTTACGTTTTTGACAGTTAAACAAGATTCATTGCGTTATTTACGTTTTTGAGCAGACACGTTTTCGAACCAATGAAGCAATGGATTGACAATTTACGTTGAAATGATTCCAACTAATAATAATAGCACGTCACGTAATTAGGGTGCTGGAACTTTTCCTCTAAATTTTGATATAAAAATAATTGAGATGTATTGTGTTTTGAAAAAGAAAACAGCGGAATACGAAACGTCTTTTGGTCAACGTTTTTCTAGGTAAAATCAACCTGAGCTGCAGCTGTCCCTTTCGCACTTTATCGGGTGAGGTTGGAAGCAGCGTAACGGCAATAGTTTCTTCAAATACCTACTTTCCAAATTGCGGACCCCAGACTCCAAAGCTGAAAAGGCTACGGATGCGACTGGGATTAACGCTGAGATGATGATGATGACCTATTTTCCAAATTCCTCGGCACTAGAGTCCCGTCTTAAGAGGTTTTTCTTCGACGTTTTGAGAGCAAAGTAAATTGCCAAGAAAGAAAAAGAAAAATAATTATCAAATTTTAGCCACCAGCGTTTTGAAAATTAATTCATATAACATAACATAATCAGCCGTTCACTGATTACTTTTAAGCCCATATATTTTTAAACTAGATGAAGCCGGCATTTCCTAACTGACTACCTCTGAGATGAAAAGCCGAAACAAACTCAAGGATCATCGTCTTCTTTCAAGTCCAGACATTAAAAATGAAAATGTTTACAATAATTTACGTGATTAAAAAAGAAACAGTTTTTAAAGTGTCATAATTTTTGCATAATTACGCATATTACTTAACATTGTTTAGCAGAGCGAGCAGCTCAATCCCAAGCTTTATTGTCTTCTAAATAATCTGAGATTTTTTGGGACTCAGGCTTCCTCTCAGTGAGAGGGAGTAAATAATATAGTAATAAAGTCATATAATAATACAATATGTAAAGAAAACCCTGTCCGACCCTTATGGATAATAAAGGTTAGGTAAACACATGACCAAATAAAATATAAAATTTTACGTAATCATCATAGTAACAATACTAATGAATTTTAAAATAATCTTTTTTTCCCGCGAATTAATTCCAACTTCCCCGAAATAAGGTAATTTTAAAAAAAGTGACGACACCATTTTGACGGTACGCTTATGCGATTCGACTACGCGTCGCGTGCCCTGCCCCCCGTCGCCCGCGGAAGGATGTCCTACCGCACATGTATTAAGTTACCTCTTTTTGCAAAATAATATTTATTTTTTTAGGGGGATTTTTTTTTAAACTTTAGTCCGGCTTTTTCGGCATTAGTAGAATCAGTTATCGATCGATTCCTAATAATACCTTCACGGATCGGACAGGGTTTTCTTTACATATTGTATATAAATCAAGGCACGGCTGGTGCAGTGGTGGGACAAATATTTGCATGACGTACAAGCAGTTGTTCCAAATATGACTGTTTGTGAGTTTATATGTTTGTTAACGCAACCACGATACAGGAGAAATTCCTAGTGTAGAGCAAAGCCTTTTAAAATTAAAATTTAAGAAACGAATGTAACCAATACACATTTTTTTCCTAACTGGGGTTTAGAAAAAGCCTAGGTTAAAAAAGTCACAAAAAGATGATACCTAATAGCTGAATCAATAATTAATTAACTGAATTTACTCAAACAATTATTAAATAAAAATACCCAAAGTAAAAATACAAGGACAGAATTCATCCAAGAAAAAGAAACAATTTTCTTGATCATAGCCCCATTTCTAACCTCATCATCCAACTAAAGCTAAGGACCGCAATGTCCATACATCCACAACTAACAAGTAAACAAAGGAAGCAACTATGCGAGGTATGCAGTAAGGTACACCTCCAGCAACTGGTCGCCACCGCAGCCTCATAGACTGCCGCGCCATAGCTGACCGCAACCGGCCCGGAAAGAACTGTACTTATTGTACACGAGTAGCTATGCGACAGAGACTAAACCTTCTAAAATTCCGCTGTTATGTTTGCTTGCCGACGAAAATACGCAGTAACGTTTCGTACATCTTTTCTGCGTTTAAAAAATGTCACACTGTTATTTTTAGTGTGGATACACATCGCTATATGTGCATCGCTATATTGACAGTCGTGGTGGCCTAGTGGTTAAAACATTAGCCTCTCAAGTATGAGTGTGCGGGTTCGATTCCACGCCAGACAAGTACCAATGTAAAGTTATATATACTTTCTAAGTATATCTTGGACACCAATGACTGATTACAAGGAGAGGAAAGCATCTTGAGGAAACCTGGACTTTAAGTGTAAAATCGGTAACCCGCATTGAGCAAGCGTGGTCATTATGCTCAATCCTTCTATGTACGAGAGGAGACCTGTGCCCAGCAGTGGGACGTTAAAATTTGATGATAATGATGATGATATGTGCATCAACTAGATGGACAGTGTATTCGACTTACATTTGCGTAAATAACAATGGTAATAAATAGCACTATAACCTCATTTTAACAATGTTTATTAACTATAGCACTGATTCAGGTTTTTTTAATAATTATAAACTAGTGCTTGACTGCAATTCCGCCTGATGGTAAGCAGTGATGTAATCGTTGATGGTAAAGCGCACTAGTTTATTAAGCCTATTCACTTAAAAAACTTAGGAATAAGAAGAATGACGGCAGTTGAGCGAGGTGATGCAATGTTAAACCCAAGACCAACACGACCAACGATGTTGCGCCAGAGGGAGATTGATCTGGAGACTCTCCACGACCAAACTCCCGACACAACAACATTTGGCGCATCGTACCCGGCCCACAACTGCTCAGACCCGTCCTCGGTAGGTCTTATGAAAACGGAATTTCCAGTTATATTCTTGAATTTTTAACATCAAATCGATGGTGTTTACTTGCTTCGAGAACTCTAAACTGTAAGTATGCACAAACAGCCTCTCAACGGGATTTTATAAAGCTTGGTCTCTGTTTGATACCTACTCCTGAATCTTAGGGTTGATGTGTTTCTTAGTTTAAGTGTGAGGGTGGTTTAAAGCAATATAAAAGGTGTTTGTGACAAATTTAAGAATGATTTCACCCTATTTCTTCGCTTCATAACTTCTGACCACAATGAACACCCCGGAAAGGAAGGTATTTATTATGGAGTCACATCGCGACATTTGCGGCGGGGAATGCATATACAATATGTAAAGAAAACCCTGTCCGATCCGTGAAGGTATTGTTAGGTATCGATAACTGATTCTACTAATGCCCACAAAGACAGGCTAAACTTAAAAAAGAATCCCCCTAAAAAAACTAAATATTATTTCGCAAAAAGAGGTAAGTAACTTAATACATGTGCGATAAGCAACCCCTTCCGCGGGCGGCGGGGGGCAGGGCACGCGGCACCTGTGACGTGGTCGCGACGCTATTCGCTCATAATAATACCGGTGTTGTCACTTTTTAAAAAATACTAAATTCCGGGGAAATTGGAATTAATTCCCGGGAAAAAAAGAATATTTTAAAATTCATTAGTATTGTTACTATGATAATTATGTAAAATTTTATATTATATTTGGTCAAGTGTTTACCTAACCTTTATTATCCTTATGGGTCGGACAGGGTTTTCTTTACATATTGTAGGTTAAGTATATGATGGATTAGGGATATTATGGAATGTAATAGAAATTAATTGTCTTACTAAAATACTAATATTTTAAATGAATAGATGGAATGTATGAATGGATCATCACCATCATCAAACTTTTTACCGTTCCACTGCTGGGCACAGGTCTCCTCTCATACAGAGAAGGATTGTGCGTAATCACAACGCCTGCTCAATGCGGGTTGGCGATTTCAGACTTAAAATCCAGGTTTCCTCAAGAATGTTTTCCTTCAACTTTTTAATCAGTCATTGGTGTCCAAGATAAACTTAAGAAGTACGTCTAACTTAGAAAAGTTACATTGGTAGGTACTTGCCTGACCTGGAATCGAACCCGTACACTCATATTTGAGAGGCTGGTGTTTTTAAAACACCTTACTACCACCTTACGACTTAGTGGTTAAAACACTGTTTTAACCACTAAGTCATGACGACTTAATGGATGCAAGTTTGTTATTTTTTCATACAAAAACTGCAAAACGACTTCGGATGAAATTTGCCACTCAGTTGGTTTATAACTAGAGATAACACATAGAGTAATTTTATTCCAATATTCCCATGGAATTGGTGATAACGCGCGTGAAACCGCGAGCGGCAGCTAGTATGTAATAACAATGGCGCCGATTGCCGATTGGTGCATCTCTTTCTTTCCATATCGTTAAGAAAAAGATAGAGATAACATTTTAAATTAATTCTGTCAAATTAAGATACTCCATAGACAGTTTAGACGCGATTATAAACATGGCGACTAAAATACGTCAGTTTGCGTCAGGGCGCACTAATTTGACAGGTCTAAACTGACATTTTATCTTCTGTCCTTTTCTTAACGAAATGGAAAGAAAAAGATGCATATAACTTAAAATTAGTTTAGTTTGTGAACAACAGAATCGGCGCCAATGTCTAAATCTTGATGCTAAATCCTGAAACAGCTTCTAAATTTATTTAAATGATAAGAATAGCTGGTCGCCCTGATTCATCATCATCATCATCAGCCTTTACTCGTCCACTGCTGGACATAGGCCTCTTTCATGGCACGCCAACAAGCTCGATCCTGAGCAGTTCTCCGCCAGCCACTACCAGCCACCTTTTTGATGTCGTCGCTCCATCTCGCCCAAGGGCGTCACTCACGGACTCGTTTACCCCAACGGTTGTCGATCCTGCGGCATATGTGACCAGCCCATTGCCACTTCAGCTTGCTAATCCTCTCAGCTATTTCGGTGACTCTGGTCCTCTGTCGGATTACCTCATTTCTGATGCGGTCCTTCAGAGAGACGCCCAACATAGCCCGCTCCATAGCTCGCTGAGCGACTTTAAACTTATGGACTAGTCTGACCGTTAGTGTCCACGTCTCGGCTCCGTAAGTCATGACGGTTAGGACGCACTGGTTGAAGATTTTGGCCCTGATTACCTCAAGACAATGTTTGTGTTCTTTCTCTAGAATTGGCTTACTTACACGTTTTATGAGTTCATATAGTTGAAATGAAATGAAATGAAATCGTTTATTACGCAAGTAGGATCACTGATCACGTTTACACGTCATGTTTATTTTTTATTTTATTTTTTTAACTAGATGAAGCCGGCATTTCCTAACTGACTACCTCTGAGAAGAAATAGCCGAAACAAACTCAGGGATCATCGTCTTTTTTCAAGTCCAGACATTAAAAATGAAAATGTTTACAATAATTTACCTTATAATTACGCATATTGCTTAATAACAATGCTTAACAGAGCGAGCAGCTCAGTCCCAAGCTTTTTTGTCTTCTAAATAATCTGTGATTTTATAATACCCCTTTTTGCAAAGTTCGGCCTTTATATGGTTCTTAAATCGTCTAATGGGTAAGTTTCGAATGTCGATGGGAAGCTTGTTGTAAAAGTGTATACATTGACCCATGAACGAGTTGCCTACTCTGTGGAGACGAGTGTGATGTACAGCAAGATTGTGTTTGTTGTCTTTTCTTATAATGCATAAATATGTAAGCTGTCACGCCCTTTATACCGGGGGCTTAGTAGGTAATAAGTTTTGACTTATTTACATTTTAATTATATTTTAATTTTTTTCTTTGCTGGTATTTTTGCGTGGCTAGCTAGCATATGGTAAATAATTTCATCGTTGTTGTGTTTTCTTATGTGCATTACTGTATCTACATAGTATTGTATAAAGTCAAGTGTCTCTTTTTAAATGAACAAACAGCTGTGCTGCTGGGGAGTTTGTTCCGCCACATCTACTTCCCAGCGATAACACTTGGAAGTGGCGAAGGGCGGGTGTTTTGGGGGGACTGTCTTATGTAATGTTGACGTTCAAAAAGTGCTGATTGTCAGCCCAATTTGAATAAATGACATTTGATTTGAAATGAAAATGCTAACATAATGTTCTAGAAAAGGGTAATCCTTTTGATGACATTTCTGTCCATTTTTGGATAATTGTGGACTTGGGGTTTCATTTCTACACCAATTGATAAATTTTAAATAATGAACAAAGTCAGCTTACGTAATTATATATATTTTGAATCTTCAAAACGTCTGAACATTAAACAACGATTACGGTGGTAGTGGTTAAAACACCAGCCTCTCGAGTCTGAGTGTGCGGGTTCGATTCCAGGTCAGGCAAGTACCAATGTAACTTTTCTAATTTATATGTACTTTCAAGTATATCTCGGACACCAGTGATTGATTACAAGGCGAGGGAAAACATCTTGAGGAAACCTGGACTTTAAGTCTGAAATCGCCAACCCACATTGAGCAAGCGTGGTGATTACGCTCAATCCTTTTCTGTATGAGAGGAGACCTGCGATCAGCAGTGGGACGATAAAAAAAAGGTTGATGATGATGATGAAAGCGCCTGATAGGGTTCGAATCTACGACTTAGGTACAACTTGTAAGTCGCAGTCGATATCACAAGGCCACCGCTGCTCCAGACAGACTGTTGCTATTAAATTCCTGTATTATTCTCTTTATACTTCAACCGGCCCCTGGTTCTCGACTGGTTGTACCGCAATGTGACGGCAGAGTAGTGACAGGCGGGTAACATGAGAAGTTCAGCTTTTTATCTAGCTATAACACGTCAAGACATTTTTTTAGGCTGTGACTTTGCGGTTACAGCGACGAGGTTTAATTTAAAATAATTATTAGGTTACTTATGCTACTTACTTGTTGCATTAGAGGGGTAATAAAGAAATCGTGGCCCGTGCTTACAGGCAAGTGAAGGACGGGTGGATTTTAGTCAGTAAAAGTCTGACATGCCCTTCCGTTCTGGCCAGAGTGGCAGAGGTCATTTAATGATTTCCCATCCCGAACAAAAAAAGGGGTAATCTCGTAATTTTAAAAAAGTTCTTCAGTCTGTCAAATAAACCTTTTTTCTTGACATTTTGAATATTTTTTTCTCGCCGAGATGACACCGAGACTAGATTTTGACATCATCATCTTAGCGTTAGTTCCAGTCGCATCTGAAGCTTTATCAGCTTTGGAGTCTGGGGTTCGCTTTACCAGTCTAACTGGTTTTGGTTATCTTCGATATGTTCCGTGAAGCGACTGCCGTCTGACCTCCAAAACCCGATAGCGATATCGAAGTATTGAAGTTAGACCAAATGCTGGACTTTTGAGGGCTCCAACAACCCGTAACGACTGCCACTAGATGTTCGTATGGCAACCGGGACCAACGGGTTAACATGCTTTCCGAGGCACGACCAGACCAGTGCAAATATTCATGCGTACCAATATTCTCCTTGCGCAGCTGCCGCGCCCACAGAGGCTGTCAAAATCGGTCGGCTTTCAATGTAACCGGTCCTAAATAGAATTACAAATTTTTCATCACTCAGTGCATTGCTAAAAAAACCCTCTTTTATAAAACATTTAGTGAGTTAAAAAAACCTTAACCAGTGGACCATACGTAACTGGCTTTGACCTTGAACAGCAGCACAATTCTGGAACCGTCGCACCGTGAAAGCTGTGGTGAAGTAACCGTGGAATGAGCTGTCATGTCATTCTAAATAATGCTAGGGATTGACACGTGGCAAGTCACTCTAAAATCACTTTCCCTTTCCATGGTGAGAGTTTCACAGAATCGACCTTTTGGAATTTATTTATTACGGCACTCCAACGATTAACTCGCATAAACATAAATATGTCTTAAATATATATTACTAAACTACTAAACTTAAAATGTCATGGTGGCCTAGTGGTTAAAACACCAGCCTCTCAAGTATGAGTGCGCGGGTTCGATTCCAGGTCAGGCAAGTACCAATGTAACTTTTCTAAAGTTATATGTACTTTCTAAGTATATCTTGGGCACCAATGACTGAAGGTGAAGGAAGAAATCTTGAGGAAACCTGGACTTTATAAGAAATCGCCAACCCGCATTGAGCAAGCGTGGTGATTATGCTCAATCCTTCTCTGTATGAGAGGAGACCTGTGCCCAGCAGTGGGACGATAAAAAGGTTGTTGATGATGATGATTTATTACTACAGTGAATTTATCAATTAATAACGGCGCCAGCGATTTCGTTCGCGTGTAGTTAGTTATGCTTCGCGCCTATTGCTCGCAGCGTGATTTTGTCTGATATAGTCTAAAGCCTTCCTGCATTAATGGGCTATCCAACGAAAAAAGATTTTTTCAAATTGGACCAGTACTACCTGAGATTAGCACGTTGAAACAAACAAACTCTTCAGCTTTATAATATGTTTTTTAGTTATAGGTGTATTTAGCCTAGGTTTGATAAGTAATTCAAGCGGTTAACACAAATAATATTAATAATGATAAAATCAGATAAGTTATTCGAAAAATATGTTTTAATTGAAAAAAAATTAAATTTTTATTAATTTTTAAAATTTTAAATTTGTCAATTAAAACATGTTTTTCGAATACCTAAGCAAATTAACGAAATAAATAAAAACAAAAATTGCATTGATTAAAAAGTGTAGTAGGTACGGAGTTTTATTAGAAGACGAGGTTAAATTATACTGGTTATGTTATAGTACATTACGATATTAGTGCGTAATGATGGTTATAACTTGCGAGGCGGAATTTCAGCCCGAGCCGAAGGCGAGGGTGTAATTGAGCCGAGCATGTTATAACCAATACGCACGTATATCGTACGACGTTTTTTAACACACTTGCGAGGAAACAGAAAAAGAAGTACTTTATATTTTGTTCATTTTAAATAAACTCAATCTGTGAATGCACACTGTTGCTTTCACTCCATTAGTATTATTATTTGCCATTTCAAATATGGAACAGCGCGCAGCGCGAGCCGTGCGGCGGCGATCAGTTCCATAATTACTTGAAATGGAAAATAATGCTGTTATGGAAAATAATGCTGTTATGGACTATAACTTAACTATTTGCTTTGATAAAACACGCGTTTGTTATGGCCTGCTTTACATATTTAAAACCGGTGGAATTACATCAGCTTTACGAGCAAGGGTGTTAAAAATTACATAACAATTAAATACTCCTCGTGCGACTGTTTAACTCACTCACAAGCCAAACACTGAACTACAAATAAACTACACTTACGAAATAAGTGTCAGTATGGGAGTGTAGTTCAATGTTTATGTATCCAGTAAAGATTAGGTATACAATATGTAAAGAAAACCCTGTCCGACCCATAAGGATAATAAAGGTTAGGTAAACACTTGACCAAATATAATATAAAATTTTACATAATCATCATAGTAACAATACTAATGAATTTTGAAATAATCCTTTTTTCCCGGGAATTAATTCCAATTTCCCCGAAATTTGGTAATTTTAAAAAAAGTGACAACACCGGTATTATTATAAGCGAATAGCGACGCGACCACGTCACAGGTGCCGCGTGCCCTGCCCCCCGCCGCCCGCGGAATGGGGTTGCTTACCGCACATGTATTAAGTTACCTCTTTTTACGAAATAATATTTATTTTTTTAGGGGGACTTTTTTTTTAGTTTAGCCTGTCTTTGTATTTATTATATTCTACTAATAAATCCAAAGTATAGTATAGTATTATAGTAAGTATAGTTATATTAGTAGAATCAGTTATAGATACCTAACAATACCTTCACGGATCGGACAGGGTTTTCTTTACATATTGTATAGAATTGGAAATGCACTTGAGAAAAAAGTTTAGCAAAGAGCGAGAGAAAGTTCAAGTTTTTGAGAAGATAAACTCAAAAACTTGAAGTATTTATCCCTTGTATTGCCCCAACAACATTCCCATATAGCCACTGACGCCGAATCTCTTGTCCACATACTAAGGTCCGTATTACAGAACGTCACTCAAAACTCAAGCTCCACTTAAGTCTCGTTTGAAGCCTTTTGATTGGTTGAAACTAGTTTTAAGTAATGCTTAAGCAGAGATCAATGCTTGAGTTTCCTTCTGGAATACGCACCTAAACTAATTTTAAGTTAAGTGCATCTTTTTCTTTCCATTTCGTTAAGAAAAGGACAGAAAACAATTATTAGTTTAGTCCTGTCAAATTAAGATACACCATAGACATTTTTTTTTGGTTCAATTTTTTCCGTTCTTCTGAACGGAAAAGGCAAAGGCATAGTACGCCATACAGCCTAGTCTTCAGTAAATATATTCTTGAGTAAACTTCTATCCTAACTTATCCTAATTAATCCTAACTTATCCTAGCTTATCCTAAACTTATCCTAACTAATCTAACTCCTTTCGTTTCCCGCGTTTGGACGATAAGGAGCGGTTTAGCGTAAAGACATGATGCGGCCACTATGCTACAATATTTCACTGTTCTTTTTGAATTATTCACTGAATGCACTTTTTACTACATAAATCACGCGTTTTTATTTAGTAAACGACACGATAAATAATTTTAAAAGTCCAATGAAAAATGAGCGTGACACTCATCTTGACATTCCCGCCAAACCACTCCATAGACAGTTTAGACGCGATTATAAACATGGCGACTAAAAATACGCCAGTTTACGTCAAGAGCGCATTAATTTGACAGGTCTAAACTGAAATTTTATCTTCTGTTCTTTTCTTAATGGAGTAGAAAGAAAAGTATGCACAGAACTTAAATTTAGTTTGTGAACAAGGGAATCGGGGTCATTGTCACTGGCGCTGATGGCCTTTTTCACAAACTAAATTCCCTTGTCCGATGAAGACCAGCCCGCGCCGCAGCTGAGCCAGTAATATCATAATGTCCCATCAATGACCTCTGAGTTTGTTTCGGCGTTTCTTCTCAGAGCTAGTACTAGGAAACGTCATGGTCATCAAACCATTAAGAACACATTCGATCCAGCCGTCCCTTGCTGTCCTCTCTAGCGACGCCCTAAGCCGAGGTTCGTACCCCACAGGGGTGCCCTTAGTGCGTAGTCGCCTAATTTTAATTTAGTTTTAAGTGCCCCTGGCTGGAGGCTTTAATTTTAATTAAGGCATCCACAGGAAAGCCCGATTAAGTAGTTACGGTCTCCTAGTAGCCACCTACGAGATGCCATATAAAAAAAAAAAACACAAAGTAAACAAAATTTAAGTTCAGTACATCTCTTTCTTTTTATTTCATTAAGAAAAGGACAGAAAACAATTATTAGTTTAGTCCTGTCAAATTAGACAACGCCTGATGTAAATTGAAGTAATATTTGACGCCTTATTTTTAGACACATCTAAACTGTCTATAGGAGTTTTGGCGGGAAAATTAAGCTGAGTGTCACGCTCATTTTTCATTGGACTAAATTATATTTCAATTATTTATAGTGTTGTTTACTAAATAAAAGTGCGTGATTTATGTAGTAAAAAGTGCATTCAGTAAATCAATCATAAAGGACATTGGGATATCGGAGCATAGCGGCCTCATCATGACTTTGCCTCAAACCTCCCTCGTAGACGGTTCACGCGGCCGTCTTTTTCGACATGAATTAAAATTCATTACATACGACATTGGCTAAATGCACAAACCATGCGAAGTCGAAGAAGAAAGAAAGAAAGAAATAGTTCATAGCAATCCCAACACGTAACATTGGGTAAATGCACAAACCGTACGAAGCAAATGAAAAAAAAAAAATGTCTATGCAATATCCTAATTTGACAGGACTAAAGAAATATTTTATCTTCTGTCCTTTTCTCATTCAAATAGAAGGAAAAGGATGCCCTTTACTTAAATTTGATTTAGTTTGTGAACTATGTAATAGGCGTTATTGTCTCACACGTAGAGTATACCAAGCAATTAGCACTAGAGATACAATATTTGCGTGTCGTCAGCATGACGCGTTTTAGATAAAGCTACACTACTTTATATAAAACTTATACAGACCTGCCGAGTATCTTGGAGACGCAGCCATTGGAGACCTGCAGGATTCGGCTGATGTCACAGGGCCTTGCGCCAGAGTGTGCCAGCTCCACGATCTTCTGGCGCGTCGAGTCGGGCAGCGGCCGGCCTCCTACAAACACCCCGCCGAGCTGGTTAACACCGCTGTGACCTGCCGCACCATACCACTGCTTACTCCAATTAATCACGCGTTTTGATTCACGTGACGGGCTTGTTTTTTCTTTGATCAAATTCAAGGTACTGTCTAAAGTTTTTTTTTTGCTAAGATCTGATTTTTGGGACTTTTGTACAGTTTCTGTTCAACAAGGTCCCACCGTACTTGATTCACGGGGTCCTTGCTTCAGATCGTTTTAAATTACTACTATATATATCTTAGCACAACTAATAATAAGCAATGACTTCAATGTACTTCACAGTGGACATATTGTTTAGAATAAGCGATATACTTTTACAGTTGTAGGTATCTAATGGCGCAATAAATTTCTTAATAAAGAAATTAAAACTTTAGTATTTCTGGACATCAATATTTAGCACAATTCTGACGGTCTGATGGATCTAAAAATATTAAATGAGGAAATATTTAATGAGGATTCTGCCGATTCTCCATTGAATTAGGAGTCTAATATGTAAAAAATTATGTACATCAGACCGTTTCATGTTCACGTAATGTGACACATGAAGATGCCAGCCAAAGAATTTGTGACAGAACAGTTCGTTAGAAGCATTTATTTATGGCCGAACGGACTGATATCGGAACGTTTGGCCAACTTGAATCTTCATAACTGAGGACCTTATCAATTATCGAGGTGAGATATTGCTGTACCAGACGCTAACGAAGCTCTACTGTAAAGTACAAAGGCTATCCTACTAACCTTAATCTACAAGTATCAAGTCATGGTATACAATATTTAAAGAAAACTCCGTCCGACCCAAAAGGATAATAGAGGTTAGGTATACACATGACCAAATATGATCCGAAATTTTACATAATCATCATAGTAATAATAGTAATGAATTTTGAAATAATCTTTTTTTTCCGTGAATTAATTCCAACTTTCCCAATATTTGGTAATTTTTAAAAAGTGACAACACACTTCTAGACAGTATTATTATGAGTGATGTGACCACGTGCCACATGCGCGCATGTATTGCCTACCGCACATGTATTAAGTTACCTCTTTTTGCGAATTAATATTTATTTTTTAGGGAGGTTTTTTTTTAAATTTTAGCCCAGCTTTGTGGGCATTAGTACAATCAGTTATCGATACCTAACAATACCTTCAGGGATCGGACAGGGTTTTCTTTACATATTGTATAGTCACCATAATACCAACTTTAATCTATAAGTATCAAGTCATGGTATATAGTCACCATTACCTTTACCTTTGTGCGCCAGGTCATCCATCCTGTCCAGCAGGTTCCCGTCCGGGGGCCAGGGGCTGATAGGAGGTAGCTGCTGCGCCGGCAGCATGGTGTATACCCCGTATTCTTCTATGGTGACGACCTGGGATCATATATTTGTGGGTCATGGAATGATAATAGTGATCTATTAAAATGAGAAAAAAGGATTCAGATTTTTCTCCCTTAAGTTTTTGATTTGGTTATCAGTAGATATTTATTACCAGGGAGCCGCAGGGTAATTGCTTAACACACTATCAGGCCGCTGCCTCGAATCTTGCGGGTAGCGGGGCGGCGGCGGCGGTGGCGAGTGAGCGGCAGGATCTTATGCGTAAAATGTAACGGACCGATTCTCGAAAACAGCGGCGTGGCAGCGGGGCGGTGGCGGGTAGCGAGCGGTGTACTTTTCGCGCTCGAATCTTGCAGACACCGGGCGGGCAGCGAGTGGTGATCGAGCGTTAGGAATAAATTGCCCGCGCCCGCGCCCGCTGCCCGCAAGATTCGAGGCAGCACGGCGGCCTAACTGAAGCGGCGCGGCGCGGGTGGGCTCTTAGTACTATGATCTACCGACAGCTGTGCCGTGCGCTCGGTAACCACACTGCAACAATTTCTAAATATATTTGAAAAAAAAAAATATAACATGGTGTAAAAATGATTGGAATCGATTCAGTTGCTTATTCTATACGAACTATATTCAGATTTAGTATAAAATAAAAATAACGTTGTATAACTGCTATAAGTTATTTTTGTAGTAGAATAGCCGATGCATCTATACACATGAGTAAGCAATAAAAACTCTATGGAACTTTTTTTTTTTTTATAAATTATAAACTAGCGCTTGACTTGAGTCTCATAGAATCATGTCATCACTGAAATATACTCAACTAGATGACCCGGCGAACTTCGTTCCGCCTTAAAGGCAATATCACATGATCTTATTTTTTACTTTTAAATTAGGATAATTAGGGTAGCACAAAAGTGTAGGAGAAGTCGAAACAATGAAGCTCATCATCATCATCATCAACCTTTTTTTGTCGTCCCCTTGCCGGGCATAGCTCTCCTCTCATAAGGAGAAGGATTGAGCGTAAGCACCACGCTTGCTCATTGCGGGTTGGCGATTTCAGACTTAGTCCAGGTTTTATTAAGACATTCATCATTAAATCACAATAATATCATAGCAGAAATTTCATTTTCTCTACTTTGTGGAGATGCAAGGTACCAGGGTAGCACAAATTGGTAGGAGAAGCCGAAACAATGAAGCTCATTCATCATTAAACCATAATAATTACATGGAAGAACTTTTATTGTGCCTAGTTTGTAGAGGTGCAAGGTACCAGGGTAGCACAAAACTGTAGGAGAAGTCAAAACAACGTTTCCGAGTTCACATGCTTTTTCAAGCAATCAGCACCATCAGCCGGGCTGATTTGTGAATCTAAACCATCCACGGCACCACTCAAACGCATTCAGAAAAAATCATTTAAATCGATCAAGCCGTTTAGGAGGAGTTCAATGACATACACACGTACAGCAGAATTATATATATAAAGATTAAACCTACGATACATCTTAATCATGCTACCGGGCAAAGACATCTACTTTTTCTTCCAAGTCAGGATAGTTGTGCAATCTCTGGCCAACAAAAGACATCACAGTTGCAATTCTTGTTTTAACAATCTTCACAGTGTTAAGAGACTCTAGTGCCGAGGACTTTGGAAAATAGGTATTTGAAGAAACTATTGTCGTCGCGCTGCTTCCAACCTCTCCCGGTAAAGTGCGAAAAGGACAGTTGCAGCTCAGGCTGATTTTAGCTACAAAAAAGTTGACCAAAAGACGTTTCGTATTCCGCTGTTTTCTTTTTCAAAACAGCACAGATCTCAATTATTTTTATATCAAATTTTAGAGGAAAAGTATACCTATGCTTCTTCCTTCTTTCAAAAACTTATCATGTTTGTCTAATAGTCCTCTGAACATCACGATAAAATTGGGATATTTTTCGCGATTTTGAAGTATCGTATTTTCTTTATTAATTAAGTTTCGGAAAAAATCTATTGATAGGGGCACGTATAATCATGGTGTAAAATTGTAGAAAAAAAATAATTGCTCTAAAAGCACTATCCACGAAGAAAACAGCGGAATACCTTCGTATAGAGAAAGCACAACTAGAGTTCTTAGTATAAGTCACTCAAAATATCCTCGAATTTCTCTATAATTTGACATTTGCTTGTCGCCAAGATGAGATTGCTAGACGAGGTTAGATTTTGAATGTTTTAAATTACGAGACCTTCAGATAGTTTTGTATAGACGACAGCACATCAAGCTACTACAATCTGTCAGATTTCTTTATTAGATTTTCAAACTTTATCGCTTAAGCTTTAAGGCTCAAGAATGATTGGGAATATTTGACATTTACGGGTAGCCTGCCCTGCTGTCGTCCGTACTTAAACAAAAAAATCTGCTGCAATCTTATTTAGGTCAGTTGACGAGAGTTTTTTTAAGACATAGTAAATAAGTTCCCAAGCCTTCTTTATTCTTGTTTTTTGAATTGTTTTATTGTCTTTTGTGTGGGTATTAAATGGGTAGTGGGTATATACAACAAGGAGACAATATCAGGACAAAAAATAAAAATACTAGTAATAATAAGATGTAAGTATTTTGAATCTATCGAATTAATTAGAACATTGATGGCCGTAATGGTACCGCAGGGTATAAGTATCAAGTCATGGTATATAGTCACCATTACCTTAAGGTTTCATTTTGACAGTTCAACAGCATTCATTGCGTTATTTAAGTACGTTGTTGAGCAGACACATTTTCAAACATAGGGAGCAATGGAACAGCAATAAGCTTCAAAATGATTCCAACTGATACCTAGTCTTGGTGTGTTAGGCAATTAGGATGCCGGTTTCAAAATACCGAGTTGTAGGTTATGGATTCTTGCCCAGACATGTGCATTAGTTTGTGTAAATAACTTCATCAATACTGTTCTCAAAACCGTGCAGGAAAAAACATGGCAACCGTCATGCCTTAGAACCACGGTAAATCCGAACATAATATGTGACATCTACCTACCGGCATTGGCTTTGCGTTGTAGATTACAGCCTATTCTTTCACAGACCCCTAGAGACCACAAGGCCTACGCCTAGGGCAGAGAACCTTATACTTAAGCTGATTATCTATACTAATATATAAAGCTGAAGAGTTTGTTTGAACGCGCTAATCTCAGGAAGTACTGGTCCAGTTTCAAAAATTCTTTTTGCGTTGGATAGCCCATTAATCCAAGAAGGCGATATAACATCACGCTGCGACCAATAGGAGCGGAGCATAACTAAACCACGTAATCGAAGTCACTGGCGGCTGCTAGTATTTAATAAATCCACAGAACATTTATTTGAAAAAATAATTGTAGTGATAGCGACTGTTCTGAATTGTTGAAAAAATTGGGCTGCGTGTTCCATCCTTCACTTTAAGGAATCATCAGCCTCTGTATGTTCCCTCTGTGCGATGTGTATACCGACAAAACTCTTATATCATAAGAGCTAGCAGAGCATATAATTTGTTGTGTCAGAGGGTTGATGATCTCGATTTATTCTCCACCAGTGTTCCTAAACTTACTTGGTCTTAATTTCGCTTTCTTGTCCTGTGCTGTACCTGTTACTGTCTCTTGTGCTAACCTAATGTTATCTGTGGAAACTTTTAATTGGCTTTCTTCTATCTGTATATATGCTAGCTGTAAGTTTCCTTAAAATGTAAAAAATAAAATAAATAATATAAAATAGCCTTTTTTGGAGTGAGAAATTCATCAAACACCTTTGGGCGCGGTGGGAGGGCGTATCAGATCTTACTGACTAAAACCCAACCATGTTTTCTTGCGTATGCTAGGGCCACGGTATTTCCTTCATGAAACAAGCGGCCTTGGCAGGCATCGGTCCTAGTGGACTATGTAGGTAACGATGTGCTGAAATATCCTTAAGGCAGTGATGGGCTAAGGTTTAGATTTTTCCAATCAATGGACTAGCTATGATAACCATTAATTATAGTTGGTACAATTTTAATGAATTTTCATGTACTGAAAGGGGAAGGTCACCTGTAGATACTTTAATAAAATTTGTTGAGAGGTATTTGTTTCTAATATTGTATGCACATATAGAGTAGGTAATTTCCGGACCTGCAAGTCTCATTTGGAAAATTATATTTCCATTCGATATCCAAATTGTTAAGGAAGCTTAATAGCTGTTAAAAATCACACTGCGACTACAAAAAGCTGAGCAAAATGATGAAACGTCAGGAAGCTAAGTGAAAATAAAGTAGTAGCATTTACATATTGAATTAAATTATTCCAGTTCAATATGTTTAATCGCGCGTTTGTACGAGTAAAATTCGCTCGAACTTACGATGATCACGTATGAATCGCTTAGGACGATGCCTTAGCGATAGGATGCGACGTGTTGGGTCAAAGTTTCCCAATTTTACAGTAAAGGGTCAAAGGGTTATTGTAATAAAGTTCAAAAGTGGCAATGCACTTTTGACCCTTACTACATCCATACTAATATTATGAATGCGAAAGTAACTCTGATCTGATGAATCTCCGATTTTGATGAAATTTGGCTTAGACAATTTTTAGATCCTGAGAAAAGACATTGCCTTTTATTCAAAAATTTGATATATCTGAGGGAAATCTAAAAGCGCGATAAAACCGAATTCCACGCGGGCGAAGCTGCGGGCGGAAAGCTAGTTTAAATATATTTTTATAACAAATGGTTTAAAGAAAATCAAAACCATTTCATGTTTGAAATAATCTCCTCTGCGGCCACAGCTTCACAAACCACCCTCCAGTTCCCATGGGTGTTGTAAGAGGTGATTAAGAGATTATCAGGAGGGTTGTGGCATCCTATGTGGCAGTAACGGTGTACCTACTGCCATCACGGAACCGCCTGCCAAGCGTGAAGATTAGGACGATGTAAGGGGCGTTTGGGGTTTCACAGTAGGTATTTTATGAGTATATTTATGTAAGTACACCTATTTTTATAATGAGAGCCTGTACGTTACTAAGACTTGCCGGTTAATATGGCTATACAATTCTGCTGATTATGCCCATTATGTCACCCTTTGTAAAATCGTCATGTTTATTTTCTATAATTTACTTACGTATATGGTGTACACAATAAAGATAATTATATTCTGTTTTGACCAAAAATGCGGCAGTAGATAGGTATGTAGGTACCTATTACCCGCGCACAAAATCGTCAAGGAAGATAGCATGAAGAAGTCGATAAGTCAAAACCAAAAAAAGGAAGATACATATTATGTGACATCTACGAACCCGCAATGGGCCCGCGTGGTGGATTATGACCTACCCGAATTGCAGAAGGGAGGCCTATGTGCCAGTAGTAGGAAAATATTGGGCTGATTATGCTATGTATTGGGTAATATAAAATTCTCCGATTTATTGTTTGAAAACTGGAGTGTAGCTTTGTATTTTAGTACAGGGGCCCTAGTCTGGTAGGTATTACAATAGTGTCATAATGGTCGATCAGTGATGTCATAATGATTGATTTTGACAAGTTTCGTAATCTACTAACAAAATGGCATTGTTATGTCTTCCAGTAGTCAATCACTGACACTCCACTCCATTATATAAAAGTTCAAATTGAGTTGGTAGTTTTTAGAAAATCATTTTACTAACGGGTTTCATAATTTTGGCAATACGGAAATGTAATTTTAACGCCATTCCAAAACGAGGCGACTGACCGATGATTCATCGATCACTATGAATTTAGCAGATTACGAAATTTTAAGCACAATGATAATGGACTCGGGTGGGAATGACAAATTTATAAAAATAGAAGATTAGGGCCACTGGTGTTATTTTCCTCTCATTAAAGTAAAGGATTTTTTTTATGAAAAGATATTTGCGTCGTTTCTCTTGTTTGTAAACTAAAAGAAATTCAAGTTCAGTTCATCTTTTTGTTTCTCTTTCATTAAGAAAAGGACAGAAGTAAGGGGCGGTGAGGTTCTGGAGTGGCGGCCACGTACTGGTAGACGCAGCGCAGGGAGGCCCCCAACAAGGTGGACCGATGACCTGGTGAAGGTCGCGGGAAGCCGATAGATGCGGGCAGCACAAGACTGGTTGTCGTGGAAAGCCTTGGGGGAGACCTTTGTCCAGCAGTGGACATCTATAGGCTGAAGAAGAAGAAGAAGAAGAAAAGGACGGAAGTTAAAATATTAGTTTAATCCCGTCAAGCTAATATTGTACATAGATAATATACCTAAAACTTTGCAATGGAGAATCACAGCACCCTAATTGCGTAACACACTATTACAATCAGTTGGAATCATTTTGAAGCATATTGCTAACCATTGCTCCATATCTTCGGCAACGTGTCTGCTAAACAACGTAAATAACGCAATGAATGTTGTTGAACTGTCAAAATGAAACTCATTGCTACTGATAGTGTGTAACGCAATTACCCTACAGGCCATTTATTTTTCTCCGTATCCGATGACTATACAGTCCTAAAAATTCATGGTTAATGGAAAAAATAACTACCTATATGTTCAGTGATTAAAGCTTTTTATAAGGTCATCATGTCCCGTCTAGTATTTTCCCAATTATCACCGGGGTTCCAGTCTAACGTCTCGTCAGATTCAGCTGAATACCAGAATTTAACATGGAGGGACTGTCTATCCCTTAGTCGCCTCTTACGACACCCACGGGAAGATATCTTCTTCGTCTTATTCTTCAGCCTATAGATGTTCATTGCTGGACAAAGGCCTCCCCCAAGGTTTTTCACGCCGACCGGTCTTGTGCTGCCCGCATCCATCGGCTTCCCGCGCCCTTCACCAGGTCATCGGTCCACCTTGTTGGGGGCCTCCCTACGCTGCGTCTTCCGGTACGTGGCCGCCACTCCAGAACCATGCTGCCCCATCGGCCATCGGTTCTACGGGCAATGTGCCCTGCCCACTGCCACTTAAGTTTAGCGACTCGCAGAGCTATGTCAGTGACTTTCGTTCTTCTGCGGATCTCCTCATTTCTCCTCATTTTTCGGGAGGATATTGGTTGGTATCATTCTAAGCCCGGTACCACACGGGAAGCGGAGAGCAGCGCTTCTCCTGTGTAATATCAAATTACTGCGATCCCAAGCGTGGGGATTATGGCAAACCCCCTCAATGCAATGAAAGCCTTGGGGGAGACCTTTGTCCAGCAGTGGGCCTCTATAGGTTGAAGAAGAACAAGAAGAAGACTGCCTATCCGTTCTACACAACCCAGTTCGTAGGTTAAACGATACTTCTTGGTATGACTGGTGCACAGGCTTTCGGATTTCCGATGACCCGACTTTATACAGAGCACGTAAAAAAAATGAGTCTCAGTGAAATTTTGCATTGCATCTCATTATTTCATAATTAAAAGTTAAAACCTATGGAATAGAATATCTATATATAATATCTATAGGGATATGAATAGCTATAGGGTCAGTCAATTGCAATAGGGTGCCCCCTAATTGTGAAACATAGGATTTCCATCGATTTGAATCATCTTGAAGCATAATGCTAATCCATTGCTCCGTATGTTCGAACAATGTGCCTGCTCAACAACATAAATAACGCAATGAATGTTGTGGAACTGTCATAATGAAACCTTGGTACTGATAGTGTGTTAGACAATGACCTTTAAGTTTATTATTTACTAGCTGCGCCACGCGATTTTACGTGCTTTTTTTTTAATATGCGCCGCTCTTATTGGTCGCAGCGTGATGTTATATAGCCTAAAGCCTTCCTCGATTAATGGGCTATCCAAAGCAAAAAGAATTTTTCAAATCGGTCCAGTAGTTTCTGAGATTAGCGCGTTCAAACAAACAAACAAACTCTTCAGCTTTATATATTAGTATATAGATTAGTATAGATATAGATTATATTGGAAAACCTTATCAGCATATCAAGATAGATGATATCATAATGGTCTCTTATAGGAACAGATTCTAATTAGATTAGACTTAGATTAATTTAATTTAAATTCTATTAATTTAATTTCTCTAGAAATTCACTTCAACATTATCCAATAATAACATAGATTCAGAGATTACTACAACATGAAATTGCACTGGTATTTATACAAAAATTAATAAGGTATACCTAATTGTTATTATCCATACTAATATTATAAATGTGAAAGTAACTCTGTCTGTCTGTCTGTTACGTTTTCCCGCTTAAACCTTTCAACCGATTTTGATGAAATTTGGCACAGACAATCTTTAGACCCTGAGAAAGAACATAGGCTACCTTTTATCCTGGAAAAAATTGATGTTCCCGAGGGAAATCTAAAAAGCGCGATATTATCGAACTCTACGCGGGCGAAGCCGCGGGCGGAAAGCTAGTACAATATAATTGTTTATAGTAAATTGTTTCCACGACAACGGGTACAATACGACTACTAAGTCTTATACTAGGTTTTCTGCCGCGTCCTCTCTCAACAGACAACCATGAAGATTGAAGTGTTCTTATAATATATTCGTCCTATTATAAATAAATAATAAATAAATATATACGGACAAATCACACAGATTGAGCTAGCCCCAAAGTAAGTTCGAGACTTGTGTTATGGGATACTAACTGAACGATACTATATTTACAATAGATACATATATAGATAAACATCCAAGACCCAGGCCAATCAGGAAAAGATCGTTTTTCCATCATGACCTGGCCGGGGGTCGAACCCGGGGCCTCCAAGTCGCAGGCAGGCCTGTCCGCTGCGCTGCATACTTCTGCAACGCATAAGATTAGAAAGGAACTTCATTCATAACTGACCGTTATGCTCTTCACAATTAAGTATGATAATTCCACACATTTCTCTCTTTTAACTGTAAAACAACATAATATCTTATGTTATCGATAATTAATGTTCATTGAACCGTTCATGCAAGAAACTTATTAAGACTTACAATTAGTAGTGAAACCTATTAGAGGTAACATGTATAAAACGTATAGTTTTTTCTACACACAAATATTATTGACAGTGTATGTAACACATATAGATTATTGTAAAGTGTTCGCCGGAGATTTAAAGGAGCAAGACACTAAATTAAATACTTTAATCGAAGAATTGCACTCTATGTACAAAGATGCCTTCGAGAATGGTAAAAGTACTATTTAGATTGTTTGTTATACAATACTAGCGGCCGCCAGCGACTTCGTTCGCGTGGAGTTAGTTATGCTCCGTTCCTATTGGTCGCAGCGTGATATTGTATAGCCTAAAGTCTTCCTGGATTAATGGAATATTATTATATAATGGATATTTATTTTTTAAATCGGACCAGTAGTTCCTGAGATTAGCGCGTTCAAACAAACAAACCCTTCAGCTTTATACAATATGTAAAGAAAATCCTGTCGGACCCATAAGGATAATAAGGTCAGGTAAACACTTGACCAAATATAATATAAAATTTTACATAATCATCATAGTAACAATACTACTGAATTTTGAAATAATCTTTTTTACGGCGAATTAATTCCAACTTCCCCGAAATTTGATAATTTTTAAAAAAGTGACAACACCGGTATTATTATGAGGTAGGCGATGCGACCACGTGCCGCGTGCCCTGCCCCCCGCCGCCCGCGGAAGTGTTGCATACCGCACATGCATTATGTTACCTCTTTTTGCGAAATAATATTTATTTTTTTAGGGGGATTTTTTTAAGTTTAGCCCGGCATTGTATCCATTAGTAGAATCAGTTATCGGTACCTAGCAATACCTTCACGGATCAGACAGGGTTTTCTTTACATATTGTATATTAGTACTAGCTTTCAGCCCGCGGCTTCGCCCGCGTGGAGTTCGGTTATATCGCGCTTTTTAGATTTCCCTCGGGAATATAATTTTTTTCCGGGATAAAAGGTAGCTTATGTTCTTTCTCAGGGTCTAAAGATTGTATGTGCCAAATTTCACCAAAATCGGTTGAGAGGTTTAAGCGAAAAAGCGTAACAGACAGACAGACATACAGAGTTACTTTCGCATTTATAATATTAGTATGGATAGATGTAATGAAACCCCTGTCCGATCCGTGAAGGTATTGTTTGGTATCATGGAGCAAATTTGGTATCGATAACTGAGTGTAGCCTACAAAACCGGGTTAAACTTAAAAAAAAACCCTGAGAAAATAAATATTATTTCGCAAAAGGCATTCAAAATTCATTAGTATTGTTACTCTGATGATTATATAAAATTTTATTTGGGCATGTGTTTACCTAACGTTTATTATCCTTATGGGTCGGAGGGGGTTTTCATTACATATTGTATAAATTGATATCGGATAATATAATTATAATACATATGTCCGGGGAAATAGGTACCTATGTATGTGTGCGAGACTATGGTTCCCATTCTCATCATCATCATCATCATCAACCTTTTATCATCCCACTGCTGGGCACAGGTCTCCTCTCCTACAGAGAAGGATTGAGCGTAATCACCACGCTTGCTCAATGCGGGTTGGCGATTTCAGACTTATAAAGTTCAGGTTTCCTCAAGATGTTTTCCTTCACCTTCAGCCATTGGTGTCCAAGATATACTTAGAAAGTACATATAACTTTAGAAAAGTTACATTGGTACTTGCCTAACCTGGAATCGAACCCGCGCACTCATACTTGAGAGGCTGGTGTTTTAACCACTAGGCCACCACGACTATGCGTTCCCATTCTATTGTTGACGAATTAACTAATTTTGAGTTCAGTGCACTTTTTCTCTTCTATTTCATTGAGAAAAGGACAGAAGATAAAATATTTGTTTAGTTTGGTTCTGTCAAATTTAAAATATTCCATTGAGAGTTTAGAGAGTCAAAAACTGACATGATTATTAATTGGCAGAATAACCGACATCGGCTTTACTTGCCATAAATAATATGGTTTTGACGGGAAAGCTAAGATGAGTGTCACGCGCATTTTTCATTGGACTTTCAAAATTATTTATAGTGTCGTTTACTAAATAAAAGCGCGTGATTTATGTAGTATCAGCGCGTTCACGCGGCCATCTTTTTCAACTGTCATTGGCGAAATCCGCCATTATTGTGAAATAAAATTTTCAGAGAATTTCTATAATTTGTTACACGTGTTATTGGCAAAATTGTGGTAGGTATCTATTCCACAGAGGCCATTGATCAAGAGTTGAGGTTGAGTTTAGAGGTGATTATAAACATGGCGTCCAAAAATGCTTCAATTTAAGTCAGCAGCTGATTAATTTGACAGGATTAAAGTAATATTTACTCAAAAAATAAATAATCAGTACATATGAGGGTACCTTGGTTTCTAATTGGCCAGCCGTATTAACTTGTTTGTAAATGTAGGTACTATGTATCTAACTACCCACACTTTGGTTTTTGCTTTGTTATCGTTTTACCTATTGTGTATCTGCATGCTACGTCACTAGACGAAATAATTAGTATACTATTAAATGTTAAATCTCATGTAAGTGAACTGTATTATGTTCTTTTTTGAGAAATAAAGTTTTTTTTTTAATTGTTATAAACTAGTACTTGACTGCAATCCCGCCTGATGGTAAGCAGTGATGCAATCGTTGATGGTAAAGCGCACTAGCTTATTAAGCCTATTCACTCAAAAAAACTGAGTGAATAGGAAGGAAGACGGCAGTTGAGCGAGGTGATACAATGTTTAACCCAACAACACGACCAACGATGCTGCGCCAGAGGATGATCTGGAGACCCTCCACGACCAAACTCCCGACACACCAACATTAGGCACATCGTACCCGGCACACATCGCAACACAACTGCTCAGACCAGTCCACCGTACGGCTTTACCAGACATCATGCCGGAACACGACGAATCGCTTGGCGGCATGACTTTGTCTGGTGGGTGGTGACTTATGCCGGCAGCTGATGTTGTTGCCTACCACCGAGAAGTTTCTTTAAACCTAACCTATTTTATCTTTTGTGCCTACTTGTCTTAATGAAATACAAATAATAAGATGAACTGAACATAAACTTGCTTTAGTTTGGCAACAAGAGAATTGGTACCAGTATGGAATGTAGGTATAAAGTTCTTCTCTATAGAGATCTAGGCTTTGGAACGTGCAATTTAGCTTCACTTTTCTTGGACTGACCGACATTGACTATTCAAAAGCACCAACGGATGGTTAATTTGAAATAAACAATTTTGATTTTAATTTTGACTAATAACTGATAAGATGGTAAGAAGTACAAAAGTTCATACAAAAGTTCTCATTAATCCGCGTCCTGTTATATTTAACATGATGCGAAGAATAAGAAAACTTTTATGAGGAGGTTTTTGATTCAGAATGTGGACTGGGGGTGTGTGGGCTACAGGAGTAGAAACGGGAAACCAAAGTAACGACAAATGAGAGTGAACCTACTGAGGTGTTAACAAATAACGAAATATAAAAGTAGAACAGATGCTGCTCCGTCCTCAAATAAATTCAGATAAGACAATGACGAAGATATTCGTGGGTATAGAAACGCAGAACTGGGAAAACCCAATGAAAAAACAAATATTTAGCATGAAATTATTTTGTTAATTATATATTTGTTCCAGGAAAAACATACATTACACGAAGATTTTTTACAAAAGACGAGCACTCACACTATACGTTACATGTGCAAAAATTGAAAGAAGTTAATGGTGTAAAAACACACAATTTAAGACTTGAAAATAAATCTGAACGGAACGGTCCAATTATATACATAAATAACCCAGTAGAAGCCGGAATGCCTAACCCTTTTCTCAACATTGACCAGTTTAAAACCGCTATGTATGAACGAGTTAAAAGGCAAAAAAAGGAATTCTTTGCCAATAGTAATCCACTAATTAAAACAGAGAAGTTTAAAGTCTTCAAACATTTAGAAGTTGTACCTACAACACTATTTGATGTGAAGAAGTATGTTAAACAACTCGCGGATCCTAGTAATAATATGAACACAAGAGGAATCTATAAAGCAAATAAGAAAAGAACACAAAAAGTTTATTTTAGTCACGCTACGAAGTCCAAAACCAAAGCTCGTATAGTAGCTACAGCTGCTTTACCTAAAGAAACAAATTCTAACACATTTGAAACAATTGAAGAACAAAGGACTACCCACGATACAGTAGAAGTCAGCACATCTGATAGAGAACTTAGTACTGAAACGATAGTCGTTAAAAAAATAACTACAGAAACACCAGTTGCTGAAGAAGTAATCAATAAAACAGAATCTGATCACAAAACTACTATACCAACGACAGTTGGTGATGAAATAACTACAGAAATACCAGTTGGTGAAAAAGAAACGAATAAAACAGAATCTATCGAAAGAAATACTACACAAACGACAGTTGATCATGAAAAATCTTCAGAAGCACCATTTGAAAATGGAATAACTACGGAAACGTTAATTGATGAAGTAAAAAATGACACGACAGCTGTTGAAGAAAACAATACTGAAACTATCATTAGTAAAGAAGTGATTACAGAAATGACAACTCAGGAAGAAATAATTACTGAGCCAGTAACAACCACAGAGTCAACAGTTAGAACGAAGAGGACTAAGCAATTAGTAAGTATCGAAACTGTGTGTCAACGCTCATCTACCTATAAATTGCCCTTGCTCTTTCGTCAGATTTGTGGTATGCTATGTAGCTATGGATGTGTTTAATATGAACCAATCATAATTATACATTGCTCTACATAGCAGATCTCTGGTGCAAACTAGTTCAATTAAGCTATTTTTATACGGAGCGCGCCTCAAAGAGATGTCAGCACACCGTGTCAGGGTCCACGAGGATCGATTGCGAATTGGTTAAAAAAGAAACCCTGGCCCTGGCCTACAGGCAAGGGAAGAAACACGGGTGGGTTTTAGTCAGTAAAAGTCTGACATACCCTTCCGCTCCGCCCAGAGCGGGAGAGGTCATTTGATGATTTCCCATCCAAAAAAAAAAAAAAAAAAAAGGATGCGTGATCAGATTTATGGATACGCGAATAATGTAGCTATGTGCAGAGCAGAGTACCTACTCCTCGTGCTTCCGCTATTGTCGATACATCGTAAACATCTTCCTCGGAGAGCTACCTAGCCGATGTTCATAGCACATTTCATTCGCTCCGCTACACAGCTTAAGGTCACGCAGTTTCGCTTTCATATCCTCGCAGCATAGATGCATAGTACATATCTGCTGGAAATCAGCCTAAAACTTATCTATCTATCTGTAAGACTGAGGGTCTTACCGTGACCAATCAGGGTGTCAATAGTGTTAATACGTCATCCGACGGACAGTTCTTTTCAAGTTCATTCCACAAGTAACATTTTTATGGTGACATTTGTAGATGGTTCGGTAGATGTAACCTGGACAGTTATCAGCGCCGTTACAATCACGGTCACTGACCAAATTTTTTACTATGGCATACGTCATAGGAGCATACTTCTAAATATTATAAATGTGAAGGTAATATTGTAACTAGTTCGTGCTGCCGTAACTTCGAAATTTCGATAGAATTTGCCACAAAGGTAGAACATTGCTATAGTTCGGATATAAGATATTTTTATTCTGGTAGTAGGTATGTTCCCGTTGCATTAATTTCCGACACCAAGCCATCGACGCCGCGAACAAAAAATGTCTGCTTCTATCGTTGTTACAGCTAGCAGACCGAAAGCTAAGTTGATTTTAACAAAGTGAAGTATGTAGTACGTATTATATTTCCGTTTGATGAAATTGATGTTTATAGCAGTTCTAGGATATTCTTTTTTGCGACATGGAGAGTGCGATTGTCGCAACCCAGTGCTGGGTACGCCACAATAGCTGCGGTAAGTCCCCTCTTTGAGGAGTGGCTAGAGCGGCGCCACGGCGCCCTCAACTTCCTCCTGACGCAGGTCCTCACCGGACACGGCTGTTTCGGGAGGTTCCTGTTCCGTATAAGGCGAGTGAAAACGCCAGGGTGTTACCACTGTGTGGATCGCCCTGAGGACACGGTGGAGGTCTGCGTAGAACACCGCCGTGTCCTCGTGGTGGCGATCGGCGGCGATCTCTCGCGTCCGGTCCTGGTCCAGGCCATGGTCCGGAACGAGAGTGCATGGCAGGCCGTCACCTCCTTCTGCGAAGCACTGGTGCTGGCAAAGTAGGAGGCGGAGCGCTTGAGAGGGCGGGAATCCCAGCGCCCTCACGCCTCTAGCCGCCGCAGAAGACGCCCTGGTCGGGAGACAACATCGAACTCCCGGCCACCGTAGGCACGGGCTTGCAAACTTTCTTTCCCTATTTGACTGTTGGTTCAGTTTTACCTTCCATGGCTACTCCGTGCCTTGGGAAGCACTTTGGGTTGCAATCTAACCGGATGCATCAGATTATCAGTATTTTATAATCATAATCAGCTGTTAGAACAAAAACCCTAATAACATTGAACTTGGTTAAGAATGATATTTTCAGTTCGAAAGTTTCCTCTTTTAAACTATCTTGCTTTGCCCGATAAGGTTCACCATGACATCCTGCCAGGGATGCGGGTGGTTCGAGCGAGGCCCTGGCACACAGGCAAGTTGGCAAGTTAAGGAACACGGGTGGGTTTTAGTCAGTAAAAGTCTGACACGCCCTTCCGCTCCGCCCAGAGCGGGAGAGGTCATTTGATTAATTCCCATAAGAAAAAAAAAAACTTTTATTAAGACCTGATACTTTTTTTTCACCTAAATACTGAAATAATCAATCTTTCGTCTTTCAGTTGGATATAACCAGCTGAATGCCAGAACTACACAGACAATTAAAAAGTCATTGTAGAACGAGGTTCCATACGTTTCACATACCTTTGCGTATCCATTAAAAAGTTTAAGATACTATTTTTGTGGATGGGAAATCACCAAATGACCTCCCCACTCTGGGCGGAGCACTAGGGCGTGTCAGACTTTTACTGACTAAAACCCACCTGTGTTCCTTCACTTGCCTGTACGTCGGGGGCTACCGTATCTCCTTCGAGCAACCAGCGGCCTTCGCAGGAATTTTAAGACCCTTCCGATAAGATTCTTCTCATGCAGTACCTAATACCAAAATATTATTTCTTTTACAGAGACCGTACGTGTTCCTGGGGCAAAGATAATTTTTATGGCAACAATGTAATCATAATTAAGTATTTCAATCAAATAAGAAACTAATTTGATTAATACTCGTTTCTGTATATTTTAACTTAAATTTAAAGATATTATAAGCAGTGTACTTATGTCTCAAACATGTAGGTATCAATAGAAAAGTATGATTGCAATTGACATATGTTAGAAGTGAAAACATGAAAATTTTGGTTTCAAGGTTATGAGACGAATGGAAAATTTCGGGATGAGGATTAATTAGTGATACAAAGTTAGACAATATACCTATTCGTATCTATAAGTACTTATACTATACCTATAGATTTATTTAGAATCAGAGTTTAAATTTTCGATAAGTGATATCTACAATACGCTAATGCTAATTAATGTATGAAATAAAAAAAAAAGTCCAAGCTCCTCTCATTTTTTCCTAACTTAAATCCTCTGTCTCTTTTTATTTGCGCTTTATCGTTTCATCGAATCACAACGAAGCCAAAGGAGTTTTAACTCAAAAATTGCCAGTAGCCAGCTTTGTAAAACGAGAACAGAACATTTTCGAGATCTCCGCTTGTCTCAAAATTTTGCTCAAAGTAGCTATTTTATAAAAATGTTTAGTATGTAATTAAAGTAGTGTTTTAAGACGTCTTACCTTAAATTACTTCCTACAAAAAAATCCAAGTTATTGCACAAGCAATAACTGAAACTATCTTCAACTGGCCGCTTTTAACATCACTGTTATATTTTCAAAAAGATCACAGTATTAACGCTCGCTGTATATACGTAATGCTTTTGCACCTCCGCGTGTCTGTCAACACACAATAATATTTCCCGCCAAACGAAACGTCAAACTGTCAAACGCGCGTACATTGCGCCTCTACTTGTGAAAGGCGCCAATTCACTGATTACAAAATCTCACGTGGACCTCCAATGCTTGTCTATACCTTTATAACTATGAAGGGCCATTGAAACGACTCTATTGCCATAAGCCCGGGTCAAAGAGAGACAGCAATACGGGAGAGTGTCAACACCCATTGTAAGCCGCTTACTGCTATTAGGATTGCTCATTTGTGCGAAAGAGACGCACAGATTTATATTGTGTAGCTTTAATTCACGCTCCGCCCATTCCTCATTTAACCCCCACCAGTGGTGGGGTGAACTTGGGCAGTTTTAAATTATCTATTATAATAAAATTATTTTACGAAATAAGGGGTTGGTTATGTTAATGATGTGTTTAATTTATGTCGATATCGTTTACTTGGAGTGGTTTGGCAGTTATGAGTGGCAGATTAGAATTTCATTTGATAGGGCTATGTTGCTAGCATATTTAAAGTTTAAACTAGGTACCTACCTACTTATTTTTAATGTTCTGAAAACTGAAAAGTTAGGTGAATTCGCAGATATATCTGTTAATATTGTTTTCACGGTTAAAGTTTTGTTTCATAGTTTTAAATAGATTTTAAGGAAATGTTATATCAGAAGACTTAGGCGCGAAAATTACATATTAAAAGGGTCATCTTATCTTAACCAAATATTTATTTTTCTGGAAGGTATTTATTTTCGTGAAATATGGATTTTATTTGTTTTATTTTCTTCAAATAGGTATTAAGTAAAATATATTAGATAATAGGTATGCATAAGAATTGTAGCTTTCTCACAAATGAATGATCGATTATTTTTCTAGATTTTTTTGATCTCTTTTATTTTCAGAACATGTAATGGAACCCTTTAATAAATAACCGATCTCCCTCCTGCAACCCACAAAAAGGCTTTCGCGTCCAATTTTCCATCTCTTTTCATCGCACACTCGTCATTTCTGGTCTAACTATGATAGAAGAACCATACAAAAACCTACCATAAACCCAAGCAATTAAATACATTTTTGGTTGTGTTATACCTTGTAAGCTTCTGTCAACATTTGCGGTCGAGTTTCGGTTTATCTCCCCCGCACAAAATTGTTAGTCACACAAACATTATCTTTGACCAATGGTACGTAACCACGGGCCATTTTCAGCCAATCGACGCGCTTAAAATTTTTGTTTTCGCGCGCTTCCCAATTTGAAATTTGTTTTGTACGATTTTTGAAATTGGAATGTTTTGTTTCGCGGCGCGCTTTTATTCTTTTTTTTTCTGTTTTAGTGTCGATATTCTATTCTTATGTTTTGTCAAAAGATGTTTCTTAACGATTTTAATATACCTACCTACCTAGTGTGATAGGGAATTGTGACTAAACTATTTTAACCATAGATTATGGAATTTTAGATATGGATTATTAGGTACCATAAGCAAAAATGGATAGTGACATTATTTATGTCGATGTGAATATTATTTTATTAGAAAACGGTCTTAGAGGACACTCCTTTAACTTCGAAAGACACGTCAACTAGGTACTTATTAAAAACTATTTGTTTTCATAAACTGATTGTTACAAAAATTCTCGTCTACCTTTTGGAAATATGCACCTAGATAAATACATTCGACAGGTTTGTTTGATCACAGTTGGTTAGTGAGAACCGTCCGAGATGATCGTTTCCAACTAAGTGGGGTGTGTTTACACGTCCTCTTTACTGCTCAATTTGGCGTGGTACCTACAATAAGGCAAGTTGATAGATAACTTAGTATGGAATGCGATCTTTTTGAAGAACTCCAGGCCTTGGCTATGGTTTGACTTAATTTTAAAAATGGAACAAATTTTTGTTCTCATTAAATCAGATAAAATTTGAATGTACCTAGGTGAGACCTGTAGGCATGCCGTGAGTATTTTTGTGATAAGTTGATTAGGTCACAACAAAATTTGCATGTTTTACCTATTTAGAAAAGTTGATCATGACAAGATCCGATCGATTCTGTAAATCCCACCGTGAGGTGAAGTGAGTTTAGAGTGAGTCAATAGTGTCAATACCTAGCATTAGTTGGACTGACAGATCACTGACCCCACGTTCACTTCACCTAGGTTTTCATTAAAAGAACATTGAAATATCGCAACATAGTGGCCAAAGCATGACTTTGCCGCAAACCTCCCTCAGAGACGGTTCACGCGGCCGTGTTTTTCAACTGTCATTGGCGATATGCGCCATTATTGTGAAATAAAATTTTCAGAGAATTTCGATGATTTGTTATACTTACGTGTTATTTTCAAAATTGTGGTATCTATTCCACAGGGGCCATTGATCAATCAGGTTGAATCTCACCTTGAAAAAAGAACAAGAAGGTTTTCATTGTGATATGGTTATAGAATTCCACTGCAACACAATTTTGACCTACCTATAGACAAAAGATTTCTCACCTTTCGAGACCTATATGTAGATACCTACTTGATAAAACGGAAATCCTGTAATTATCGTTGATATTGCCTTATAGCCTATCCTTCGTGCGGTACCGGGCATAGAATAGCACCAACCCATATTCTCCCGTGGGTGTCGTACCAGAGAAGCGGGCAGCAGCGCTTCTCCTGTGGAATAACAAATTACTGCGATCCTCAACCCGTCTGACAAGCGTGGGGATTATGACACCCCCCCCCCCTCTCCTCAATGTAATGGTACCCCTTGGGGGAGACCTTCGTCCAGCAGTGGACCTCTACAGGCTGAAGAAGGAAAGATCCTATTGTAGAGCAAAGCAAATAGATATGTCGAGAAATCATAGTAATAAAATTAGTCAGTTTTTTTGTAAGATGTCATGTGCGTACATTGTCTGCGGACCATATACTTACTATTTTCTTTTTTTTTATAAATTTTAAACTAGTGCTTGACCGCAATCCCGCCTGATGGTAAGCAGTGACGCAATCGTTGATGGTAAAGAGCACTACTTTATTAAGAACCTATTCACTCTAGCCTTGAAGACACTCAAATTGTAGTGCGACGGAAACATCGCCGCTGGCAAATTGTTCCAGTCCCTCGATGTATGCGGTATGAAGGAGGAGGCGAAACGCTTCACCCGGATCGTAGTGGTGTTGGTAACGTAAGGGTGGGAACTCGCCGTATGACGGGTCGTTCGATTGTGGAACGGAGATGGGGGAATTAAAGCATGCAATTGTCTCGCACACCCACCAAAATGCATCCTATAGAACACCGAAAGGCTGGCTAATCCACGCCTGTGCTGTAGGCTTTGGAGACCGTCTTGAGTTAAATCAGGGTCGCGAATCAACCTCTTCGCACGCCTCTCCACTGAATCCAAAGCGGTCAGGTGAAATTGCATCACCAGCCCAAATGTGACTGCACTACTCCACACACGAACGACACTACACTACAACATTAGAAGTAAGTACCGCCGGACATTTGCGATAACGCCAAGCTTCATGGTAGTCAGCTTGGCTTTGGACCCAATGAACCGCCCAAAGTTTAGGTTCGATTAAATCTCAACTACTAAAAGCTGAAGGCGGTCGGTACACTCCAAGGATACATTTTGAAAAGTAGGAGCCAAGGTGAACGGGCTCCTTTTGGCGATGAAAAGACACGCCTCTGGTTTGGCGGCGTTGATATTGTACGTTATGGATAACAACCAACCGAACAATTCGAACACACCAACTCAGGAAAAATCTTAACAGCACGAAGTCACCCCAAGTACAGCGCCATCTCTCGGGGTATTGGGTTACTTACTAATTTAAATAACCTTAGTTCAGAAATTATTTTGTAAAATTTTTCAAAACTCTGCGAGTCACTAAACTTAAGTGGCAGCGGGCACTGCACATTGCTCGTAGAACCGATGGCCGATGGGGCAGTAAGGTTCTGGAGTGGCGGCGCTGCGTCTTTCAATAGGAAGACGCAGCGTAGGGAGGCCCAAAACAAGGTGGACCGATGACCTGGTGAAGGTCGCGGCATGCCGATGGACGCGAGCAGCTCAAGACCGGTCAGCGTGTAAAACCTTGGGGGAGGCCTTTGTCCAGCAGTGGACATCTATAGGCTGAAGAAGAAGAAGAGAAATTTTTCAAAACTCCTATCAGGTTCTAAATAATTTTCTCAGAAAGTTAAGTAACGTTCTACTTTTTGAGATATTTTTCATATTTTTTAAACTTGATGATGATGTTTCCGACCGATTTCGGCCACGGCGACCACTTCGACTCCTAGCCGATGACTTGGCGCTCATGCGCCCGAAGATGGCTTATGTAGCCTACCTTGGCGGCGCCATTTCGTGCACACTGAGGGCACGTAAGCACGCCGTCGATGTAGTTGTATGTGATCGGGCCTTTAATTGGTCGCGTTTGGTATCGAGGTCAGCTTTGCGCTGCTCCTCAAACTCGCGTACTTGCCCGTACACCATTCGGCGCCATTCTGACCGTTTTGCTGCCAAACGCTCCCCGTCAGAGGGTTCTATATTGCATCTCTTCATGTGTCGTTTTAAGACATCCTTGAACCGTAGGAGTTGTCCGCCATGCTTTCGCTTGCCCTCCTCCAGCTCAGAGAAGAAGATGCGCTTCGCCACTCTTTTGTCTGCCATAAGTGATACGTGTCCGCATCACCGAAGCTGTCGACGCATTAAATAAGCCTCAATGCCACCAACATTGGCTCGTCGCAGGATCGCGAGGTCGCGTTATTTTATACTTATGGTTCAAAAGTTAGAGTGCGGTGGTATATTTTTTTTTAGTTTTGGAGTGATTATTTCCGAAAATAATAACATTATGAAAAATTGATATTAGTAAACCCTTATTCGTGTTTAAATACCTACCCAACAACATATCATATGTTAGGGTAGAAAAGTAAAAATAATTCCTACCCACTTTACGTGTATGGGACCCACTCTAATAAAATATTTTTTACACTTTTTATTTAATCACATTGTCGGTGTGATTGCTAAAGGTCACTGAGAATATCCGCGCACGGACAGACAGACTTGGCGAAACTTACTATAAACTATTTATAGTTTACTCATTATCATCTCAGCGTTAATCCCAGTCGCATCCGAAGCTTTTTCAGCATTGGAGTCTGGGGTCCGCTTTACCAGTCTAACTCCTGATATGGCTAAACTTCGACATTTTCCGTGAAGCGACTGCCGTCTGACCTCCACAACCCGAAGGCGACATCGAAGCCTTCCAGCTAGACTAATTGTTGGACTTTTGAGGGCTCCAACAACCCGTAACGACTGCCATTAGATGTTCGTATGGCAACCGGGACCAACGGCTTAACGTGCTTTCCGAGGCACGACCAGACCAGTGCAAATATTCATATTCATGCATAGGTACAAATATTTGCACTGTGCGGGGATCGAACCCGTGCCCCCTTACGCAGCGGCCGCGTCCGCTACCGCTAGGCCACGGAGGCTGTAGAGTTTACTATGGAACCCTAAAAAGCCCTCTTGTAACACTGAGAACATTGACTAAAATGTAATCAAATATCTTGATCACAATGACCACGCTTGGTCTATATACCTACGTATAAGCCCCGCAAGTTGATATTGCGATTGGCGGCCATCTTGGTGACGTAGTGGAACTCGCACTGTCAGTACCGTTCGCAAGACCATCACGCGCTTACGTGCTTACGCGCATCGAATTCTTGTTACAGCTTTTTGTTTTTATTATGCCGTTTTATTGTTTTTCTTGAGTTTTGTTACCTGTTACCCGTAGAAATGAGTAAGAAATTAATTAGAACTAGAAATTAGGTAACTGGTTAGAAAAATAAATCTTATAGATAGCATAGACGGTAATAAAAAGATACTTGTTCCCTTAAAATTCGATAATGAAATGAAAGTTTATTTGTCAGAATATGGATGAGTAGGTGTAAAGAGTGCATGTATAATAAAATTATAAAATACGAATAAACCCATTACCTAGCTTATTAATTTTGTATTAAATTTTTTTTTGCTAGCTGTCCTTATGTCCGACGGATGACGTCAGGCAGCTGTTATTGTAACAAGGTTCCATCGCAATATCAACGTGCGGGACTTATATGAAATCGACTGGATAGAATTATACTCTGCATAACGTATAGATGCCTCTAACATCCGACTTAAGGCCAGGTCCTGACTAAACATACAAACGTTATTCAAAAGAAGCCTCCTCCATACTCTACGGGAAGGCGTTCAACGCAGCGTGTACGCAATTGCCCAGTAATCTCGATTCGAGGCGTCGTGGTCGCGACTTCGATCCGTATGCGACTTCCGAGCAAAGCGTAGCGATGTATTGTTGAGTTGAAGGTCATATTTACTTCTGCGTCGTGGGTTGTTTGAAAGAGATACCATTGCCATTGGCGCACAGGTAAGTGAAGGAATACGGGCCTTAAATTTTTCTCAAATTTCTTGGCACTAGAGTCCAGTCTGGACTCTAGTGCCGAGAAATTTGAGAAAAATTCAAAAAGATATCATTAAGTTATGTGTTTGTTATCCTACTTGACAGTCTCAACAAAAATATGGTCCACACCTCGCTCGGGCGGGCGTTGACCTCTGGCGTCAGCTGTTGTGCGAGCGATGATATAAAGTAAGCTGTGTACCGCGCTCGGTAACCACACTACAACAAGTGTAAAAATGATTGCAATCGATTCAGTTGCTTATTCTGAAAAAACTATATTCAGGTTTCGCATAAACAAAAAATAACTTTGTATAAATAAAAGCATTTATGTCAGGTAACCCATACAGCAACCAGATACATACATAGGACGACAGCATGTCAAGCTACCTGAAACTGTCAAATATTCTCACTCACCTTAAGCCGTAATGCTGTAGCCATGAAGTTGAAAATCGAATAAAGAAATTTGACAGATTGTAGTAGGCTCCACAACCCGAAGGCGATATCGAAGCATTGCAGTTAGACCAATTGTTGAACTTTTGAAGGCTCCAACAACCCGTAACGATTGCCATTAGATGGTCGTATGGCAACCGGGACCAGTGCAATTTCATTCCGATTCAGAGACACTTCAATTTCATTGCATACTTCCTTTCACAGAAAACCAAACATACACGCATAAGATTATTTCATTCATTCGGAAACACGTCACATTCAGGGTTGGCCATCAGAAGGGCATTCAGCACCTTTAGACTACGACAGCCCGACGATTCAGCTCTGGCTACCGTTTCTGCTGGGAGCTGCGCAAACAGATTGTGCCTGCGGTTTTGACGGTGATCGATGTATTTGTCAGGCACAAATAGTCGGTAGAAAATCCATGGAGCTCTGTGCAGTCTATACATCCCCGCAATGTCTCACAAGCTACGGTGATTTTATATTGCGTGGGATCATTACGTCTCTCAAAATATTTACTAATATTTTAAAATGGCTGGTTGTACCACAAAAACTGAAGAATTATTTACTTCTAAGATAGGGATGTTTCCTGGGTAAAAAAAAAAATATTCTATTTAGTCCGTCATTCAGATTATAGAAAAATATTGGATACGTATATCTTGTTTTATCAAATCAATAAAAATTGATAAATATAAAAGGCATCAAAGATCAGGAGTGGTGGCTGGTGACGACACTGGTCGCTAAAAAGTGTAGCGTGCAGTGACGTCACACGAGTTTTCAACGCGCTGCCTGTGCCGTCTTCATATTTTGTTTATATGAAAAAAAAGGAAAAATCTGGCTGACGGACTATTTAGTTTTTTTTAGTCAAATACCTTAATGTACAAGCACTGAAGGGTTCTCTGCACAATCAAATAATAAAGAAACAATACCCATTGAGATCCCTCTGTCCTCTCATACTGCCCCTTTAGCTGCCCTCTTGTCAACTGAGCGGTTTAATAGGCTTACACTCGTTGCGGTAACGTAGTCCCTGTAGGGAGGCGGACACTCGGACAGTCTTCAATATCAAAAGTGATTTCCTTATACAACGTTATGTTATCTTGATACGAAACCTGAATATAGTTTGTTCAGAATGAGCAACTGAATCGATTCCAATCATTTTTATACCATGTTATATTTTTTCCCAAATATATTTAGAAATTGTTGTAGTGTGGTTAGCGACCACGTAACTCAGCTGACGGATCACACAGCTGAGATCATAGTAATAGGCGCGTGAGACAGGACAACGTCACCCGCGTCTCGCCGCTGTAGGCGCGGGCGAGTCAGTAGTGCGTTGACCACAATTTTGTTCGGACAACCAGGTAATATAGCAAGCTCATAATTTTGTGTTTTTTTTTTTTTGAAAGTTTGTACATAGAGTCTTCACAAGAAAATAACGCTGTAGAAGAGTTATTAATGTAGATTGTATCTAATAAATAAAATACAATGTCAATTTTTATTTTTGCTGCTTTTATGGGCTGTGAAATTAGTATCTATCTACAAATAAGCAACTACCTACATTTTTGAACTAAAATCTTCTTTAGCGACATTGAGCACTTGTTGGTTGGGGAAAAAGCATTGAATTCGTGGTGGACTAGTAAAAGTCGTGGTGGCCTAGTGGCCACAAAAGACCAGCCTCTCAAGTAAGAGTATGCGAGTTAGATTCCAGGTCAGGTAAGTACTAGTGTAACTTTTCTAAATTATATGTACTTTCTAAGTATATCTTGGGCACCAATGACTGATTAAAAACGTGAAGGAAAACAAGTGTGCGAGATCGCCAACCCGCATTGAGCAAGCGTGGTGATTACGCTCAATCCTTCTCTGTATGAGAGGAGGCCTGTGCCCAGCAGTGGGACGATAAAAAGGTTGATGATGATGATGAGCGTGCCCGACCCGATACCGTGATAGCTTTTTGTTTTGTATTCTGTGTTTTTAGTGATATAAGTTTTCACTTCTGTCGGCCAGTCCCACTGATTTTTTTATTTGCGTTTTGTAGTCTTGGGCCTACAAAACATTAAAAACAATGTCGGTAGTATTGGTACTATCAACATTGTTTTTAATTTATCTTAAAGCATTGTTGAACTGGTATTATTAGTTAAGTCGGTTCATATCTTATGTGTCAAATAGAACACATACCTAAGCAGTTCTCAATGACAGCCTCCGTGGCGTAGCGGTAGCGAACGCGGCCGCTGCGCAAGGCGCGGGTTCAATCCCCGTGCAGTGCAAATATTTGTATGCATGAATATGAATATTAGCACTGGTTTAGTCGTGCCTCGGAAAGCACGTTAAGCCGTTGGTCCCCGTTGCTATACGGACATCTAATGACAGTCGTTATGGGTTGTTGGAGCCCTCAAAAGTCCAACAATTGATGTAAGTGCAATGCTACGATATCGCCTTCGGGTTGTGGAGGTCAGACAGTAGTCTCTTCACGGAAAAGATCGAAGTTTAGCCAAAATCAGCAGTTTGACTGGAAAAGCGGACCCCAGACTCCAAAGCTGAAAAAGCTTCGGATGCGATTGGGATTAACGCTGAGATGATGATGGCGGTAGTTAGGTCAAGTAAAGCTGCTAGATCTTTGACAGACGTTAAGGTTCCGAAGTCCGGAAGTCTGACCACCAGTCTTACCAAGGGGTATCTTATTACCCAGTAACTGGGTTGTAGAGGTCAGCTAGCTCTCCGGATGGGGTTTAATAGTTTATTTTTTTTCTTACGAATACTATCACGTTTTCCTCCAAGAAGACGCATCACGAGGTATACTCGCATCAGCATATTCTGGTCCACACAAGGTCATTCCAAGGGGGGATGTAGTTTTTTTTTATTTTTATAAATTATAAACCAGCGCTTGACCGCAATCCCGCCTGATGGTAAGCAGCGATGCGATCGTTGATGGTAAAGAGCGCTAGTTTATTAAGAGAATATTCACTCTAGCCTTGAAGACACTTAAATTGTAGTCCGACGGAAACACCGCCGCCGGCAAGTTGTTCCAGTCCCTTGATGTACGCGGTATAAAGGAGGCGGCGAAACGCTTCGTCCGGATCGTAGTAGTGTTAACAACGTAAGGGTGGAAACTCGCCGTACGACGGGTCGTCCGATGGTGGAACGGAGATGGGGGAATTAAATCATGCAATTCCCTCGCACACTCCCCAAAATGCATCCTATAGAACACCGAAAGGCTGGCTACTCTACGCCTGTGCTCTAGGCTTTGGAGACCGTCTCGAGTTAAATCAGGGTCACCAATTAGCCTCTTCGCACGCCTCTCCACTGAATCCAAAGTAGCCAGGTGACATTTCGCAGCACCAGCCCAAATGTGGCTGCAGTACTCCACACACGAACGGACCTGTGCTTTGTACAACATTAGAAGCTGCCCCGGTGTGAAGTACCGCCGGACCTTCGCGATGACGCCAAGTTTTCTGGCAGCCACCTTGGCCTTGGACTCAATGAACCGCTCAAAGTTTAGGTTCGAGGAAATCTCAACTCCTAAAAGCTGAAGGCGGTCGGTGCACTCCAAGGATACATTCTGAAATGTAGGAGCCAAGGTGAACGGTCTCCTTTTGGCGGTGAAAAGACACACCTGTGTTTTGGCGGCATTGAATGCTACAAGATTGGCTTTGCCCCATTCGGAGACTGCCTGTAGTGCAGCACTCGTACGCTCTACCATAGCCTCTCATTCGGACCGGATTGATTCCTTACTAGCCCGAGCTTCCGGCAGGTATCTCTCCACAACTGTGCTGTCATCTGCATACCCATAGATGCCGGGCATCAAGTATTAAAAATTATAATTAAAAATAGGGAAATGATAGCTACAATGAACTGGCTCAAGCCCGCCTTCATATTGTCTGTTCAGGATACATGACCCCTACCCGAAGTACCTCTCTAGTGATAACCTCTCTTGATACTTTCGTTACTAAACTAGTGCTTGACCGCAATCCCGCCTGATGGTAAGCAGTGATGCAATTGTTGATGGTAAAGCGCGCTAGTTTATTAAGAGCCTATTCACTCTAGCCTTGAATGAAGACACTTAAATGTAGTCCGACGGAAATACCGCCGCTGGTAAATTTTTCCAGTCCCTCGATGTATGCGGCATAAAAGACGAGGCGAAACGCTTCGTCCGGATCGTAGTGGTATCAATAACGTAAGGATGGAATCTCGCCGTACGACGGGTCGTCCGATGATGGAACGGAGAAGGGGAATTAAATCATGCAATTCCCTTGCACACTCCCCAAAATGCATCCTATAGAACACCGACAGGCTGGCTATTCTTCGCCTGTTCTCCAGGCTTCGGAGACCCTTTTGAGCTTTATCTTCGACCTTTTTTTCTTATTCTAACATCGTCGATTGTGCTTTCAAAAAATAAAGTACCACTACAAATTGATAAATCATCCTCATTTGGCTGGCATGCCGCATTTGACAAATATTCAATCCTTTCAAAGATATCTTACGTCAAGCAGCAGCAGTCTATTAGAACCTTACCTTAATGATAATCCATCCCTATAAAGTGCGTATGTTTGTATGTCTGTCTGTATGTATGTGCCCGAAGTTGCTCAAAACCCTCACCACTATAGATAATCATATAGATCTGGATGCGTTGAGTTCAAAAAAAAAAAAAACAAAACAAAGAATTTTGTTTTTGTCTCGGTCCTAAATATTACTTTTTGACAGACTTATCAATGGCAGCGAACCAAAAGCAACCGTATTTTAACAACAATGTAGATCTATCTCACTTTAACATTGATTCAAAATCGGAGCTAAAGTAAGAGTGAATAATAACAATTAACAAACACATGAACAAATTTGACACTTGTGTGTAAGATTTATAATAACATAATCAAGCAAGTGTTGGCCAGATACATGTTTAAGTTCTGAATGTTTATGAGAAATCAAAGTTAAGTAAAGTTGAACATGCACCGTCATTCAAACCTGTAGTACCTCCCAAGGTAATAAGCGAAAGCAGTAGTCTCCTATACTCTGTTTTTTAATCTCGTAGAGTAAATTGACATTACGAGTGTTGGCAGTTTATTGCAATTAGGTGCAATAGTGCCGAAACTTAGCGTTCATAAAATCAAGTATCTTTTTTTACATTAAGTTATCCTGAAATAATGTGTAGGTACTTATTAAAAACGTAATAATACAAAATTAATAATGTAAATTTGACATTTGCATGTGTCAATTTACTCTACGAGATTAAAAAACAGAGTATAGAAAATTTAAATTGCTCACTTGTATTTGTCTGTGTTTACATAATGTTAACGTGGATGGAATTGTGCAGCCTCTCATAACGATGTACGTAAATCCAAATAACAAAATCGTTACAACCCTAATCAACAGCTACTCACATAAGTAAAAAGAAAAAAAAAATTGAAAAAATAAAGAAACAAAGAGTATTTATTGTACAGGAAGATCATAAACCTAAACACAATAAAAAATAAACAATTTACATAAAAAAATAACAAAAAAAAAAAAAAAACAGACAGTCCTATACGAGGCCAACAGCCACATATTTCAACATGATGGTTCGATATTTAAAAATATATATTTCGCAAGGCTAGTAGTAGTAGGCTTGAAGTATAGCCAAATGAGCAGTTAGACTGGTAAAGCGGACCCCAGACTCCAAAGCTGAAAAAGCTGCGGATGCGAGTGGGATTAGCGCTAAGCTGATGATGATGATAATGTTGCAAGGCTAGTATTCTGATAGGGCCCGTTGCGGTGCTGAATTGCTTCCCACTGCTATCAAAAAGTAGGTATATAATTAAAATCTACCGGCACTACCAACAATGGAAGTATATACATAAAACAATGGTTACTCATCCAGCGTATGAACATTCAGCCGCCATTGCAGCCATCTGCTGCACTTCCCGTACACGGCGCATCGGCGCGGACGCATGCAATTATTATGCAAATATCTACATTAAGCTAAACACCATGGTTACAGTATTAATCACGTTGAGTTCAATTTTGTATGAGGGACAGGGAAATTATACCTAAGTATATATTTTGGTAATAGTCTGTATATACATATATATTATAGCTTATTTAAGTATTTTTTAAATAGTGTTAAGAGTTTTTTTTATAAACAATTTTTTTTTCAACCAAAGCACCTGCCATCTAATCTCTGCACCACCTTTTGACCACCGGTTGACTGGTAGAGAATGCCTAAGGCATTAAGTCCGCCTCTGTACATTTCATGTGCGAAAGATTAAATAAATAAATAAAGTAATAAGAATTTGAATCTACTTTTGGTATAAAAGGAATGCATATTGGAAACATTCAACCAGCACCCCAATTGCGTGACTCACTATTACTTACTATGATTTGGAATTATTTTGAAGCTTATTGCTGTTCCACTTATTTATATAAATTACAAACTAGCGCTTGACTGCAATCCCGCCTGATGGTAAGCAGTGATGCAATCGTTGATGGTAAAGCGCGCCAGTTTATTAAGCCTACTCACTCAAAAGAACTGAGTAAATAGGAAGGAAGACGGCAGTTGAGCGAGGTGGTGCAACGTTAAACCCAACAACACGACCAACGATGCTGCGTCAGAGGGAGATAAATGTGGAGACCCTCCACGACCAAACTCCCGACACAAAAACATATGACGCATCGTACCCGGCACACATCGCAACACAACTGCTCAGGCCCGTCCTCCGTACGGCTTCACCAGACATCATGTTTTCCTTCATCAACACGACAAGGCTTTGTCTGGTGGGTGGTAACTTCTGCCGGCAGCCGATGTTATGGCCTACCACCGAGAACAAAAACCACGTAGTAACATAAATACCGCTTCGGTATGCTTGAGGCTACAGCATCGGCAGCTTTGAGGATGCTTCGGGATCCTTCGGTACGCCGTCGCAGCCGCGCCGAGGCAACACTCGAAGGTAGCTCGGCATGCTTAAGGACGCCGCGTCCGTCATCCCTGAGAACGTTACAGCATGCCAAGGCATAGTTTCCGACAGTGTGCGAAGGATCCTTTTCCATCTTCTCTCTTCTTCCTCAGCCTATAGATATCCACTGCTGGACAAAGGCCTCCCCCAGGCTTTCCACGATGCCCGGTCTTGCGCTGCCATCGGCTTCCCGCGACCTTCACCAGGTCATCGGTCCACCTTGTTGGCGGCTCCCTACGCTGCGTCTTTCAGTACGCGGCCGTCACTGCAGAACCTTACTGCCCCATCGGCCATCGGTTCTCCGAGCAGTGTACCCTGCCCACTGCCACTTAATTTTAGCGACTCGAAAAGCTATATCGGTGACTTTGGTTCTTCTGCGGATCTCCTCATTTCTGATTCGATCACGCAGAGAAACTCCGAGCATAGCTCTTTCCATTGCCCTTTGTGTGGGTGTTTTCCGTGCCGATGCCGAATTGCCGATAATGAGCATCAGGCTTAGAATAGTACCATCCCATATCCCCCCGAGGGTGACCGTGGGGGTCCCGTGTGGTACCGGGCATAGAATAGTACCAACCCATATCCTCCCGTGAGTGTCGTAAGAGACGACTAAGGGAACTCTCACCAGGGAAGCGGGCAGCAACGCTTATCCTCTGGAATATCAAATTACTGCGATCCCCAACCCGCCTGCCAAGCCTTGGGGGAGGCCTTTGTTCAGCAGTGATCCTCTATAGGCTAAATAAGAAGAAAAGAACATTAGTGAGTAATGAGGGCTCGTAACTAAAATAATATCAGCCGCACCGCTGAGTAAAGACCCAGCATAGGACCTCCTTTCCACTCCTATCTGTCTTGAGCTATTGTGACACAATTTTGTCATAGGCGCCGTACTCGTCGCGCTATCTTCTGAATTTGTCTGTACATTTTCTGGATCCACATGGTTGTAGATATATATCTTATGACCCTTTCGATGAAATTGACACAACACCTTAACGTTGACAGCTGCAAAACAGACATAATAGAGAAACTACTGTTATCGGACAGCGGTGTACGTGGTGGCGGTCAATAACTCAATTGATATCATCACCATCATCATCATCAACCTTTTATCGTCCCACTGCTGGACACAGGTCTCCTCTCATACAGAGAAGAATTGAGCGTAATCACCACGCTTGCTCAATGCGGATTGGCGATTTCAGACTTATAAAGTCCAGGTTTCCTCAAGATGTTTTCCTTCACTCATTTCCTTCAGTCATTGGTGTCCAAGATATACCTAGAAAGTACATATAACTTTAGAAAAGTTACATTGGTACTTCCCTGACCTGGAATCGAACCCGCACAATCATACTTGAGAGGCTGTTGTTTTAACCACTAGGCCACCACGACTGGCATCATATACCAATTGATATACAAGGTCATAATTAATGCACATCAGGTATTTATTCTAATGAACTCAAGAAAAAAATTGTCAATAATTGTTCTATAGGATGCATTTTGGTGAGTGTTGCATGATTTAATTCCCCCATTTCCGTTCCACCATCGGACGACCCGTCGTACGGCGATTTTCCACCCTTACGTTGTTAACACCACTACGATCCGGACGAAGCGTTTCGTCTCATTACTATACCGCGTACATCGAAGGACTGGAACAATTAGCCAGCGGTGGTGTTTCCCTCGGACTACAATTTAAGTGTCTTCAAGGCTAGAATGAATAGGCTCTTAATAAACTAGTGCGCTTTACCATTACCGATTGCATCACTGCTTACCACCAGGCGGGTTTGCAGTCAACCACTAGTTTTTAATTTATAAAAATAAAAATCTATCTGACCCTATCTTAGAGCCTTGGAAACGCTAAATCTACATAGAAATACATACATCGTCATATCTGTGCATCAGAAAATCTACTTACTCGTAATTATGGTAATTAAAAAAAAAAAAGCAACATGAAGGTAATTTAGTTTATGTTGCAATTAGCATTGTTTTTCTTTTCGATGTTCAACTCATAATAGAAGCTACATAACTTTGTATGTAGCTTGTGAACTCTGTAAGTGAGGGAGATCTATTTGCACTAATCTCGTGTGATGCATTATGACCTCTCTAATGAGGCCAGTGTCAGCGCAGGAACGTTATGGGCTGGTTAAGACACCATGCGTTGGCTTATTATACTGTAGCGGTATCTAACGCTACTCGCAAACAACGCTTCTTAAAGACGTCACACAGTTCACAACTTCCCGACATCAATTGTCGGGTAACTGCCTGCCAGACACAAAACCCGTATGTATTCTGTAATCTGTGCCCGTATCGTCGGAGGATGCTCCCTTTTCTATGGAGAATGTATGAACTTTACACCGTGTTCCTCATACCCCTAAAACACTAGGCATTAGCAATGGCCCATCGCATGGCTTTAGTAACTAAGGCAATGGCCCCGATTGCCTTTTTCACATCTTTTTCTTCCTATTTCATTAAGAAAAGGACAGAAGATATTATATTATATTAGTCCTGTCAAATTAAGATACCCAATGGACAGTTTAGAAAAAATGTCGACTATACGATAATATACGTCAATTTAGGTACTGACAACAGCAGGTCAAGGACCCGAAACTGTTAAATATTCCCAATCAATCTTGAGTCTTAATGCATTAGAGATAAAATCGATAATCCTTTAACGAAATCTGACCGTTTGTAGTAGCTTGATGTGCTGTGGTCTGTACGTCCGGCGTGGACTAATTTGATAGAACAGTACACTTGTAGCGGTACTACACCTACCTACAAACGCCACAAAGTAACAACGCGTCATACTAACGTCACACGAATTCTACATCTCGCAATCAGAGTTTACCGTGCAACTAGCATATATACAACTGCCCGTCAAGTGCCCGTCAGGCATAACACCCGTCTGGTCGGAGGGTCCTCCCTTTTCTATGGAGGATGAGTGAACTTTACTCCCTGTCCCTCATGCCTTCACACACTATTTATCTTCTGTGCTTTTCTTAAGGAAATATAAAGAAAAAAATGCAATGAACTTAAATTAAGTTCAGTGGGACCAATGTGCCCTACATTGAAAGTAACTAAATCCCTTATGCCTGATGCCATCTTGTAGCAAAATACAAAATAAAGCATCAACTTTTATTAAATACATGCTTTGGAAAAGTTAGTTTTTTCACTGCCCACGTTAACGAGACAACCGTCTTAAAGGAAAACAGACTTAAGCCTTTTTAGCATCCCACGCAATAGTAGCGCTATCTATTAGATTTTGCATAGCAATTTTATGTTTTGTTCAAGAAGTATTTAGGCACACTCATAATCAACCTCTTTCATTTCATTAGCGAAGGTCGTGCCATCTATACTTCGCTTTTGTGAAGTTAAGTTTACTTACCCCTCGCTAGATGGCGACATAAGCGATGTAAAAGTAAGTGCTTGGAACAAGATGTCGTTGTACATGGTGTACAGCGACATCTTGTGTTGAAAACAAACGGTTCGTGACAAGGTTTTATTGGTATATAGGTAGTATTCGTACCCCTCAAAAGATGGTGTTGTGTCATCACTACTTAAAAAAAATGAGAGTAAGAAAGGGAAAGAGAGTGTCTAAAAATCTGTTTCGTGCAGGGTAAATCTGTCTCTAAAATATCAGTAACAATGAATTTCATTTTGACAGTTCAACAATATTCATTACATTGTTGAGTAGACATATTTTTCGATCATAGATAGGTATTGAGAAATGGATAAGCAAATTCCGTTAAAATCATTCAAATACAGATTAATAATACTTAGGTATATTACTAAATTAGGGCGCGGGTCAGCAAATTAAAAAAAAAAAACATTACCCCACATTAGGAATTACTCCTGTATCGTGGGTGCGTTTACATACATTTGAACTGACATACACCTACAGCCAGACCCGGAACAACTTGTAGGCCATACAAATATTTTCCCCGTGCGGAAATCCAAGCGACATGTAGCACAGCAGACGATCGCTCAAACACTGCGCCAAACGTGTCGTCATTATTCATCGGAAAGCGAATTCATGCAAGCGAATTCTTACTTAACTTATTTTAACTTAAATGACTTTTTTCACACCTACGAAGGTAAGCTGTAGGTACTACATAAAATGAAAAATGCCAAAGTTGTGACACCAATATTTGTTTGTTAATTTTTTATGGTGGAAGTAGGCCATAACATCGGCTGCCGGCAGAAGTTACCATCCACCAGACAAAGTCTTGCGGCCAAGCGATTCATCGTGTTCCGGCATGATGTCTGGTGAAGCCGTACGGAGGACGGGTATGAGCAGTTATGTTGCGACGTCTGCCGGATACGATGCGCATGTTATGCAAATGTTGTTGTGTCGGGAGTTGTGTCAGCATCGTTGGTCGTGTTGTTGGGTTTAACATTGCAACACCTCGTTCAACTGCCGTCTGTCTTCCTGTTCACTAAGTCTTTTAAATAAAGTTTTTTAAGTACTTTCATAAATTAGCGCACTTTACCATCAACGATTGCATCACCGCTTACCATTAGGCAGGATTGCAGTCAAGCACTACTTTACAGTTATTAAAAAAAAAAGAAAAAAAAAGATATTCTCGTATGCAAATACGTATGGAAGGATAATGTCTATTTTGCTAATCAACTGTCGGACATTAAGATCGTTAATAGACTGCAGATAGTAGGTGCATATTAAGTGAAGCTAATAAGTGTGTGTCCCCCAGTACGGTGTGATCTCATTAAAGCTATTAATTAAAGAGCCAATGTTGTCACTTGCATTTTATGTGCATGTTGTGATAGTAAATTGCTATGAGGAAGGGTCGTAGGTGTTTAATAAAAAATCATACATATACAACTATACAGCGACATTTTTTCTTTATAGGAAACCACCAGCCTAATTGGTGAACACATCGTATCGTATCGTCATATGATCGAGACTAGTTGGGATCGCTTGGACCGCAGTTGATATAGTTTTAGTGTAAAATAATATCAACTGCGGTCCAAACGATCACAACTAGTCGCAATCATTTGACAAAGATGTGTTCGCCGATTAGGCTGCTGAATACCGTTTGTTCAGAATAAGCAACTGAATGGATACCAATCATTTTTTAAACCATGTTATATTTTTTCCCAAATACATTGAGAAATTGTTGCTGTGTGTTTAGAGAGCTCGCAACAGAGCTGACGGATCACATAGCTGAGAGCATAGTACTAGGCGCGTGAGACCGGTCAACGCACCGCCCCTCCGCGCCGCGCCGCTGCAGGTGCAGGGTGACCAGTGCGTTGACCATATTTTTGTGGGGACAACGAGGTAAGATAACAAGCCCATAACTTTGTGGTTTTTCATGATATCTTTTTGAAAATTTGTACATAGATCCTTTACTTAAAACTATTGGACTCATGTTTCGGGTTTCGCATATAGGTACAAAAAATAACATTGTATACGTTCGGAGAGGAATCTCCTTCTTTTTGAAGTTGGTTAAAATCTAGGAAACAAAATAATTATAATATCAAGCATTTTACTTTCATAGGCAGAGGACAGATAGAACATCTAATGGCAGTCGTTACGGGTTGTTGGAGCCCTCAATAGTCCAACAGTTGGTCTAACTGCAATGCTTCGATATCGCCTTCGGGTTGTGGATCGGCAGTCGCTCCACGGAAATTATCGAAGTTTAGCCAAAATCAGCAGTTAAACTGGTAAAGCGGACCCCAGACTCCAAAGCTGAAAAGCTTCGGAAGCGACTGGGATTAACGCTGAGATGATGATGGAGGTCGATCGATCAGGTTAAGGTGCGGTTGCCGCGGTTGGTGTGTGGATGGGTGACTAGTTTTTACATACCGAGACCCCCTTCGTGCCTCGGAAAGCAGGTCAAACCTTTAGTCTTGGTTGTCATTCGTTGATTTTTGACTGTTGTTACGGGAAGTCAGAAGCTTGAGTCTACCCTACTGGTTAGTCGTCGCGACCATTTTAGACCATTGAGGTAGTCATCCAGAAAAAGAAATGGAAAAAATAATACTTAGTACAAATTTTTTCTGGAAGAACAAATAACAATCGTTTTATAGACAGGTCTGACTACAATTTGAATGTCTTCAAGGCTAGTGAATAGGCTCTTAATAAACTAGCGCGCTTTACCAATGATTGCATCACTGCTTACCATCAGGCGGGATTAGATATTTTTGTGTAGAAATATCTAAATCAAATTACCAACCCACAACTTTCTTCCCACCTCATTTTTAATCCTCTTAGCATCCGTATAATTTTTTTTATAATAAAAGGGTTGCACTCGCTAAATAAACATTTCGACCGTCGACCTCCGTGGCGCAGCGGTGAACACGCCTGCCTGCGACGCGGAGGCCCCGGATTCGATCCCCGGAAAGGTCATGATGGAAACAATCTTTTCCTGATTGACCCGGGTCTTGGATGTTTATCTATATAGGTATTTATTATAAATATAGTATCGTTGAATTAGTATCCCATAACACAAGTCTCGAACTTACTTTGGGGCTAGCTCAATCTGTGTGATTTGTCGGTATATATTTATTTACTAGCTTTCCGTCCGCGGCTTCGCCCGCGTGGAGTTCGGTTATATCGCGCTTCTTAGATTTCCCTCGGGAACATCAAATTTTTCCGGGATAAAATGTAGCCTATGTTCTATCTCAGGGTCTAAAGATTGTCTGTGCCAAATTTCATCAAAATCGGTTGAGAGGTTTAAGCGGGAAAGCGTAACAGACAGACAGACAGAGTTACTTTCGCATTTATAATATTAGTATGGATTTTCCATTATTTAGATCAGAGGCGAAACTGAATTAACAGTAATTTCCGCCCGCTTTTAAAGTTCCTCCTTTATACCTGTGTTGTGCACTCGTACAGTTAGCAAAAAAAGTTGGTTAACGTTTTTGGTAGTTATTTTTTATTGAGATACTAGCTTTCCGCCCGCGGCTTCGCCCGCGTGGAGTTCGGTTATATCGCGCTTTTTAGATTTCTCTCGGGAACATCAATTTTTTCCGGGATAAAAGGTAGCCTATGTTCTTTCTCAGGGTCTAAAGATTGTCTGTGCCAAATTTCATCAAAATCGGCTGAGAGGTTTAAGCGGGAAAGCGTAACAGACAGACAGACAGACAGACAGATAGACAGACAGACAGACAGAGTTACTTTCGCATTTATAATATTAGTATGGATTAGTATGGATATATTAATAAATAAGATATATTATATTATTACTTTTTTAATAATTATAAACTAGTGCTTCACCGCCTGATGGTAAATGCAATCGTTGATGGTAAAACGCGCTAGTTTATTGAGCACATTCACATAAAATCACTGAGTGAATAGGAAGTAAGACGGCTGTTGAGCGAGGTGATGCAAAGTTAAATCCAACAACACGATGAACAATGCTGCACCAGATTGAGATCGATCTGAAGACCCTCCACCACCAAACTCCCGACACAACAACATTTGGTGCATCGTACCCGGCACACAGCGTAACACAACTGCTCAGACCCGTCCTTCGTACGGCTGCATCAGACATCATGCCGGAACACAACGAATCGCTTGGCGGCAAGACTTTGTCTGGTGGGGGAATATATAAGATAGTACATATTTTAATAATTATATTGTTTATTTTAAAAATTGCAGGACGTAGCGTTTGCGGGGATACCGGCGGCTGGACGATGGGAGCGCGGGCCACTATGTTTTATAAAATAACGTTCACAGTTTTTCTGTAGAGTATTTAGTATCTGCATTACACCTGTGCGAAGCCGGAGCGGGTCGCTAGTATTATATAAAATAATTCCCATTGATAGTAATAGTAAGTTATTAGGGTGCAATACATATATTTTATCATCCTTTGCATTAATTATTTTTCTTTGTACCTCTCATTTTAATTAATTTGTAAGAAATGAAATCGTGCCTAGTGGTAATTTATATCAAACTAGCTTTCCGCCCGCGGCTTCGCCCGCGTGGAGTTCGGTTATATCGCGTTTTTTAGATTTCCCTCGGGAACATCAGATTTTTCCGGGATAAAAGATAGCCTATGTTCTTTCTCAGGGTCTAAAGATTGTCTGTGCCAAATTTCATCAAAATCGGTGGAGAGGTTTAAGCGGGAAAGCGTAACAGACAGACAGACAGACAGACAGACAGACAGACAGACAGACAGACAGACAGACAGACAGACAGACCGACAGACAGACAGACAGAGTTACTTTCGCATTTATAATATTAGTATGGATACATTGAGCCATCTTTGTAAGACGACTGAATTTGCACGGTGTATAATACCACAGATTACAGAATACTACGTTAATACCAAAAGTGCATTATCGATTTTGATGCTAACCGTACCTATGATGTGTAGGTACTCGTGTGTTTTGTGGCTGCGTTGAGTTATAACCTAGTTTCCGGAATATCGAGACTAATCGGTTTATCTTTTATAGGTACAGGGGTTATTTGATGTTGAACTTTTAGTTGACAATGACGTCGATTGGCTTGCTCACAAACTTAACTAAAATCAAGTTTAGTCGATATTTTTCTTTCATCATAAAAAAAAAAAGATAAAAGATAACATATCACTATAGTCGCGGCGATATTGCGCAAAAGATCTGCGTCCCTGATGCGTCGGGTGCGCGACAGCTCCAACAGTTACCTGCAGCTCATTGCTGAGAGGTTGGACTCAGACTGCATTTTTATGGAGCACTGGACAAGGGAGTATATTGTGTTCTCTTGACTGGTGGGCTCCGTCTAGCTTTTGTAATTAATTTACCTACCTAGTTCGAATTTGACATTTTATTTTTTTTTTAAAATTTGACATTTTACTTTATTTTTAAATTTTACATTTTGTTTTTTTAATGATTCTGACATAACATAATTCTCAAATGTATTAATGAGTTTTTAGTCTAATTTTATTTTACTTTGGAATGTTATAATATGTATGTCAAATACTTTTAAAAGAGCCTGTTCCTCGGCAAAAGCCATACACATTAAAAATAAAATAAAATCATCTGGCAATAAAATCAGAACAACTTGGGGAATTATAAATTCTGAAACTGGAAGAACCAAAGTACAAAATCGCGATTTCCATCTTAAAATTAACGATGAAGATATAAAGGCGGACTTGGAGGTAGCAACTGAGTTTGAGAATTTTTTTACTAGTATTCCAATAATGACAACAAAAACTTTGTCTTCTTCCTCCACTTCTGCTTATGCCATACTAAAAGAATGTGTTCCAGATTGTGACAATCACTTTGAATTTGCATTTGTGACCAGTAAAGACATTATAGAATCTTTTAAGGATCTTGATGTAAAAAAAACTGCCGATCATTGGGGTTTGTCAGTATACACTGTAGCTTCAATAATAGATGTTATCGCACCTTTCTTAGCAATTGTTTTTAATTCTTGTGTCACATCTGGCGTATTTCCTGATTTGATGAAACTAAGCAAAGTAATTCCACTGTTCAAATCTGGTAGTACAACTGATCCCACGAATTTTCGGCCAATATCGATATTACCAACTTTGAGCAAAATTTTTGAAAAATTAATTTTGAAACAGTTGTTGAGGCACTTTAACTTACACAATTTATTGCACGTGAAACAATTTGGTTTTACAAAGGGTCGTTCAACTACGGATGCGGGCGTGGCGTTGCTAAAGAACATATTTGGGGCCTGGGAGGAATCGCAAGATGCTCTTGGTATTTTTGTGATTTGTCCAAGGCCTTTGATTGCGTACATCATGATACTCTTATCAGGAAATTGTACCATTATGGTTTGAGGGACAGAGCTCTCGACCTTCTGACTTCTTATCTGAATAATCGAATTCAGAGGGTTGATGTTAATGGCAAGAGATCTGCAGGATCTGTGGTCACCATGGGCGTTCCGCAGGGCTCAATTCTAGGTCCATTCTTGTTTTTAATTTATATTAATGACTTACCTCATCACGTGAGGGATAATCACAACATAGTATTGTTCGCGGATGACACTTCTCTTATTTTTAAAGTCAAGCGTCAGCTAACAAATTTTGACGAAGTTAACAATGCACTCTCTAAAGTTGTCCATTGGTTTAATGTAAATAACCTCCTTTTAAATGAAAAAAAAAAACTAAACTCATTAAATTTTCTACGCCAAATGTCAGGCAGCTAAGTACCAATGTTCAACTGAATGGAGTAGAGTTGATCCCTGTCGAGTCGACAGTTTTTCTTGGATTAACTATTGACGCCAAGTTACAATGGGGTCCTCACATTGAGAAGCTGTCGGGTAGACTCAGTTCTGCCGCCTTTGCTGTTAAGAAAATTAGACAGATAACTGATGTGGATACAGCCAGAATTGTTTATTTTAGTTATTTTCATAGTCTTATGACTTATGGGATTCTTCTCTGGGGAACTTGTGCGGACATCAATACCATCTTTGTTTTACAGAAGAGGGCTGTTCGAGCCATTTACAACCTTGGTCCTAGAGAATCTCTTAGAGAAAAGTTCAAAGAGGTGAACATTATGACTGTAGCTTCACAATATACAATATGTAAAGAAAACCCTGTCCGACCCGTAAGGATAATAAAGGTTAAGTAAACACATGGCCAAATAAAATATTAAATCTTACATAATCATCATAGTAACAATACTAATGAATTTTGAAATCATCTTTTTTTGTCGCGAATTAATTCGAACTTCCCCAAAATTTGGTAATTTTTAAAAAGTGACAACACCATTTGTGACGGAGCGAATAGCGATGCGACCACGTGCCGCGTGCCCTGCCCCCCGTCACCCGCGGATGTATGCCTAACGTGTTGTCTACCGCACAAGCATTAAGTTACCTCGCTTTTTCGAAATAATATTAATTTTTTTAGGGAGATTTTTTTTTGAGTTTAAACCGGCTTTGTAGGCATTATTATAATCAGTTATCGATAACTAACAATACCTTCACGGATCGGACAGGGTTTTCTTTACATATTGTATATTTGAAAATCTTATGTATGTTCATAAAAATATCTCGAATTTTAAGAAAATAAGCGATATTCATAATATAAATACCAGGAACAAACACAATCTTGCTGTACATCACACTCGTCTCCACAGAGTAGGCAACTCGTTCATGGGTCAATGTATACACTTTTACAACAAGCTTCCCATGGACGTTCGAAACTTACCCATTAAACGATTTAAGAACCATATAAAGGCCAAACTTTGCAAAAAGGGGTATTATAAAATCACAGATTATTTAGAAGACAAAAAAGCTTGGGACTGAGCTGCTCGCTCTGTTAAGCATTGTTAATTGTTATTAAGCAATATGCGTAATTATAAGGTAAATTATTGTAAACATTTTCATTTTTAATGTCTGGACTTGAAAAAAGACGATGATCCCTGAGTTTGTTTCGGCTATTTCTTCTCAGAGGTAGTCAGTTAGGAAATGCCGGCTTCATCTAGTTAAAAAAAATAAAATAAAAAGTAAACATGACGTGTAAAAGTGATCAGTGGTCCTACTTGCTTAATAAACGATTTCATTTCATTTCATTTCATTTCATTATGTTTTTAATAGTTCATCAATAATTTAAATGTATTTTTTGTATGTGTTTTTACGAAAAACTATGGACAATTGTCTGATGTAAATAAATTATTATCATTATTATTATAATCCTGCCATATTATTCCGCGCCTGACATAACTTGACGTAGTTTTCGACGCCATGTTTTAATCACGTCCAAATTGTCTATGGAGAATCTTAATTTGTCAAATCAGTGCATCTTTTTCTTTTTATTTTATTTAGAAAAGGACAGAAGATAAATATTTGTTAAGTTCTGTCAAATTAGTCAGCGCTTGAAATAATTTTTATCGAGACATTTTAAAACTAGGTTTACTGTTTCACTGAGCATTTTTTCGTGATTTGTTTCTGATTTACTATCGTTTCTTACAATTACCTAAACAACGCTATTTTTTATTTATGCGAAACCTGAATATAGTTTGTTCAGAATAAGCAACTGAATCGATGCCAGTCATTTTTACACTATTTTATATTTTTTTCCCAAATACATTTAGAAATTGTTGCACTGTGGTTACCGAACGCGCACGGCAGATCATAATATTGCGCACGCCGGCACAACAGCTGACGCCAGAGGTCAACGCCCCGCTCGCCCGCCTGAGCAGAGCGTGTACCATATTTTTGTTGGGACAGCCAAGTAGGCTATCAGGCTCATAACTTTGTGGCTTTTTATGATATCTTTTTGTAATTTTGTACATACAGATTCTTTACTTAAAAATACTGGAAACCTGTTTCGGGTTTAGCATAATCAAAAAATAATGTTGTCTATTGTCAGCAAAAAGAGTGTATTGTTGTTATAAATCTGAAAGTAAATGAGGAAAATAATGGGCAAGGATCATCATCATCATCACAGCGTTAATCCCAGTCGCATCCGAAGCCTTTTCAGCTTTGGAGTCTGGGGTCCGCTTTACCAGTCCAACTGCTGAAATGGCTAAACTTCGGCGACATCGAAGCGTTGCAGTTAGACCAATTGTTGGACTTTTGAGGGCTCCAACAACCCGTAACGACTGCCACTAGATGTTTTACTTCTAAAATTTAGACATATTATTAAGCTTACAAACTTTAGAAAAACATCAGTTCTTGAAGGCTTAAACGTAGTAAATAAATTTTCTCAAGTCGTTTGGGATGTCGTTTCAGTAATCATTGTAAGGATAGTCATGATAGCCAATGCCTTAATAACCAAGAGCCTCGACCAACACTACAGGAGGCACTCGTTAAGCAGCTAGATCAAGGGCTTTATTCAGAAAGTGGTACTTCTGGACAAGGCTCACTTTGCCAGGAGGTTCATCTCTTTGGAGCCCTGACCGCTAGCCAGTACCGTACCAAACGTAGCTTGGACCCGATACCGATGGGTTGCTATTTTTTATATTTTAATATGTCTTTGTTTAAGAATGTAATTTATACAATGTGGTGTGATTGTTCAATCGACAGATAATTTTTTATTCGTGGAATAAAATTCTCGTCTGACAGATTCTTCTTCCTCTTCAGCCTATAGATGTCCACTGCTGGACAAAGGCCTCCCCCAAGGCTTTCCACGTTGACCGGTCTTGTGCTGCCCGCATCCATCGGCTTCCCGCGGTCTGACAGATTATATTTATAGAAAAGCTACCAAAATTTCAAAATTATACCTCGGGTATTTTTAACCGACCGCGACGTTGGAAAACTCAGCCCCTAAGTCAAATATTGGATCTTTTTAAAAGAAATACTTCAATTCGTTTTCAGTACGAAATCTGTGCGTTTCGATACAATCAAATTCCGAGCACGATCGACTAAGTTTAAAAGGTAGATAAGTAATTGAACGGAATTTTAAGTAACAATATTTAATTATGGCAATTAGTTTTTTTACGTTTCTTGAATTTTGATGATGTATTCGTATAATTCGGTAATATTAAGGTCGTTGTACTTGTGGCATAAGCAGGACTGGTAGCCTCCCTATTTGTTCAGATCAATTATTTGTTAAGCGTTATGGAATTTTTCTAAATGATGAGAAACCTTGAAATCTACACATAAACACTTGAAGGAAATCTAATATTTTGAAATCTGTAAATGTGGTGGATTCTCCAGACACGTTGTTATGAAAAAGCAAGTATTTACCAGGGTAAATTTTAGACATTCAATTAATTCTTATCGAAGAGTCTATAATAAAATAAATTTACAGTAGCTACTATTTATTAAATAGTTCTTATTCATTGCCTACCTATAATTGAGGATTACCGGATTACCGCCTTAAGTCTAAACCTAAGGCGGTAATCCGGTAATCCTCAATTAGGACCTATTTGGGCTGTATCTTTAGAGATACCTACAGTTCAAATAAGTCCTAATTGAGGCAAACTTCCACAAATATATCTTGACAGATTCTTAGAACACAATAATTTAGAAACACGCCGTCCAAATTTTTGGATGAGAAATCATCAAATAACCTATCCTGCTCTGGGAGGAGTGGAAGGGCGTGTCAGACTTTTACTGACTAAAACCCTCCTGTGTTTCTTCACTTGCCTGTGCGCCAGGGTCACGGTTTCTTTTTTAAACAACCCGTAACCCTGGCCCTGTAGGCGTCCTCGTGGTCCCCGTCACGATGTGTTGACATCTCTTTGAGGCGCGCGTGGAACACAACGCGCCGTCGACTCGTGCCTGTACCTTTGCTCGGTGGTAGGCAACAACATCAGCCGCCGGCATAAGTTACCACCCACCAGACAAAGTCTTGCCGCCAAGCGATTCGTCGTGTTCCGGCATGATGGCTGGTAAAGCCGTACGGAGGACGGGTCTGAGCAGTTGTGTTGCGATGTGTGCCGGGTACGATGTGCCTAATGTTGTTGTGTCGGGAGTGTGGTCGTGGAGGGTCTCCAGATCATCCTCTGGCGCAGCATCGTTGGTCGTGTTGTTGGGTTAAACATTGCATCACCTCGCTCAACTGCCGTCTTCCTTCCTATTCACTCAGTTTTTTTGAGTGAATAGGCTTAATAAGCTAGTGCGCTTTACCATCAACGATTGCATCATTGTTTACCATCAGGCGGGATGGCAGTCAAGTACTAGTTTATAAATAATAATAATAATAATAAAAAAAAACCCTAATTGCTTAACACGCTATTACTATCAGTTGGAATCATTTCGAAGCATATTGCTGATCCATTGCTCAATTTGTTCGAAAACGTGTCTGCTCAACAACATAAATAACGCAATGAATGTTGTTGAACTGTCAAAATGATACCCATTGCTACTGATAGTGTGTTACCCTGCTTGTCCTTACCGGGCGGCGACCGGCCCATCGCTCGCGAGCCCACGCATGTTGCACTTTTTTTTTTTTTTCTTTCGGTGTGGAAATCCTCATAGGATGTCCGCCGCCCTAGGGTGGGCGACGGGGTCTGTCAGACTTTTACTGACTAAATCCACCCCGGTGCCTCTTCTATCACGAGCAAGCGTAGGGCCGCGGGAGTCTAAATTCTTCCGCAGCTCCACACTCTCGTGCTGGCCCGGTCTGCCCGGGCCTCGTCTCCGGCACGGGGTAGTGGGGTGTTAAGCTACCCCGTGCATCGCCTCAGAGGCGCTCGCTGACACTCGCGCGCGCCTCCGCCTCGACGCATGTTGCACTAACCTAACCTACAATTTTGATACTTGCTAATTTAGACCCTGTTTCGATTTATTGATGCCACCCAGGCATCAATAAATGTCTGTTGAATGTGTTATCTGGTTATAACCAGAATATTTTGAGTCGAGAATTTTTTAACTAAATTGATGTCAATCATTTTAATAAATTAGTGATAGTGATATTTTGATAAAATATCAACAATGCTGCTTGTTTACATCCCAAGATAACCTTGATCAGGTTCACTTTGATTTAATTTAATTTTTAGTTTTATTTTGTTTGATGTTAAATAAGTATGTTATTATTTGAATAACTAATGTTCAGCAGTTGTCAAAATGGACATCTCACGACGACGCGGCGATGTAGCGTGGTTATTCGATAATGTAGGTCACTCGGGGACGGACACGAGACCAGCAGCAAATTGGGAATATACAATATGTAAAGAAAACCCTGTCCGATTCGTGAAGGTATTGTTAGGTATCTATAACTGATTCTACTAATGGATACAAAGCCGGGCTAAACTTAAAAAAAAATCCCCCTAAAAAAATAAATATTATTTCGCAAAAAGAGGTAACTTAATACATGTGCGGTAGGGAACCATTCCGCAGGCGACGGCGGGCAGGGCACGCGGCACGTGGTCACATCGCTTACATATAATAATACGGTAAAATAGGTATCGTCACTTTTTTTTAAAATGACCAATATTTGGAGAAGTTGGAATTAATTCGCGGAAAAAAGGTTTATTTCAAAACTCATTAGTGTTGATACCATGATGATTATGTAAAATTTCATATTTTATTGGGTCATGTGTTTATCTAACCTTTATTATCCTTGTGGGTCAGACAGAGTTTTCTTTACATATTGTATATGCTTTAGTATTCCTTCTATTGGAGCACAAGAATCCTTTTTGGTCTACCTGTGGCCTGTTCATGTCTATGAACAAAGCTATAATCCACCGCAAGATCCTAGAGTGGGTTGTATTATACGGCCTATTTCAACATTTGCATGATTACAGGGTCTACATTCTGAAGGATTATTAATGTCAATTAAATCACGTTGAAATACAACTTAGAACAATTTATACACATCAACAGAATCTAAATATATCTTAAATTACTTAATAATAAGTTATACATCTTTTAAGTTTCTATAAAACGGTGATAAAAAGAATTATTTAAATATAAAAAAGTAAAAAAAGAGGTTTAATAACGACCTCAAATTAACCATCATTTTCCCATTTAGTATTAATATGTAGATACTTCAAACTAATTTTAGTGATAAAATACAAAATTGATTAATCACTATCATTCATTTTGATAATCCATTGAAAGAAAGTAAGAAAAAAACGCGTTTATTGGCATTACAAAAATATACACTTTAAAAGTATAAAAAAAATAAAACAAAGATTGTAATGCCAATAGGGCTTAAGTATAATAAACTGAGAAATTAATAATAGAAAGATCAATGGTAGAAAAAGTATCAAATACAATGTTGTGGCATGTGAATATGTATGTGTGTGTTTTTAAATGTGTGTGTGTGTTTGTGTGTGTTTAAATGTGTGTGTATGTTTGTGTGTGTGTGTGTGTGTGTGTGTTTGAATATGTGTGTGTATGGGCGCGTGCGTGTGTGTATATGTGTGTGTTTGAGTGTATGTGTTTATTGTATTGCTTCATTTGCACGAAAAACATTGTCAATGTGTACAATGATGTTGAATTCCTAATAATGTATTCCGCAATTACCCCACTGTATTAGAAATTATTTTCTAAAGTGGTAGATGTACGAATCATCAACATGTTCATAAATGTTGTGTTGGCATGAAAACCAGTCATACAGCTGTTCAGGTTGGGCCGACGCGACGTCGACGAAGCGTAAACGTATCAATTAGTGGAGTTGTAATTAAATCTTCCACGATATTATAGGGCTGGATGGCCATTAGGGAAAACATTGCAGTTAGAATTAGTTAAACGTAATGTGTGTTATTTGGATCGTTTTCTGTGGGATCTACGATTACGTATTTTTTTTTTTATCCTTTTATGTTGAAACTTGGTGGATTCTGGCGGGAACTTTAAATAAGCGCGGTTCAGATTTTTTTTCAATTTCTCTTTTTAATTATATTTTTACTATTTTTCATTGGTATATGGAATCTAACAGCATCATTCCACATGTACAATATGGATTTCGTCGTGCAGACAGCTTCACTTCCTTAATTTCGGATCTGAAACATGCAAAGGATAAAAAGTTAATTTTTAGACGTGCAAGGTGCATTTGACAGTCTAGATCCAGCCATACTAGTAGAAGTTATGTATAGGTTTGGCGTACCTGGCCCTCGAGGCGGAGGCGCGGGCGAGTGCAGCGTGCGCCTCTGAGGCGATGCACGGGGTAGCTTAACACCCCACTACACACGAGAGTGTGGGGCTGTGGAAGAATTTAGACTCCCGCTTCCCCACGCGCGCTCGTGATAGAAGAGACACCGGGGTGGTTTTAGTCAGTGAAAGTCTGACAGACCCAGTCGCCCACCCTAGGGCGGCAGACATCATATGAATCCTCATATCAACCCAAATTTTTTTTTGGGTTGATATGAGGATTGCGTACCTGGCCAACTATGTAAATGGATTTTTATTTTCTTAATTATTAGAACACTCTATATAAGGCACAATAATACACTGTATGGTCCAAAATCTATATATAAAGGTACAATGCAGGGTGCTAGACTGTCTCCTTTGCTATATAATATATACACAAGTGAAATATGTAAATTTGTATTTACAAATTTTACAGTTTGCAGATGATATTGTCTTGTACAGTAGTAATTATAATGTAGAAATTGTAATTGACAATATTAACAAAGCCCTGTCTGAACTATTCCACTATTACAATGATATATTACATTTAAAAATTAACCCCTACAAAAGTAGTGTCATGATATTTGGAAATGAGAATACAAATTCAAAAGAAATTTATAACGGTGAAATTATAAACACAACAAATTCAAAGCAATTTTTAGGCATAGTAATTGACAGAAAATTAACTTTTGAGGGACATATTAAATAAATATCAAAGTATGCCTTAAAAGGTTTAAATATAATCAAATGTCTTGCAGGTGTTTCAAGGGGAGCAGACCCAAAAACATTGTCAATTTTATATAAAAGTATAGTTAGGAGTCATTTTGACTACAGTTCACTAGTGTATATAAATAGTACACATGCAAATAAATTAGATCTTTTGCAGAACAGAGCTTTGAGAACAATATCTGGTGCAATGCGCTCTACTCCCATAAGGGCCATGGAAGTGGAGACTAAATTGATGCCGTTAATTTTGAGACGTGTTCTACTTGCAGAGAGATTCTGTCTCAAACTGATTGTAAATAACAGGAAAATAATAAACAAAATTGTACCTTTTGTAAATAGTCCTTCTGGTCAACTGACTACAGGAGAGAATCTCTTGGGTGACAAATCCCCAACATTATCCAAAATGTTGCTGGAAACAGAGAATAGTTTTATTGGTATTAGGAAACAGTGCCCATGGCCATGTTACTCCTTCTCCTATCAGTGTATTACACAACCTATTAATGTATTTCAAAATCCAATTAATAATAATTCAGATATGTTACAGTTTTTGGCAGAAAATAAGTATTACTATATTATTTACCCTGATGGCAGTAAGGGAAGTGGTTATGTGCATGCTACTTTATATGATTCTTGTACAAAATTCTCTCAAAGCTTTATCCTTCACAATACATGTACCATATTCACTGCAGAGACATATGCGGTTTATCGTGCATTATTCTATATGCGGCAGATTAATCATTGTAAATACTTTTTGATTGTTTCTGATTCATTGAGTCTGATAACAGCCTTAACTAACCTTTCAATTTCATTCAAGTCAAATTATATTTTATATTTTATTAAAGAAATAATTCATCGGTATTACCTTAAGCATATCAAAATTGCGTTCCTGTGGGTCTTATAGTGGTATATCTGGTAAAGAAATAGTGGATAAAACCGCACATGTTGGTAATAATGCTGTTGATGTCAGAAATGCGATGGACATTCACATGGATGGATGGACATGACTGACTTCCTGCAATGTATTAATGAAAATATAGATAAGTTATGGCTAGAAATGTGGAAGAAAGATCAAGACATCAAAGGGAAGTGGTACGGAAGTATTCAAGAAAGATTACCTGTTAGACCTTGGTACAATAGATTGGAAGAAGCCAGCCGGGCTTCTTCTTTATCACAACGATTAATAGATTGCGCTTTGGCCATAATACTGCACCGTCACACCTTGCTAGACTTGGCATTATTACAAGCAATATGTGCCCACATTAGAGATGGGTAAGTACTGTGAGTAATGTATAGCGCGTAATATGGCATGACCGCGTACTGAAGCAGTACGTATTACCCGGCAAAATTTAGCATGACACCTGACAAAACAGTACGCAGAGGTAACGAACGTGTCAGCGACGGCAGTCGGTTTCTCGGTTTAAAAATTTAAAATCAATTAAAGCAAAAAAAAAAATAAAAAAGAAAGAAAGAATCGTTGTATAAAGATACAAAAAGAATCATTGTATATAGATACACAAAGAATCGTTGTATTTTTAAATACGCCAATATACAATGACATTTTAAAAAATATTTTTGAAGTTGCTGTGGTCACGAATATTGCCAGTCCTATGCCTGGAAGCCCTCATTCGCATTTTCTAGTATAGTATACCATAATAAGGGTTAAGTATGAAAGGAAATCAACTTTGTCGAATATTATACCTTGCGTTGCGTACCTCATGCATCAGGTCATGTTTAGGGTAATGTGTACTGCTTAAGTGCCACAGTACGCGGGACGAAATGTCATGCCATATGGCAGTACTTTCTAAAGTACTGTTTTGCCCACCTCTAGCCCACATTATGGATCACAAGAAGGAACCATGGAACATCTGATTTTTGATTGTCAAAACTTCTTGCTTGACAGATTACTGTTGGCTAGTGAACTCAGTGATGTGAAAATTAAGAGTGATTCTTCCTCCCGCCCGCCGCCACTTGAGCAGTTATTAAAAGACAAAAACACTTACAAACCTATTTATAAATACATTAAAAATACTATTAAAACAATTTAAAAGTGAAAAGACTTGACCTAAAAGTCTTGGTTACAAGGTCAAAAAATTAAAAAAAAAATGAAACTTGGTGACTTCAAAGTTAAAAGGTGTGATATAATAACTTTAAACACATGGCGCCTTCTAGTACTTTAATTAATCATATCATCATCAACATTTTTATCATCCCACTGCTGGGCACAGATGTCCTCTCGTACAGAGAATTATTGAGCGTAATCACCACGCTTGCTCAATGCGGGTTGGCGATTTCAGACTTAAAGTCCAGGTTTCCTCAAGCTTTTTTTTATTTATTTCCTTCACCTTGTAATCAGACAAGATATACTCAGGTGTCCAAGATATACTTAGAAAGTACATATAACTTAGAAAGGTTCCATTGGCCTGACCTGGAATCGAACCCGCACACTCATACTTGAGAGGCTGGTGTTTTAACTACCAGGCCACCACAACTGTAATTAATATTTATCTACAAATATCAAGATATGAATAACTAACATAAGTGTAAATTACATATTGTATAACTTTAATATAAAGTGACTTACAAATAGTTAAAAACTAAACATTCACTTCAAACTAAAATGTAATAAAATAGTATATTTCATTACAAGTACGGAAAGCCTGTCATTACAACGAGTTCCGACAAATGTCGACCCGAGCCGAGGCGCAGCCGAAGGTGAGGGTTGACAGTCGGAACAAGTTGCAATGACGGTTCCGCACGTGTACTGAACAACTATTTTTAATACAGTTGCGAAAAAATTAAGCAATTTATTAAAATAATAAAAACACAATAAACTCAACTAACTAATAATTTATTTCTTAGAAAAGTTATAATTCACATACAACGTGTAACATAAAGGGTATATACCTACATAACAAAAGCATGGCATCTTTACATGATATCAAATGAGAGTGGAAGGGTTTTTTAATTCTATCTCTTTATGTTAGGAAGTTATGAGGAAAAACACCGCCTGTGATAGGCTACTATCATACTAGTCGCACAGAGATATTGAAGACATTTATCGGATTTTGGCAAGTAACATGACTGGTAACGAGTAGTTATTAACATATGTAGTGTGCTGCCACGTTTGTTATGATTTTATTTTAAGAAACACACGAAACCGAAAATTTGGTACCAATTTTTTGAGTATTCTATTTTGAGTTGAAACCCTTCCGATATCGTTTGATATCATCTAAAGATGCCATGCCCTTGGTATGTATATACCCTTTTTGTTACACGTTGTATACATTGAAATTGGTACAGTTTTTATACTAACTGGGGAAGTTTTAGGTTGCATATTTACTGTTTGAGACAAACTATTATTAATTTCGTATGATTGTTCATGTATATTTGTCAAAGGTGTTATACAATGGCGTTTGCTAGTTGATGGAATTGGATATAATGACTTATCATTATCAACGAAGGTAAATGGACGAACTTTCTCTTCACTATTGTCATGTGAAGGTGACGGACTGGACTTTAAATTAATGGATTGTGTGATTTTTTTCCCAGTTTCTAGTTTGTTGTGTAATGAATCAGCAATATAGCCTTCTGCAACTTTGTCTGACTTCCAACCTCCTAGTCGCTTTAAGGACGTCAAATTGACTCCTGAATCTGCCAATAATGTAGCAGAGGTCCTCCTGAAGCTGTGCCCAGTATAATACTCTGCATCCGGCAGACCAAGAAACGTAGCTATTTCTTTTGGCATATTACCAAATTTGTTTATCCCGATTGCTTGAGATGTACACTTTCCTTTTTGATAATTTTGGAAAAACGGTCGGATTTTCCTTTTTGGGACCGCTGATTCATATATTTTTGCACTATTCTAAGAAAATCTCCTTCAACAACAAAGCTTCTCGGTATCTTATTTTTTGTATTCGGAATCTTGATTAGTTTTTCATGGGCTTCAATATCTTTTAAAGTAATATTGGATAACTCCTCTCTGCGGCAAGCACCAACAATGCCAAAAATCAGCGTAACCTACAAAAAAAAAGGGATTTGATTAATATTTTTTTTAAATAATTTAATGACTGTATTTTGCGATTTCGTAAACTGAATACTAAAGAAAAATATAAGTACTTATTAATTAATTACCTTTGTGGCTAAATAACGATCATCGGGAGCTTCGTTTAAAAACCTTTCCACTTCATTCGATGTTAATATTTTCGACTTTTTAGTTGTAAAACCGTCTGATTGTCGTTTTAAGAAAGCATTTAGTTTTGGGTATTGACTTATATCCACGTTGTTTCTTATTTTCAGCATACTTTTTATCATCGAAAACCTCGACCATAATGTAGAAGGTTTTAATTTTGCTGACAGTTCGGAGAAATATGCCAACATAACATTTTCTGAAAAACTATTTGCCTTTTTCTCTTCTCTCCACGCAATAAATTCGTTGTATATAGATATGTAGCGACTTTTTGACTTTTCCGGTAAAATGTTCTCCGAAGCATTTTGTGCAATTATACTGAGTTCCCGTGGTGTTAATTCAAATAAAATATCGTCGAAATTACTCATTTTGTGCAACAAACAACTAAACTCGCAAAGAAAATTTTTTAAAAATGGCGCAAACCGTAAAAGAATATAAGCAGAGATTTTTTTTCTTCACCCATTCGATTAGGCAAAGGGAACTATGCCCATACAGCCAAGTCTTCAGTAGAATTTTTTTATTGATATGAAATGAAAATGAAATGAGATGAAATTAAATAAAACCTAACCTAACTCATTGAATTAAATCATTAAATCTGATATTGAAACAAATTAGTAGCTTCTTTTTAGAATTATTTGCATGAATCATAAAAACTTCTATGATTTTTTTAAAGTAAAAACTTCATGGTTGTTTTTTTTTTTATTTTTAATAGACAATATTTTGAGAGTTGGGAAAGAGAACGCACTAGTTCGGAAAAGGTAAAGAAACAGCACGAATGTGTAATAGCCCACCTTCCGAACGCTATACGTCCCTGTAATACACCACTTTTAGAGCAACTGTATTAAAAAAGAATATTTTTTCAAATAAACCAGCGATAATTTTATTCACATCAATATTCCAGAAGGGAACTAGAACCGTAGCCAATCTGCTACGAGCGCATAGCTTTCGTAGCACTGACATGATTGCTACAGCTACGCCGTAGCAAAAGCGTAGTGAATCCTTTTTACGAACAGACCTATTCATTTCGGGACCCTTTCTTTCAACCGTGCCCTTGAAATTAAGACGGTTTACATATCAAAACAATACGTGAGTACTTAAGACCTTGGTATTATTTCCTTTGTCAGTTATATTTCTGTATTTGAAGTACTCCTAAAATCGATCTCCGTAGACAGAGTGCTTTGTACATATTTATGAAAAAAGGCAGCATTGTATGGCGATGCTGAATCCTTTAGACAAACGTTAGACTAGCTCTTTAGTCATGTGAAGAGTCAATCAATACTGATGGGGACTACTCACGGAATTCCTTTTTTTTATAAACATGTAAAATATAAAATTCATTATCATCATCAACCTTTTTTTTATCGTGTCACTGCTGGGCACAGGTCTCCTCTTATACAGAGAAGGATTGAACCACCGGGCTTGCTCAATGCAGGTTGGCGATTTCAGACCTAAAGTCCAGGTTTATCAAGATGTTTTCCTTCACCTTGAAATCTGTCATTGGTGTCTAAGATATACTTAGAAAGTACATATAATGTATATAACTTAGTAAAGTTACATTGGTACTTGTCTAATCTAGAATGGAACCCGAATATTCATATTTGAGAGGCTGATGTTTTAACCACTAGGCACCACGACTGTAATATAGAATTATTAATATTGTTTTAATTTTCCTAGCTTAAAAATGTATTATTTAAATATTATAGACATAAACTCAAACTCTAACTCCTTTTTGTTACTAAAAACTCTGCCTTCCCTATAAACTTTTTGACCGAAATAAAGGTTTTTGTTTTAAACCTCTCAACCGATTTTGATGAAATTTGGCACAGACAATCTTTAGACCCTGAGAAAGGACACAGGCTACCTGTTATTGAAAAATTTGATGTTCCCGAGGGAAATCTAAAAATCGCGATTTAACCGGATTCCACGCGGGCGAAGCCGCGGCCGGAAAGCTAGTTATTTTGATAAATCTCGTAGGGTTCAGCCTGCGCTTCATTGCAAACGCAGAAAAAAGTTAAATTTTTACGATATCACATTACAAACCTGAAAAGTAATAGTATTTTTCTACTATTTAATGGATGCCATTATACATATAAACCTTCCTCTTTAATCAGTTTATCTATTAAAACAACCGCATCAAAATCCGTTGCGTAGTTTTAAAGATTTATTCATACAAAGGGACATAGGGAAAGAGGAAGCGAATTTGTTTTATAATAATGTAGTGAAGATGATGTGATCCTCCTGTAGTAGATTCTAGTTTATGACATTGCTTATTAGATTATATTGTTTTTTTTTTTTAATGATTTACGACACCGGCAAATTTTGGGTGGTGGCTTAGTCTCGTATATTTTGCGTGGCTTAGTCTCGTTTATTGGGCGGTAGCATTATGCTGACCGATATACGTTTTATGTGGACATGGCGCATATTTTAACCTCAACATGTTATTTTTATTGTGTTATTTCTCTGCGTCATGTTTGCCTTTGCATATATTTTTCACGAGGAAATTGCGAAATAAAAAATAAAGCCTTTTTATTGAGCATGCCTTTTTGTTGGAGATAATGGCTCGTGTTTTGTCCATATTGAAGGCCTGTGCTTTTAAAGGTTAATACTATGTGTTTATAGATTCAAAATTATTTAACTAAACTGTATTTTTAATACGTGGGCTTAACACGTCTCGAGAATGCACCTCGAGAGATAGGCAAAGATCGTAAATCATTGGATGTCTTTTTTTCCAAAAAATCTTGCAAAATCCTCGTGGACTATCCTCCGCTGGTGGACGCGGAGGGGTGTGCTGGACTCTTACCGGCTAAAAAACCACCTATACGTTCGTCATCTGCCTTTCCAGGGTACCGGGTCCTCTTAATTCTACGGTAACTCACTGGATGCCTACCAGGAGGTTATCGCCGTCGCGGTAGGTCACGGCGAAGGTGGTGTCACGGTAACGTTCGCAGGACCAACATTGTCAGAAATGGCACAAGATGGCTGCCAGGAAACTTGGCGTTATCGCAAAGTTCCGGCGGTACTTCACACCAGGGCAGCTTCTAATATTGTACAAAGCGCAGGTCTGCTCGTGTGTGGTGTACTGCAGCCACATTTGGGCTGGTGCTAAGAAATGTCACCTGGCTACTTTGAGTTCAGTGGAAAGGCGTGCAAAGAGACTGATTGGCAACCCAGTTTTAACTCAAAACTATCTCCAAAGCCTGGAGCACTGGCGTAGAGTAGCCAGCCTTTCAGTGTTCTATAGGATGCATTTTGGTGAGTATGCAAGGGAATTGCATGATTTAATTCCCTCATCTCCTTTCCACCATTGGACGACCCCTCGTACGGCGAGTTTCCACCCTTACCTTGTTAACACCACTACGATCCGGACGAAGCGTTTCGCTTCCTCTTTTATACCGCGTACATCGAAGGACTGGAACAATTTGCCAGCGGCGGTGTTTCCGTCAGACTACAATTTGAGTGTCTTCAAGGCTAGAGTGAATAGGCTCTTAATAAACTAGCGCGCTTTACCATCGACCATTGCATCACTGCTTACCATCAGGCGGGATTGCTGTCAAGCACTAGTTTATAATTTATATACACAAAAAGATAGGGAGCATTGGAAGAAAAAAGGGTAGGCCTTTGCCCAGCAGTGGGACACCAAATAGGTTAAAAATATCTTTAACTATACATCGTGTAACATAAAGGGTATATACATATTGGAAAATTTAAATACTATCATTCAAATAAAATACTATCATGTAAAGATGCCATGCCCTTGGGGGCATTGCATCTTATAGTATAGTATTTTATTTTGTGTTGAAAACCTTCCGATATCGTTTGATATCATCTATAGATGCCTTATGCCCTTGGTATGTATATACCCTTTTTGTTACACGTTGTATAAAAACTAAAAATTATCACAAAATATTGCATAATTTCTCTATAATGTTATACAGGCTTACCCTTTGAAAAAAACACAGAAGTGGGTCGAAATTAATGTCATCGGCGGGTTGGTAGATGTCACGTGTCTTTGAATATTGGTTCTAGAATACGGTGGATCCCTCACGAAGTTTTCCTTTACCATTTTGAGACCAGTGGTGATTTAATTCTAACGCCTGCTCACACACACATACAACTTATAAGTCGGGGCCTTTAAAAAAATATCGAATTTGAACAAACACGAGGCGTACTTTCTCAGATAAACTAAGCCAGTGAGTTTATGGATGAATGGTTCAAACAAATATAGTACAATATAATCTCTTTGCAAACCAAAGAAGGTAGCCACTTATCAAAATTAAAGATATAAGTTATTTATGTGAAGCCGTCTTTTCGAATTACACAAGATTAATTGTAATGTGGAAAGTAGAATATTATAATTTATTTACATAATAATTCTATTCCCATATACAAGCTAGCATACATCTTGAGGAAATCTGGACTTTAAGTCTGAAATCGCCAACCCGCATTGAGCAAGCGTGGTGATTACGCTCAATCCTTCTCCGTACCCTATGAGAGGAGACCTATGCCCAGCAGTGGGACGATAAAAAGTTTGATAATGGTACAGGCTGGCAGGGGGGCAATAGCGCTAAAATAATTCAACAATAACAGAATTGGATCGGAACCAAACTATTACTTTTGTTAATTTTCGTATCGCGCTAACCTTTTGACTTTAACCATAACTGGGTCGCAATTGGAACGTAACCGCTGCCAAATGAAAAAGTCGAAACATAGCTAACTTTTTCTGCGCCATTTATCAAACTTACGTCTAAACGATAAGATTTACTTATAATTTATTTAGTTTTAATTATTATATCTGACGAAATGTATCACTCATACATTGAATTTACTTTAATCGAATTTAAAGCTTTAGCGCGATACGTAATGTGATCGAAACTAAACCATAACTTTAACTGATACGAACAAGAGTTGAACATTACCCCCCTGGTGTTTCAACGCTCACACTCATCATCCTTTTCCCGAATGTTGCGATCTGCTCCCAGTTTAACCAGATGTGGTGATGATGAGGTGAATACCAATATTTTATGGAGCGACCGCCTATCTGACCTCTATAACTCAGTAACTAGCTTAATAAGACTGGCTGTGAAACTTTCGAGCTCCTGGGGGCTAGTATGAGTTTTCATTACGAGACTCGATCGTCAATATCGAGCGCGTTTGGCGCTCTCATTGATTGAGAGTTCTTACAACCTTGAAGCGGGCCTATCGATGAGTCAAACGCGGTCGATATCGATGATCGAGTGTCGTAATGAAAACTCATAGTAGGCATACTGATGAATCTTAAAAATCCGCGAAAGACAGACAGGACTAACAGCTTAAGGCGGCTCCAGAGGAAAAACACACCGCAAGCCGTTTTTATGTAGTTTTCCGGAGCTATCTACTCTTTATCCAAAAGAAATATCAACTTATTAAAAATACGTAAATTTTCTCCATAATCTTGGCTCCAAAATTGTAGATTTTTTTTTTATTTTACTAAGTATAATGTTTAAATAATTCCTTCACAACGAAACCACTGACAAGAGAAATAATTATCATAAACGTGCATCTCCTCGGAAAGTAAGCATTATTTAGATTGCGTTCTTACACTAGTGGATAGGTAATTTCATGACGAACATTATTGCAGAAATATTTTTTTAAAACGACCAAAATCAAAATTTTGTTCAACAATCTGAGCGCATTCGCCATCATTTCTGTTGCCCGGGCTATTGAGATTCAGTATGCTACAAGCTCTCGAAGGGGGAACCCGTGTCGTTCGTCATCGCGCGCTCCGCTAGCATAAGCGGGCGGCGCGTGAGCGAGAAAGCATCTGCTTGCTCGCTCACGCACCGCATGTCGCATAGAGTATAATACTATCTTAGAGTATCTCTGTTATTGATGTTTATTTTGGTGTTCGTTTTTTTAACCGATTTCAAAAAGGAGGAGGTTGCTCAATTATATGTTTTTTATGTTCAATTTTTAACCGACTTCAAAAAGGAGGAGGTTACTCAATTCGACCGTATATGTTTTTTTTTATGTTTGTTCGCGCATAACTTCGTCATTTATAAACCGATTTTGATAATTCTTTTTCTGTTGGAAGGAAGACGTTCCCAAGGTGGTCCCTTGATAAGGATATCAAGGTTTGATGGTGGAAGTCCAGAGAAAACAAGCGGAACTTTCAAAAATTGGGGGCGACTAGTGCATTTCTTAGCATTTTCATTAAATATTTTAAAGCACTACAATTTAATAAAGGTCTGGAGTAGATTTGATGATGGAGCCGAGAGACAGTCGAAGGAACTCCTCAACAATTGACAGCAGCTACCTTGTGGTTGGGCTCGATTAATTTGTATTGATAAGAACTTTACACCTAGATGGGTTGCGACTCTCATAAGAGCTCTAATGATGAAGACAAAGGCCAGTTCCGGGAACTCCTCAACGGTTTCCAGTAGCTACTTTGTGGTTGGACTTCATTCATTTATATTAATAAGACCTTTACTCCGATTAGGTTAAAATAATAGTCTACAGTAAATTTAATGATGAAGACCATAGGCAGTTGAGGGAATAGGTACTTACGGGTAAAAATTAAAGTAAACAAAAGTACGTCATTTCCCAACTATATTTGCGTCAGCTTCCAGTCTGACCGGATGCAACTGAATACATAGTACTTTTAACAACTAAAAAATGTAAAATAAAAGCTTTTTTAGAAAAAAACAACCGACTTCCAAAAACCACTATGTAAAGTGAAAAATAACTAATTTCGGAACTCGGTGTCTAAAACGAATATACCAAACGAAAGACACCAACTTCCGAAATTAGTTATTTTTCACTTTGTAGTGGTTTTTGAAGTCGGTTGTTTTTTTGTAAAAAGTTTTTATTTTTATGTTTGTTTGCGGATAACTTCGCCTAAAATTTGGTATTTCGATGAATTTTTGGGTATTTCGACATGGGTGTCGTGATAGGGGTTTTCGGGAGTGCAGATCACGAATATGACGTAATTTTTGAAATCCAAGATGGCCGACACCAATTTTATGATATTTTGACATGGGTGTCGTGAAAGGGGTTTTTGTGGGTGCTAATTACGAAAATGACGTCATTTTGGAAATCCAAGATGGCCGACACCAATTTTATGATATTTTGACATGGGTGTCGTGAAAGGGGTTTTTGTGGGTGCTAATAACGAAAATGACGTCATTTTGGAAATCCAAGATGGCCGACACCAATTTTATGATATTTTGACATGGGTGTCGTGAAAGGGGTTTTTGTGGGTGCTAATCACGAAAATGACGTCATTTTGGAAATCCAAGATGGCCGACACCAATTTTATGATATTTTGACATGGGTGTCGTGAAAGGGGTTTTTGTGGGTGCTAATCACGAAAATGACGTCATTTTGGAAATCCAAGATGGCCGACACCAATTTTATGATATTTTGACATGGGTGTCGTGACGGGGGTTTTCGGGGGTGCAGATCACGAAAATGACGTCATTTTTGAAATCCAAGGTGGCCGAAATTATATTTCATGATATTTTGACTTGGGTATCGTGACGGGTTTTCGGGGCGCTGATCACGAAAATGACGTCAATTATAAGCTGTGGCATAGCTTCTATTTCTTTATCAAAGTCAAAAATAAAACATCAAATATAGTTTAGTCGCTAAATCGCCACCATTTTTCGCACTACTTCAATGACGTCACTGGTAAAAAATAAATAAATAAATAAACTACAAAAAAGAAAATACATACTTATACAAATGTATACGTTAATTGGCAAAATAAAAAAATACTATGTCATAAATAACTAATAAAAAATTTCCTACTAACTACATACTGCGGAACTCGGTGTGCACACCTTTGCGATTTACCCCGCAGCCACGCGCAGGATTGCGTTTTTTATCTGCATTTTCATGCACATCTGCAGCCCTGCGCGTGAGCGCAGATTCAATGTATAGTACCATGCGTTTCTCCATACAAAATTTGGTACTAGCGAACATCTATCTTATATATAAAATTCTCGTGTCACAGTTTTCGTTCCTATACTCCTCCGAAACGGCTTGACCGATTCTCATGAAATTTTGTGAGCGTATTGAGTAGGTCTGAGAATCGGCCAACATCTGTTTTTCATCCCACTACAAAGTGAAACAACAACAAAACACCAAAAAAACCACTACAAAGTGAAAAATAACTAATTTCGGAAGTTAATAATATAATTTCACAGTCTTGCCTGGTCCCAAAAAAAAAAATCATGATTTTTTTTTTTTTAAATGTGTCAGTTCTGCAGAAATTTATTTGACCCTGATTACGTTTTCCCTTAAAATAATAAATAATGATAAATTAAACTTTATTATATTATTTTTCTATCCCTTTGTCCATCTGACTTAGCTAACTTTCAATCTACAAAACTAACTTCCAACCCTGAAGTTACAGTCATAACATATTTAGTTATAAAGGTCTAATCAATACACATTAAATAAGCCCAAACACGTGACAGTTGCTTCCGATGTGGATTCCCTTGATATTCTGTCATCTCCATCATCAGGTCAGGCCCAAATCTTCACGGTTTTATTGTATCATCCGATATAAACACGAGTATCAAGTTGTCACCCGAAGCGTGCCTACAATTTTCGATAATTGGCCTAAATTTCTCAGAATTTCCATTATCGACACTGACGTAGTAACAATGGGATTACATAGGCAGCATATCCCTTCATATAAAAAAAGAATGGTCTAAATAGGTTCATTAACCATAAAGTTATCAGCGACAATAAATCGAACTGAGAACCACCTTTTTCTGAAGTCGGTTAAAAAATAAACACCGCAGAATTTTTATTATGAAGTATCGTCAACATTTGTTTGAGTACATAATAACCAAAAGTATTTGGGCGCACCAATAAACAAAAATAAAAGTGCCATGTCTGTTACTTCTGTGGTCTATGAATTTAACTTGTATTTGTAAGTACTTCGTCCGCCAGACGGCGCTAGTAATATTTTGCGAAGTATTGTAGAGGTGGGGCGCGGTGAAGAGGGAGCTCGAGGTCATTTGGTGAGGGTACGACCTTAACGTAATGTCCGAGGCGCCCCCTCCATGCCACTTTGTATGTGAAGGTCCAAAGACCGACTCGTGTCCGGCCCGAAATTATAAACTAGTCCTTGACCGCAACCCCGCCTGATGGTAAGAAGTGATGCAATCGTTGATAGTACAGTGCGCTTGTCTATTAACAGCCTTGAAGACAATTATACTGTAGTCCGACGGAAACACGGCGGCTGGCAAATTGTTCCAGTCTCACGATGTAAGCGGTACAATAGACGAGGCGAAATGCTTCGTTCGGATCGTTAAGGTGTCAACAAGGTGAGGGTGGAAACTCACCGTACGATGGGTCGTCCGATGATGAGGAATTAAAAAGTGCAATTCGCTCGTACACTCTCCAAAATGCATCCTATAGAACACCGATATTCTGGCTACTCTTTACCTGTGCTACAGGTTTTTTAGACCGTTTTGAGCTAAATAAACCACGATTAACCACGAGGCTCCCTCAAAATAATATGATACGAAATATAAATAAAAACCTAGAAATTGATGTTCGGATGACAGCAGGTCAAGCTACCCGTCTCTGTTAAATATACTTAATCAACCTTGAGCCTTAATGCTTCAGAGATAAAGTTGTAAATCTAATAAAGAAGTTTGACAGAGTATAGTAGCTTGATGTGCTGTTGTCTGTACCATCATAATCTACCTATAGATTTCCACGGATATAAACCAGATTATCGAATAGAAAACCACTGATTTCGATTCCAAATAAATCTTATCCATTATCATTTGCCAAGCCTTTCCCCAGCTAACTTGTCTGATACGATATAAATTGAAATAAATATTTTTGTGAATATACAGTAGATATATATACAGATAGTAAAATAATGTGAGGTTACAGTGAAAATGTCTGCTTCTTCGAATCCTTCTCCAAGGGAATCTCTTGGGGAAACCTAGGTCGGTTGTAAATAGCTCGAACAGCCCTTTTCTGTAAAACAAAGACGGTATTAATATCCCCTCAGATACCACTTGGTAAATAAGTCACTCTTATTCACGTAGATAAACTAAAAGTACAAAGGAATAACATGAAACTAAAAATAATCACTAATCCCATTTAAGAAAACCTTTTTTAAACAAAAACCTCAACCATACGTTCGACAAACTTAGACAATAAAAATAGGGTAATCAGGGTACTAGGCTAGGGTAGGTTTTTAGTACTATTTTCTATGATTTATTTTTTTAGTACTATGAGTGTTAAGTTTTGTTATACCTAACAATAATGGTACTGAAATAAGAGTCAGATGATGAAAATGAAATTAAAATTATAATTATTACACTAGCGGCCGCCAGCGACTTCGTTCGTGTGGAGTTAGTTATGCACCGCTGTTGAATTAATGGGCTATTCAACGCAAAATCCAAATCGGACCAGTAGTTCTTGAGATTAGCGGGTTCAAACAAACAAACAAACTCTTCAGCTTTATATATTAGTATAGCTTAATTATTAACTTACGGTGACCTATTATGGGTTAGTACTATTCTAAATGGGTGTCGTAAGAGGCGACTAAGGGAACTCTCACCAGGGAAGCGGGCAGCAGCGCTTCTCCTGTGGTATATCAAATTACTGCGATTCCCAACCCGCCAGCCAAGCGTGGGGATTATGGCAAACCCCTCCAACTTGGGTGAGGTCTTTGTCCAGCTGTGGACATCTATAGGCTGAAGAAGAAGAAGATCCATTATACTTTACGTCAAATATTGTATTTCATAACATATTCTAAAATACTGCCCACTTCCTCTTACCGAGAGATGGCCTGAGTCCCATAAGTGGCTCATTATAATTTTTTATGATGCTCTCAAATAGGTGAAGGAAAAATCGTGATGAGACCGGCATGTCCTAGAGTCTTCATTCAGTCATATTCATGCATACAAAATAGTATTATTTATTTTCTTAATCTCCACGTGTACAATACATTGGGATAAATGCTATGCCCCGCAAAACCGTTTTCACCGGTTTGTCTGCGGGATATTATAATATTTGCATTCACTACCGCTACGCCACGGAGGCCATCGAATGACGTGTGAATGACGTTTAATAGATGTCTGGAAGCAAAATACATGTTGCGCCGACTCCAAGTAAACTGGGAGAAGGGTAGGAGAAACATTAATGATTGTTGTTGGAATGTGTAATTGTTTGTAGTATTTTTTTTATTGTTTTGTCTTGTATTGTATTTTTGGCCTCTTTTTATTTTCTTTTTCAGAGAGGGAAGCGATTTATTCAAACATTTAGATCTAATATCAAACTAAAACAGTATTATCGCTAACCCGCTTCAGTTTTAATTAATTTTTTGCCCCTTGGAACAACTGGAACTCATCATAAAAAAATACAAGCTTAGTGGCACCAACGGTCAAACCAAAACATTATGATGTAGGTACAAACTCAACTGTGTTTGTGTAAAATTACTGTCTGCTGTTACTTTCCCTTTTTGCGTTATAATAAACGCATCTATATAAACGCATCGTCGTTATATGACGACCTCCGTGGCGCAGCGGTCAACACGCCTGCCTGCGACGTGGAGGCCCCGGGTTCGATCCCCGGCCAGGTCATGATGGAAAACGATCTTTTCCTGATTGGCCTGGGTCTTGGATGTTTATCTATATATGTATCCATTATAAAATATAGTATCGTTGAGTTAGTATCCCATAACACAAGTCTCGAACTTACTTTGGGGCTAGCTCAATCTGTGTGATCTGTGCGTATATATTTATATTTATTTATTTATTTATCTCCTCATACAGAGAACGCATGAGCATTGATCATGATGGCTGTTTCAGACTTATTGTATACTAGCTGTTGCCCGCGACTCCGCCCGCGTCGACTTCAGTTAACAACGCGCGGTGGTTCCCGTAAATTAAAAAGAACTCAGTTGATATAAAATAAGCGCCTGTTAAAATAATGGGAGCAATATGTACGTCCGCGTTTGCTCCCGTTTTCGCAACATTTTTTGTTCCTGCTCTGCTCCTATTGGTCATAGCGGGATGTCATATAGCCTATGTCCTTTCTCAGGCTCTAGACTATCTGTGTACCAAATTTCATTACAATCAGTTCAATAGTTTTGGTGTGAAAGCCGGAGAGACAGACAGACAGAGATACTTTCGCATTTATGATATTAGTATGGATTAGAGTACGATGAGTCTTGATTCCTGGCATGAGGATATAATTCCCCCATCTTCGTTCCACCATCGGACGACCCGTCGTACGGCGAGTTTCCACCCTTACGTTGTTAACACCACTATGATCCGGACGAATCGTTTCGCCTCCTCTTTTATACCGCGTATATCGAGGGACTGGAACAAATTGCCAGCGGAGGTGTTTCCGTCGTACTACAATATGAGTGTCTTTAAGGTTAGAGTGAATAGGCTCTTTATAAACTAGTGTACTTTACCATCAACGATTGCTTCACTGCTTACCATCAGGCAGGATTTCGGTGAAGCACTAGTTTATAATTTGTTAATTTATAGATTTATTTGTTTAATTTATTAATTTCTTTATTAATTTTTCCTACATCTTACCTATGTCACTTATATCGAAGATAAAACTTACATCACGAACTTGAAAAGTATTGTTGGTACAGACGACAACACATCAAGCTTCTACAGGCCGGAATTATTTATTAGATTTTCATCTTTATAGCTAAAGCACTAAGACTCAATGTTGATTGGGCATATTTGACAGTTTAGGGTAGCCTGCTGGTGTCTGTATTTCCCGGTTTCAAACCCTATTCAGCCTATAATGTCGCCACTGCTTGGACATAGGCCTAACCTCTGAAAGAGGGAGCCGCAGCAAACTACCACCCAGTACGAGTTGGTGATGTCACCTCTTTGAAAATATGGTTCTATTGTAAGACATATCAGCTTTCTAACGATGTTTTCCGTCACCGCTTTGAGAGTAGAATTTACCCTCTATAAAGCGAAACCCCGTTTTGTTTATGTTGGGGTGGGAAATTATCAAATGACTTCTCCCGCTCTGGGTGGAGCGGAAGGGCTTACCAGACTTTTACTGACTAAAACCCACCCGTGTTTCTTCACTTGCCTGTACGACGGCCAGGGCCAGGTTTCTTTTTTAATCAACCCGCAACGATGACCCAGGAGGCATCGGTGTTCGCGGACCCCGTCACGATCTGTTGACATCTCTTTGAGGCGCGCGTGAAACACGACGCGCCGTCGACTCGGGCCTGGTGTAAAGCAAAACCCTGAACTCGAATCGACGACGTTCCAAATATCGAACTAGAAACCAAATTTGTTAAAAGCAGACACTATAACTACTGCTACTTTTTTTCCTTAAAGCCAAGCTAGAGCTCCAAGTGCCGGACCGGTACGTGTGGAGGCGGCGACGCCCGCAACTGCTAAACGTGCCTGTGACCAGAACCAACCTACTGGCGAAAGCACCCCTCACCCGTGCAATCCGTGTGGTGAACGCAATCCATGAAAGACTGGATATATTTTCGTGTTCTTTGAGTGAACTCGCAAGAGTTTTATTAAATACTGTTAGTTATATTTAAGGATTAGTGTATATTTAAGTATTAGTGGATAACTGCACTGTCGTATTAGGTTAAGGCCTGTAAGAACAGTTGTAAGAGTGATAAATAAATAAATAAATGTTCAGATGATACTTAACTACCCTTATGAATAAGGGTAGTTGTAAATGCGTGGGCATCCAGGGCACGCCACAGAGCGAAACGTAAATGAATTATCCTTAAACACTGTAAACGTGATTCCGCTGCCATCACCGGCAGAGGTGCTCAAACTGTTATACGTTACCTATAGAGGTGAACGGAGATTTTCCACGAAATATTATTAACACATTTTTTTTACATTGTTTTACAGTTTGTTTTAGTATAATGGATTTTACATCAGGAAAAAATATCTGTGTACTTAAAACGAATAAAATTAGGTAGAAATCGAGCACTAGTTAGTTTTTTGAGTTCATTGCTTGTTTTTAGTTGTAGAATTGCTCTGAATTTCTAACAAAAAAATCGCCGATGGTTGTGGTAGAGGCGTGTCTTTAAATGCAACTGACATTCTTATTTTAACGTTTTATATTCGTGCTGCGATGACGTCTGACTGTAAACAGTGGTGTTTTCGTTTATTATGAGCCTATTCACTCTAGTCTTGAATACACTTAAATTGTAATCAAACAGGAAGACCGTCGTAGGCAAAATGTTCCAGTCAGAAACAAAAGAGTGGATACTTACCGTACGACGGGTCATCCGATGATGGCACAATGATGGCAGAATTAAGTCATATAATTACTGCGTGCATTCTCCAAAAATATCCTATAAAAGACCGAAAGGCTGTCTACCCTACGTCTGCGCTCAAGGCGTTTGGCGAGAATTTCATTGGATATGTCTTAATTTTTTACGTAATAGGGAGTCGCCAGCATGAAAACCTGGATTCCGGTCCCATTTTGGCCAAGTCCTTAGTTTGATGTAAGTTTGTGTTTGTGTAGTCCTGATGGTAAGCAGAGTTCATTAAGAGCCTATTCACTCTAGCCTTGAAGACACTTAAATTGTGTAATTTTAATTGTGTTAGTAGGTTTTATTAATTGCTATTTCTTAGTAACAGGCTGGAGTCCAGATTTGTTGCCGTTTCATTGATTTCATTTACATTTGATTTCTACTATAGATTAAAACTATCAAAACAAAAATATCGATTTATCACAGTGTACTGTAATTCATACTTAGAATTCATCTACTAAGCACAGGCTTGCAAAAATCACGACGCATGCTGACCTAGCAAAATTTTGCTCTTCTATGTTATTTATATGAAAGTTGCATCATTTATGAATTGAAACGGTAGTTGTAATGACGTTAGATTCTTTACAAAAATAATTTGTTATATTGTTATAGTGATTTTAAAAATAAGTCAAAGTAAGAATATCGTGTCGTATCGTATTTCCTGAGTTATTATTCAACTTCAAGTGCCTAACGTAAAAATAAGTTCTAAGAAAAGCAAACACTTGAGCTATTAAGAAAAATCTAACGCAGCAAATGTGAAAAACCGTTTTGCGGTTCCGGAGATACAAGGTAATAAAGAATATTACATACAAGATACGGGCTAAAAACATAACCATTCCTGGCAGTCGGGTAAAAAGAGAATTGAAGCCGCATTAAATCGCAAAGGTTGCGGGGGCTTATAATTTCAGAATTTACACGTGTAAAAGTTTGAGCACCCCTGTTACTCCGGTGTCGGGGCCTATATAAACTGTGGATACGGATCACGGCACAGCATTCGACGTGCAACAGGTTGACGAGGTAAGTGGAAACTTGTGTTTCAACATTTGATAAAAAAAATATATTTCTTTTCTTTAAGAGAGTGAAAAAAAAATATTTTGGAAATGTCAGGTTAGATAGATTTTTTGTTGATTTTGGAATTTATTAAATAATTTTTTTAAAACGGTATTATGTTAAAATAACTTTTAGCATTTAAAACATATTATTATAAGAGGTGAATTTGAAATAGATCTAATTATGAATTTAAAGAGTGAGATTTACCATTTAAAGTGTGATTAAAATTAAGCACTGGATTCGTGTATTTGCAATCGCTTATTGTAAGAACTTGTCACACAGAATTTACTGCATTTCTTTGAAATCTCTAGGATAAGTTCTATTTATTTTGCTAGGTATATAAAACTATATACCTACCTAGCAAAATAAAAAGTATATAATTTTACTTCCATCATTTAATATATTGACTGTTACAAGTAGATCTATGTAAAATAGTGTACTCAGTTGCATCCGGTCAGATTGGAAGCTGACCACAACAGTTAGAAACGCGCTAGGCAAAAGATTATAACTGACTATCCAATACACGGATAATGGTCGAATGCGATCAAATAGTGATCTATTAGTGTTACTTCCAAGTTTTCACTTCGCCATATTTTGCATCAGGTACCTACTCCAGCCAGACTTGGCCTCCCTAGAGTATTACCACTTTAAACGGTTCTGTGCTGCTCCCAGAGAAACAATATTATAGATTTTTTTGTATAATATCTCAATACCCATTTGGTATTTTAAAACAATATTTACACGTCAATCTTCAAATCTGTTCTCATATCTTCACATACATAAGCAACTCACATAACCTTTTAAAATAAGTTAAAAAACAATACCTACACAATTTAAAGGTTTCAATGGACTAGTGAGTCCATTATTAAGCAAGGAGTTATGCCCGTTTCAGTTACGTGAATCAATAAAGGCACACATATTTGTGTAATTAACTTTTACCGAAAAGTTTATTACATGGCCTACACCATGATTATTGCTGAAATATCGGGTTCCTCGAGTTCTAAGCTGGGCTACATACATATGCCAGTAATAGTGTTACTGGCATATGTATGTAGGGACTCACTGGAGAGGCACAATCAGTGTGGTTCATTTCTGACACCAATCCGCATGGTCTTCATCATTATTTCAGCCGAAAGACGTCCACCGCTGGACATAGGCCTCCCCTAAGGTTCCCCACGAAGACCGGTCCTGCGCCTCCCGCATCCAGCGGTCTTCATGGTCTTCATACAACATGTAATAGTACATTACGATATTAGTGCGTAATGATGGTTATAACATGCGAGGCGGAATTTCAGCCCGAGCCGAAGGCGAGGGTGTAATTGAGCCGAGCATGTTATAACCAATACGCACGTATATCGTACGACATTTTTTAACACACTTGCGAGGAAACAGAAAAAAAGATATTCAGAATACAAGTACAAAGAAAAGAAAATTTGAGAAAAATGGCGCGAGGTTTATTTTCTGCCGTAGCTGCGTGAAAATGTTGGCAAAGATGCTAGAGCATGCAGTCAAGTTTTTAAATTACCGAATAAACTGTTTTTTTTTTACAAATACTCATTTAAATACAAACAAATACAAATTTGTTTATTTCAAATAGGACATCAGTTATTTTAAATAAACTCAATCTGTGAATGCACACTGTTGCTTTCCCGCCATTAGTATTATTATTTGCCATTTCAAATATGGAACAGCGCGCTGCTCACTGGCTAGAGCCACGCGGCGGCGATCAGTTCCATAATTATTTGAAATGACAAATAATGCTGTTATGGAATTTGTATGGACTATAACTTAACTATTTGCTTTGATAACACACGCGTTTGTTATGGCCCGCTTTACATATTTAAAACCGGTGGGATTACATCGGCTTTACGAGCAAGGGTGTTAAAAATAAATTTACGCACTTCCTATTGTTCAGAATCGGTTTGGTATCAGATAGAGTGTCCAGGACTCAGTTTATAAATGGAACGCATAGCAAGGCGTAGTCACACGTTACATATACCTACCTACCGTAACACTTAGACAACGTGTGACTACGCCTTTCCAAACATGAAAATTTATCTCTAAATAGTGAATATTGCATACTTCAGAATAGTATTGTATGACATTACTGTCAATTTACAACGAAGGCATCTTGGTAGAATCTACTGTGTCCATTTACTTGCAACTACATTAGCAACTTTGTTTAGTTCAGTATTCTGAAAATCTTGTTTTATACTTTTTCAGCGTCGTTTTTGTCGTAGTTGGGTTTTAGTTTTTTTACTTTTTATGTAAAACAAAAATTATTTGAATATCGGCGGCATTTCTCCACAACAGAATACCGTACGACTTCATGGTAGAATAACTAAACTAAATGGGCTGTCTCTAAATCAGGTACATCGCGAATTTTCCTAACGACGAATGCTGCAGAGTTAAGCTTTATTGACAGTTTTTTCTAGATAACATGTAAATTAATAAACGCACTTCCTGAATACAATCATCATTTTAGCCGAAAGACGTCCACTGCTGTACATAGGCCTCCCCCAAGGTTCTCCACGACCTTCACCAGGTCGTCAGTCCACCTTGCCGGGGGCCTACCCACGCTACGTCTACTGCTGGACATAGCCTGAATAGAATAGTTTGTTTAAAATCGTTTACTGAATCGGTTTATATAATTTTTGATATCCTAGGTAATTTTTTATCCCAAAAATAATTAAAACTACGGAAATTATTGTCATATTAACCCCGTTGTATATACAGACTTTTAAAATTGCAGTTTAAATTTATACAAATTTAATCATTCAATACCAAAAAAAAAAAAAAAGAAAAAATAAAGCCTTATTCCAAGAACGTTAAGGTCTTCGTTCTCCAAGAATTGGTATAACTAATTTAATAAATAACAATGCATATACATGTTAAATTGAAAATTAAGTGCCTGTATTATGATTATAACATAATATTCTAAATAGGGTGTTTGAGGGTATGTGTTAATTACATTACATCTATACTAATATATAAAGCTGAAGAGTTTGTTTGTGTGTTTATTTGTTTGAACGCGCTAATCTCAGGAACTACTGGTCCGATTTTAAAACTTCATCCAGGTAGGCTTTAGCCTATGTAAGATCACGCTACGACCAATAGGAGCGGAGCATAATAACTAACTACACGCGAACGAAGCCGCAGGCGGCCGCTAGTCCATACTTCCATACTAATATTATAAATGCGAAAGTAAATCTGTCTGTCTGTTACGCTTTCCCGCTTAAATCTCTCAACCGATTTTGATGAAATTTGGCACAGATAATCTTTATACCCTGAGAAAGGACATAGGCTACCTTTTATCCCGGAAAAATTTTATGTCCCCGAGGGAAATCTTAAAAGCGCGATATAACCGAACTCCACGCGGGCGAAGCCGCGGGCGGAAAGCTAGTGTTGTATAATTTGAACAAGATTATGTCTAGACGTTATAAGAGACTGTGGCCTATGAGTATGTTTTGGCCTTTCTATTCTAAGTAGTCAGCTCCGATATTTTTTTTTATAAATTATAAACTAGTGCTTGACCGTAATCCCGCTTGATGGTAAGCAGTGATGCAATCTTTGATGGTAAAGCGCGCTAGTTTATTAAAAGCCTATTCACTCTAGCATTGAAGACACTCAAATATTTGTAGACCGATGGAAACACCGCCGCTGACAAATTGTTCGTCACATCGTGGGATTGGAACAATTTGCCAGCGGTGGTGTTCCGCGGCGCCGTATAAGGAGGAAGCAAAACGCTTCGTCCGGATCGTAGTGGTGTTAACAATGTAAGGTGTCGTCCTAATTGGCGTAGATCGCACTTCAGCACAATCACACAGATTTCATCAGAATGTCCTAATTTGAACCTCGCAACTAAAATGCTTAATGACGATCGTACGCCTATGACACTCTGATGCAATCTTTGAATGTTTGAACTCATCGCACGAAGCACAATTAGGACGACGCCTAAGGGTGGAAACTCACCGTACGACGGGTCGTCCGATGGTGGAACGGAGATGGGGAATTAAATTATGCAATTCCCTCACACACTTACTAAAATGCATCCTATAGAACACCATCATCACCATATGCCTAGCGTTTTCCCAACTATATTGAAGTCAGCTTCCAGTCTAAGCGGATGCAGTAGAATACCAATATTTTATATCTAACCACCACAACCTATATAACGTTTAATGAATATACATATCAAGGGCACGGCTTATTTAAATAATGTCAAATTATATTGGAATAGATTTTAATCCTATCTTTACACGTTAGGAAGTTGTAAGATAGACCATCGTCTGTGGTAGGCTACTACCATAGCCTAATAAACACGCAGAAATGCAGAAGAGATACATATATCGTGACATTGGGAAGAATTTATTTTGAGTTAAAACCCTTTTTTTTTTTCTTTGTGATGGGAAATCATCAAATGACCTCTCACGCTTTGGGCGGAGCGGAAGGGCGTGTCAGACTTTTACTGACTAAAACCCACCCGTGTTTCTTCACTTGCCTGTGCGCCATTTCATTGTCATTGTGCTTAAAAGTTCGTAATCTGCTAAATTTATAGTGATCGATCAATTATCTCAGTCGTCTCTTAATGGAATGGTGATACTTAGAATGAGATTGCCGTATTGCCATTATTATAAAACTCGTTAGTAGAAATGGTTTTCTAAAAACACTTGAACATTTATTAATATAGAGTGGAGAGTCTGTGATTGACCACTGGAAAGTCATAATTGCTCCATTTTGTTAGTAGACTACGAAACTTGTCTAAATCGATCATTGTGAGATCACTAATCGACCATTCGAACACTATTGTAATAGCAGACTAGGACCCTGAGTAGCTACTATATACTATACTAGCTGTTGCCCGCAATTCCGTCCATGTGGACTTTGGCTTACAGGAGCTCAGTTAATACCTGTACCAAGTACCTGTTAAAATAATAGGAGCAATATGTACGCCCGCGTTCACTCCCGTTTTCGCAACATTTTTTGTTACTGCTCTGGTCCTATTGATCATAGCGGGATGTTATATAGCTTATGTCCTTTCTTAGGCTCTAGCCTATCTGTGTACCAAATTTCATTACAATCAGTTCAGTGGTTTTGGCGTGAAAGCCGGACAGACAGACAGACAGAGATACTTTCGCATTTATAATATTAAATAGTATGGATTATTTAGACGGGTCCCTCAATTCAGATCCGAAATTCTACAGCAACAATTCAACAACTCCAACATACTAGCATTTAAAATGCGTTTGACGTGTAATCTATACTAATATATAAAGCTGAAGAGTTTGTATGTTTGTTTGTTTGTTCGCGCTAATATCTGGAACTACTGGTCCGATTTGAAAAATTCTTTTTGCGTTGTATAGCCCATTAATCCAGGTAAGCTTTAGGCTACATAACATCACGCTGCGCCTAATAGGAGCTGAGCATAACTAATTCCACGCGAACGAAGTCGCTGGTTGTTTATATAAACCTACTTACTGAAGTAAAAATAATTTATTATTCAACGACTCCGTAGACAATTTGGGGGACTTTTCCCTTAACGGTACTTGTTTGAGGGGAATAAATAAATGTTCATTTGCGTGTTTAACATGTAAGAAGTTAGGAAGGTGGTAGTACCCTGATGTGCATCTGGGGTTGTTCAAGTATTACGTAAACACTATTGGGGGGCGGAGGGGTCTTTGTTTTGCTTATTTTGGATGACATGGGGGGTAGGGGAGTCTAGATGATGATTACGTCATCGGTAGTTATTTACTTTTTTTACACGAATGGCAACCCTCACATTATCTATGCGAAACGCATTTTTGAGGATTCCCACAAGTAATGCATATTTTTAAGCACTTGCTTTAAAACCGATTATGGGGAATTACCGCGCGCTAACAATAAATATAACATTATAATTATAAATAAAAAAGATAGATTTCTAATTGAAAATGTTTACGTAAGCATAGGGGGAGGGGGTAGGAGTTTAGCTTACTTTTGCTTACAAGGGGGATGGGGGTAAATAATAGGGATGTATCAAGGTATGAAAATCAAAAAATAATTAGATTAAAATAATTAGAGAAAAAATAAAGACCCGTATTTTTTATTTTGTCGAAATTACCAAAAACTACTGAGATATAGCGTATTAAAGTTACGGAGTGGGGGCTAATTACATCAGGCCGTGGTATATTTTGCACCACGGCGTGACGTCATGCGACATTTTAAATCAATATATCTTCCTAAATATTTGAATGAAAGAAAAAATAAAAAATACGTGTTCAATGTTTTTTATAAATCTATCTGATGGACATTAAATTATTTTTTAGGATACAACCCAATTGTAATAAATCTGCTTACGTAATATTTGAACGGCCCCTCTGAAGAAAATTCAATAATCGTCAGACATGTCAGATATCTAGCTTAATGCTAACCTTGAAATCTTTTTTTTTATTATTTTGCCCCACAGTAGCATTTTCTCCTGTATCGTAGGTGTGTTTACAAACATGTAACTGACATACACAAATATCCAGACCCGGAACAATTACTTGTAGGTCACACAAATATTTGTTCCGTGCGGGAATCGAACCCGCGCCACGCAGCGCAGCAGCCAATGGCATGACCGCTACGCTAACCCTTTCTTCATTTCTTTCTGTTTCTAGTCTTTTAGTTCCAAGTTGAGCTGTATGATACTGGATAGCCGGTCTATTCAATAACCTTCTCACCGTGAAACCTTAGGTGAAGTCAGGATGGGGTGAACTCTCATTCTAACTTATTAGTCGAGCATAGCGAGAGCCTAAGTGGCGTAGCGGTAGCGAAAGAATTCAATCCCCGCGCAGTGCAGCAATATTTGACATGTATGCATGAATATGAATATTTGCACTGATCTGGTCGTGTCTCGGAAAGCACGTTAAGCTGTTAGTCCCGGTTGCCATACGAACATGTAATGGCAGTCGTTACGGGTTGTTGGAGCCCTCAAAAGTTCAACAATTGGTCTAACTGCGATGCTTCGATATCGCCTTCAGGTTGTGGAGGTCAGACGGCAGTTGCTTCACGGAAAATATCGAAGTCAAAATCAGCAGTTAGACTGGTAAAGCGGACTAGACTCCAAAGCTGAAAAGCTTCGGATGCGACTGCGAGTAACGTTGAGATGATGATGAGTTGAGCATAGCATTCTAGGGATGATGATGCTGATGATGATGAGCTCTCATTAAGCTTTCCATAATTTTGACAGAATGGATCGACAGGCCCAGTCAATCTGTGTGGTTCTTTCCTCAAAAACCACTTCAGACACAAAACTCCGTAGTTTTCAGATGATCTGATGTTAATATTAGTTATACTTCACACATATACGTGTCAAATAACTATATTTCAAACATCATAGCATCAGGCCTGTTCTTAACGAAAAGATAAACCAATTAAAGTCTCAATGGGTCCTCGACGCATGTCTGTCTTTGTCATTAACTGAGCGCAAATCCATGACCCGATTTTAAAACTGATTTTTCTGTAAAATGCGTTAGTTCATTAAGAGCCCATTCACTCAAAAAAACTTAGTGAATAGGAAGGAAGACGGCAGTTGAGCGAGGGAATTGCATGATTTAATTCCCCCATCTCCGTTCCACCAGCGGACGACCCGTCGTACGGCTGGTTTCCACCCTTACGTTGTTAACACCACTACGATCCGGACGAAGCGTTTCGCCTCCTCCTTTATACCGCGTACATCGAGGGACTGGAACAATTTGCCAGCGGCGGTGTTTCCGTCGGACTACAATTTGAGTGTCTTCAAGGCTAGAGTGAATAGGCTCTTAATAAACTAGTGCGCTTTACCATCAACGATTGCGTCACTGCTTACCATCAGGCAGAATTGCGGTCAAGCGCTGGTTTATCTTTATAATATATAAAAAAAAAGGTGATACAATGCTAAACCCAACAAAATGACTAAACTCCCGACACAAAAACATATGGCGCATCGTGCTTGGCACATATCGCAACACAACTGCTCAGACCCGTCCTCATCGTTCAACATGATGCATCACTGAACATCATCATCGCATGCATGAACACGACGAATCGCTTGGCGGCAAGACTTTGTCTGGTGGTGGTGCTTCTGCTGGCAGCCGATGTTATGGCCTACCACCAATAATATGTTCAAAGAGATACTTTTGGGGAGTAACATTGATCCATTCATGTACAAATAGTGACCATTGGGGTGATTTTAGTGAGGTAAAAATAGCACACTCCCTGGTATTAACCCCAAAGCTCAGGAGTTACCTTTGAAGGGAAACTGTCAAAAAGCTGGCAGGAAAAAATCGTATTCATAAAGGGCAGTCCTTTAAAATACTTATGGAACTAAAAGTTTCTGATATAGATTTTTTTGGCTTTTAGCCATACTACAACAGTAGAAAGATCAAAGATCTTAGTTCGAAAAAAGTCTGGTTATAATTTCAATTAGCCATATTTCATAAAAGATCCTTTGTTCGTAAAAAGTCTGGTTATAATTTCTATTCAAGGAAACAGCCAGCAAAAGCCAGATTTTCGAACTATTTTCAAAGCACAGCCGAGTGGTTCAAGTTCTCTGAACTACTGGCGAAGTATTTGTTCAAACAAGTAAAACTTTCGTCTTCATGTTATTCAAGTAACCATGTTTTTCTTTTATATCACTACTAGCTGTGCCCCGCGGTTTCACCCGCGTAACCTTCTAGCCGAATGAGCTCAGTTGATATAAAATAAGCGCCTATTAAAATAATGGGAGCAATATGTAGTACATCCGCGTTTGCTTCCGTTTCCGCAACATTTTTTGCTTCTGCTCTGCTCCTATTGGTTATTGCGGGATGTTTTATAGTCTATGTCCTTTTTCAGGCTCTAGACGTCTAGACTATCTGTGTACCAAATTTCATTACAATCGGTTCAGTAGTTTTGGCGTGAAAGCCGGACAGACAGACAGAGATACTTTCGCATTTATAATATTAGTATGGATATTCTGTTTGTTTTTTGTAGCACAAAAGTCTCAATAATATTCTAACCTACTAATATTAGCGATTCCCTTGTTCATTTACTTGACTAAATTTAAGTTCAGTTCGTCTCTTTCTTTCCATTTAATTAAGAAAAGGACAGAAGATAATATGTTAGTTTAGACCTGTCAAATTAGTACGCGTCTGAAGTAAATTGATGTGTTTTTTCATCATCATCATCATCTGAGCGTATAATCCCGGTTGTATCCGTGGCTTTCGCTTTGGAGCCCGGGGTTTTGCTTTCCTACATAGTCACCTCCATTTCGTACGATCTCTGACATCCCCTGGTTTGAGATTGTTGGTACGCATGTCATCTCTTACAACGTCAAGCTAGCACTGCTGTACGAGTCAGTCATCGTACATGACACGCGCACATTACCTACACAGATCAGCACTATTCCGTCGCCTTGCACAAATTATAGCGTAAGGCTACAGTGCACGATCAGCCTTCAAAGACTGTACTCATTTACACATTCATACCTATATTAGTTACGAGTTAGTTAAGTAATAAATAAATCATCATATTTGGTTATCGGTGACTATTATTGAAGTTTATAACCAAGGTGTGTGCGAACCATTCAGCAGCGCATACAACTTCTTTGGTCTACCTCGCATGTTCCGGCCCGGCGGAGGCGCCATGACAAGACATTTGTCACCCACGTAACATGTTGGCTCTCGTAAGACGTGACCGTACCAGCGTAGGCAACCCTCTTGCAGTTTGTCTGCTATGTCACAGACACGAAGATTGCCACGGATGCGTGAGTTTCTGATGCCGTCTTTCCGCGTAACTCCACACATCCACTGCAGCATAATCATCTTCGTCACACGCAGCTCCTGATTGTGTCGCTCAAGGACAGGCTACGCCTCATTGCCATACAAAATAACTATTTTTGGTAGCCATATTTATAATCGCTTCTAAACTGTATATAGAATATCTTAATTTGGCAAGATTAAACTAAAATGTTATCTTCTATCCTTTTCTTAATGAACTAAAAATAAAAAGATGCACTTAGCTTAAAATTACATAGTTTAGTTTGTGAACGAGAATAGGCGCCATTATAAACTTTAAAGTTTGAATGTATGTTTTTTACTCTTCCACTCTAAAACCACTTAACGGATTTGGATAAAATATGTCACGCAGATGGTTTTTTTTAGCCAGAATTTACATACAGATAGTTTTATCCCTATATTCCTAAGTGTTCAGAAACTATGCGGGTAAAACCGCGGATTGCAGTTAGTATGTTTAGAGCATAACATCACAAAGGAATGGACAGAGGGCTACCTGTAGAACACCTATATTCCGCTAATTATATTATTTTTATGCGTTCCAAATCCAAACGCCGAGCAAAAACCATAGAATATTTAAACCAAAAGTGAAAAATTGAAATATTTCGGACTTAGTGTTGTTTTTTATAAAATTTTATTGTGATAAAGTTTTTGTTATATTTTTTTACATAACATCATCATCATCAACCTTTTTATCGTCCCACTGCTGGCACAGGTCTCCTCTCATACAGAGAAGGATTGAGCGCAACTACCACGCTTGCTCAATGCGGGTTGGCGATTTTAGACTTAAAGTTCAGGTTTCCTCAAGATGTTTTCCTCCACCTTGTAATCAGTCATTGGTGTCCAAGTTATACTTAGAAAGCACATATAACTTAGAAAACTTACATTGGTACGTGCCTGACCTGGAATCGAACGCGCACGCTCATACTTGAGAGGCTGGTGTTTTAACCACTAGGCTAATTAAGCACTAGCTTATTAATAGTTATTTTATTGCCAGCCTCCACAACAAAAAGCCGACTTTTGCAAAGAACCTTAGCAGTAAAAGATATTGTATCAAAATTGCTTTTGTTAGAACACTTATGGTATGAAAGCCAGACTACATATTTTGAAAACTAATTTTCCCATTATTGTAAATTTTTAATCATATGAAACGACCTTTGGCCTTTTAGCTTTTTGGCCTTTAGTGTTTTGACTTTTTTTTTTGTTTTTATAAAGGTTGACGTTTAAAAGTGCCTAAAGTAATACACTGTATTTTTGGATTTTGTTTTTTAAATTGTTGCCTAACACTAGGAATTACTCCTGTATCGTGGGTGCGTTTACGAGCATTTACACTCACATACACAAACATCCAGACCCGGAACAACTATCTGTAGGTCATACAAATATTTGTTCAGTGCGGGAAACGAAGCCGCGACACGCAACGCAGCAATTGATCCCTCTGCCACTGCGCAAACCGTGCCATCAATATTTAATTAAATGTATTATATCTTTTTTATTAACATATTCATAAACGCTGCTTAAAGTTAACTAATGATTAGCGTTTTTTTTTTTAAGTTATAAACTAGCGCTTGACCGCAATCCTGGCGGATGGTAAGCAGTGATGCGATCATTGATGGTAAAGCGCGCTAGTTTATTAAGAGCCTATTCACTATACCCTTGAAGACATTCAAATTGTAGTCCGACGGAAACACCGCCGCTGGCAAATTGTTCCAGTCCCTCGATATACGCGGTATAAAGGAGGAGGCGAAACGCTTCGTCCGGATCGTAGTGGTGTTAACAACGTAAGGGTGGAAACTAGCCGTACGACGGGTCGTCCGATGGTGGAACGGAGATGGGGGAATTAAATCATGCAATTAGTACATATTTAAAAGGTACATATTTTGAAAACTAATTTTCCAATTATTGTAAATGTTTAATTATATGAATCGACCTTTGGCCTTTTAGCTTTTTGGGTTTTAGTCTTTTGCCCTATTTTTTTTTTGTTTTTTTTAACATTGTCATTTAAAAGTACCTAAATTAACACACTGTATTTTAGGATTTTGTTTTTTAAATGTTTCTTTTTAAATTTAGTTTTTTGTATCGTGGGTGCGTTTATGAGCATATAAACTGACATACACAATTATCCAGACCCGGGACAACTATCAGTAGGTCATACAATTATTTGTTCAGATCGCTCTGCTACTGCGCCAACCGTGCCATCAATATTACATCTTTTTTATTAACATATTCATAAATGCTACTTAAAGTTAACTAGTGATTAGCGATTCTTTAACGATACATTTTTGACCTTTTAACGACACTTAACTTTAATCATCCTTTATGAGTAAACACCACAGTGTTTAAGGGGATTATTCATAAACGAGGATTGAAGTTAAGTGACGTGCAAATGTCTTAAATATATGTTTAAAGAATCGCTAGTTACTAGTTAACTTTAAGCAGCGTTTATGAATAAGAGGGATCATTGTTTCGTATTATATCTATAAATAAAAAAATAATAATCCTGATTTGGATAATCATCATTATTTATATTACAATCCAGCTTTTGGGAGTTGAGATTACCTCGAACCTAAACTTTGGGCGGTTCATTGAGTCCAAGGTCAAGATGGCTGCCAGGAAGCTCGTTATCACAAAGGTCCGGCAGTACTTCACACCAGGGCAGCTTCTAATGTTGTATAAAGCACAGGTCCGTTCGTGTGTGGTGTACTGCAGCCACATTTGGGCTGGTGCTGCTAAGTGTCACCTAGCCACTTTGGATTCAGAGGAGAGGCGTGCGAAGAGGCTGATTGGTGACCCTGATTTAACTCGAGATGGTCTCCAGCCTTTCGGTGTTCTATAGGATGCATTTTGGGGAGTGTGCGAGGGAATTGCATGATTTAATTCCCCCATCTCCGTTCCACCATTGGAAGGCCCGTCGTACGGCGAGTTTCCACCCTTATGTTGTTAACACCACTACGATCCGGACGAAGCGTTTCGCCTCCTGCTATATACCGCGTAAACTAGTGCGCTTTACCATCAACGATTGCGTCATTGCTTACCATCAGGCGGGATTGCGGCCAAGCGCTAGATTATGATTTATTAAAAAAAAATTACCGTCTTTAAAAGTCGTCATCTCGCTAATCAATTTGCTTATTAACTAATAATTCCCTTTTAAAATATCTTAAAATAAATCCCTAAGAAAACATCAAATAAAACTACACGAAAATACAAATTAATGTGGCTTTTTCTTACTAAAAATATTTACTTACTTATAACTAAAAGATAATTGAACACACAATGACAAACCGTAAAAGTCGTCCGGTATAACTTAAGCTACATGCAAAGTCAACTTATACCAAAAATGTACAGCTCGGCATTACGTCGTGTGTACTTATCTAAAGTACTTACTCACTTGAATGCCTTCAGAAGTTAGTACAGCGCCGCCAAACCTCATTAATATGTAAACCTTCATATAACTTAAGATTTTCTTTATCCGTTCAGCGCGAGGGAGATTAAAGATAAAATCGGGCCATACATTTACCTGTTGAAAGTTTAAACAACGCATGATTAAGGTCAAATGAAGATTAACGGTCTTTGTGGGATGCTGTGGGAATTTCACAAGTATTTTCAGGAGATTATGGGGAGAACTTTTTGTTATTTTTATGTGTGTTCTACTTCTTTTATTAATTCTAACGCTGCGGCAGGTTGTACAGAAGACGGAGGAGTATAACGTAACCCTTTGCTTGGAGTTTGTGGACTACGAAAAAGCCTTTGACTCGATCGAGACCTGGCCAGTACTGCAGACTCTCCAGCGGCACCAAGTAGACTATCGGTACATTGAAGTGCTGATATGTTTGTACGAAAACGCCACCATGTCAGTCCGAATACAGGACCAGACCTCGAAACCAATACCTCTGCAGCGTGATGTCAGACAGGGAGATGTCGTATCCCCGAAACTGTTCATCGCTGTATTGGAGGATATCTTCAAGGTTCTGGATTGGAAAGGAGTGGGCATCAACATCAATGGCGAGTACATTACACACCTTCGGTTTGCTGATGATATCGTAGTCATGGCTGAGACATGATGATGATAATGATATGTTTCTGCGTTATGTTAGAGTTGAGGTGGCCAAGTGGTAACGGGAATTGTAGGTTTTTTTTCTATTTAAATGCATTGCCTCATACTAGGAATTTTTCCCCTTGTATCGTGAGTGTGTTTACAAACATTTAAAGAAACAGCCAGACCCAGAACCTGTATCACATCATAGCCATACAATTATTTGCAGTAGTCAATCATTTAGCCTCTGGCTCTCTCTTGACAGCCTCCGTGGCGTAGCGGTAGCGGACGCGGCCGCTGCGCAGGGCGGCGCGGGTTCGATCCCCGCACAGTGCAAGTATTTGTATGCATGAATATGAATATTTGCACTGGTCTGGTCGTGCCTCAGAAAGCACGTTAAACCGTTGGTCCCGGTTGCCATACGAACATCTAGTGGCAGCCGTTACGGGTTGTTGGAGCCCTCAAAAGTCCAACAATTTGGTCTCACTGCAATGCTTCGATGTCGCCTTCGGGTTGTGGAGGTTAGACGGCAGTCGCTTCACTGAAAATGTCGAAGTTTAGCCATGTCAGCAGTTGGGCTGGTAAAGCGGACCCCAGACTCCAAAGCTGAAAAGGCTTCGGATGCGACTGGGCGACGCTGTGATGATGATGATGAATCATTTAGCCTCTGGATCAACAAATTTCATTAATTCACCTTTGCGAGGAAACTGTCATGTCCTGGAACAGGGATGGGCTATGCATCTACGTGCCCTTTTCTCCAACTGAAATTTTCATGTGGCCACTATATGTGGCTATATAAAAAATAAATCTTGAATTAGTGATTACTGAGGAAAAATAATTACAATTATACTTGCGTATTATTATTTTAAATCTTTTTTCACATTACTCTGGACTCTGCAGTCCCGGATCTTTGAAGACGTTCATAGTGGCCATAACCAACTTGGAGACGCCTATATTTTTTTTAAATAATCCTGTGCCGAAATTATTTTGTTACGTGCCACTAACGGCAAGCTAAATAGCATGCAAGGCACCAACGTGTGCCATTGGTTCGCCAACTCTGTTCTAAAACCAAAACTTTGAACATAATATGTGACTTCAACCTAGGTGCACGATAACTATGTGGAATAAGACAAAGAGAAACATAAAACTATGTGCTGAAAAACTAAGGCCCTGTTTTCAGGAAGACTAGACTTCACGGGCTTATTAAAAAACATTATAGCCTAAGATCATTCAGGGTTTAACACCATACCGCAGGGTAATAGGATATTTGACTAAAAAAGAACTATTAGTCCATCAATCAGATTTCCAAAAAATACTAGACACGTATTTTTTCTTTTTTGTTTATATGAAAAACAAAAAATGAAGACGACACAGCGCGTTTAAAACTCGTGTGACGTCACTGCACGCTACACTTTTTAGCGACCAGTGACGTCACTAGCCACCACTCCTGATCTTTGATGCCTTTTATATTTGTAAATTTTTATTGATTTGTTAAAACAAAATATACGTGTCTAGTATTTTTTGGAAATCTGACTGACGGACTAATTAGTTTTTTTAGTCAAATACCCTATTGCGTAGCATATACTATCATTAGCAATGGGTTTCATTGTGACAGTTTAACAATTTTAATTACATTATTTACGTTGTTATGAAGATAGATTTTATGATAGATAGACATTCGTCTAACATATGAAGTAATGAAAAATAAAGTGATTGAAATTGATGCAATAGTATAAATAAATAAATATATACGGATAAATCACACAGATTGAGCTAGCCCCAAAGTAAGTTCGAGACATATGTTAGGGGATACTAAATCATCATCATCATCAACCTTTTTATCATCCCACTGCTGTGCACAGGTCTCCTCTCATCCTGAAAAGGATTGAAATTAATTGCAATAGTATAAATAAATATATACGGACAAATCACACAGATTGAGCTAGCCCCAAAGTAAGTTCGAGACTTGTGTTATGGGATACTAACTCAACGAGTTATAAAAATAGCGATATTTATAATAGATACATATATAGATAAACATTCAAGACCCAGGCCAATCAGGAAAAGATCGTTTTCCATCATGACCTTGCCGGGGATCGAATCCGGGGTAGGTCCACGTCGCTGTCAGGCGTGTTGACCGCTGCGCCACGGAGGACGACAAACGACGATAGTGTGTATTTCAGGTGGAGTTCTGATTTGCTGGTAACATAGTAGTAATTAAAACATTTGTTTGTTCAGCAGATATTACAATGCAGTCGACAATGAGGATCGTCGTCTCCATGGCTTTACTGGCTTCCGCCATCGCCAGCGCCTATCGTAAGTACTATACTAATTAATTTACAGTATAAAACCTAAAATATCTTCGCACATTCTCATATTCTAGCCGATATATTTTAGGATTTATCTTCACACAGAACGCGTGAACATAATTATCCATTAAAAGACAACCACACAGAGGTACGTCCTAGAGCAAAAACTTCGAAGATATGTGACAAATACCAACTCGCGCCGTCTGATGGATAACGGATCTATCTCCCTCAGAGATGAGGTCACAAAGACCTCGTCTCTGAGGGAGATATCGTGAGGGAGGATCCGTCCAAGTAGTGCTATAGGCTGAGCTAATGAATTATTGTTTACAAACAGAATCAAAATCAAAATCGTTTATTTCAAATTAACCATCACTTGGTACTTTTGAATAGTCAATGTCGGTCAGTTCAAGAAAAGTGAAGCTAAATTGCACGTTTCAAAGCGTAGATAGAGATCTACGCTTTGGAACGTCCACGCTTTGGAGTGTCCATGGAGTTTCTTGCACGTTCTTCTCCATAGAGATGGAGAAGAACGTGCAAGAAACTCCATGGACACTCTTTTAAAATCATAATATATGGGTTACATTTCTTCGTTACATATTTATGTTGCTTCTATCATGTGAGCACAATGTAAAATTAATTAAAATATAAAAATGAATTAAGCCCACTGGCAGCTAAGAGATGACCAGTCTCCACTGACGGCCCCCGTTCATGAGCATGACGCGCGCATCAGCCCCACTTCTCTACAGAGACAATTATAGTTCCATCACTAATATTCAATAGACCTCATTGGTATCCACAGAATTGCTTCGTACATCGATTCGGACAAATACAAAAGGGGCTATTTAGGATGCTATATTGACTGTAAATCTGTAATTAATTGGTTTTTAATCAAAACACAAGTAGGTGATTTTTTAAAATTATTTATAGTAATTACACTACTAATACTAGTGCTTGACCGCAATCCAGCCTGATGGTAAGCAGAGATGCAATCGTTGATGGTAAAGCGCGCTGGTTTATAAAGCCTATTCACTCCAACAAAAATACTAAGTGAATAGGATGGAAGACGGTATTTGAGTGAGGTGATGCAATGTTAAATCCAACAACACGAGCAATGAAGCTGCGCCAGAGGGAGATTGATCTGGAGACCCTCCACGACCAAACTCCCGACACAACAACATTTGACGCATCGTACTCGATACACATCGCAACACAACCGCTCAGAACCGTCCTCCGTACGGCGTTACCAGACATCAAGCCGGAACACGACGAATCGCTTGGCGGCAAGACCTTGTCTGGTGGGTGGTAACTTCTGCCATCAGTCGATGTTATGGCACCGTCCACAAAGGTGGCAATATGGTAACACTCCGGGCTTATGATTGTCGATCGTGGGTTCAGAGAGGCAGGCATATCTTACAACTCAAAATCATGTGATGCACATTGAGTCCGTGTGGTGGAATATTGCCCACTCCTTCTCACAGTGAGGAGGCTTCTATGCCAGCAGTGGAATCATAATAAGACTTATGAAGCTCGCGTTATGTTTATGCTTCATAATTCAGCAATCCATACTAATATTATAAATGCGAAAGTAACTCTGTCTGTCTGTCGGTCTGTCTGTCTGTCTGTCTGTCTGTATGTCTGTCTGTCTGTCTGTCTGTCTGTCTGTCTGATACGCTTTCCCGCTTAAACCTCTCAACCGATTTTGATGAAATTTGGCACAGACAATCTTTGGACCCTGAGAAAGAACATAGGCTACCTTTTATCGCCGAAAAATATGATGTTCCTGAGGGAAATCTAAAAAGCGCGATATAACCGAACTCCACGCGGGCGAAGCCGCGGGCGGAAAGCTAGTTAATAATAATAATACGTAGTTTATTTTGAAAAAACTTTGTAAATGATAATGTAGCAACAATTTCAATGAAAACAGAGAGTCTAGCGTCTGTAGCCGAACTAGGCATAACGGGTTTTTTCAGCTATCAGCACCATTCCCCTAGTGAATTATATACCAAGAAAGTGTCAATGTATGGCAGTCTCCATGGCGTAGCGGTAGCGAATGCGGCCGCTGCGCAAGGAGGCGCGGGTTCGACCACCGCGTAGTGCAAATATTTGTATGCTTAAATGTGCATATTTGCACTGGTCTCGTCATGCCTCGGAAAGCACGTTAAGCCGTTGGTCCCGGTTGTCATACGAATATGTAATGGCAGTCGTTACGGGTTGTTAGAGCCCTCAAACGTCCAACAATTGGTCTAACTGCAATGTTTCGATATCGTCTTCGGGTTGTAGAGGTCAGACGGCAGTCGCTTCACGGAAAATATTCAAAGTTTAGCAAAAACCAGCAGTTAGACTAGTAAAGCGGACCCCAGACTCCAAAGCTGAAGAAGCTTCGGATGCGACTGGGATTTACACTGAGATGATGATGATGAAAGTACCGATGGATGTACTACTGAATTACGACTAGCTTATTATTTGAAAAACTTAGGTCATACGAATTATTATATTCTTCATAAAACAATATATACCCGGAGTTACTAGGACAAGCTCCAATATCCAGTCTATGAGCTATTTTCTGCTGCCATTTTCCTTTAATGCCAATTAACTGAAGAAAAGAGCTTATTTTCATGCTTGGAGGCGGTAATGTAGCTTCTAGAGTTCTAAGCAATGCATTTGCAAGACCTTTATTAGTTTAAAGCACTTTACAACTATTAATGGAATACGATACTTATTTTAACTTGAACATTCAACTTTTAATAACCTTTGTGTTGATTATGATCTTTTGCGACGAAGCTTAGATTCAATACTTCTCATAAATACATAGACTGCTAATGTAAACTGCCCCATATTACAAAACAAAGTTTTTTTTTTAGATAAGATTTAAAGGATCTAAATAGTTATTCAATTATGAACCTAGCCGTTATAGAAATGGAGTTCTTTTTAAATATATAAATGGCAGCTTAGTTCGGTAGTTAATTGTCACTTTAGTATTAAGAACTTTGTCCTGATCTAAATAAAGTTCGAAATAGAAATACTAGCCCAAAGGTTAAGAGGGAACTCTAGTGGTGCTTTCTCTATACAAACGTATTCCGCTGTTTTATTCGTGAATAATGCTTATTGAGCAATTATTTTTTTCTACAATTTTACACTGTGCTTATACGTGCCCCTTGCCCTTTGCCGTGTACATTTGATTTTTTTCCGAAACTTAATTAATAAAAGAAATACGATACTTCAAAATCGTGACAAATAACCCATTTTTACCTTGATGTTCAGATGACTATTAGACAAACGTGATAAGTTCATGACAAAGAAAGAAAGTAATAGAGGCATAGGTATACTTTTGCTCTAAATTTTGATATGAAAATAATTGAGATCTGTCGTGTTTTGAAAAAGAAAACAGCGGAATACGAAATGTCTTTTGGTCAACGTTTTTGTAGGTAAAATCAGCCTGAGCTGCAACTGTTCTTTTCGCACTTTTCCGGGAGAGGTTGGAAGCAGCGCGATGGTAATATCCTTCAAATACTTATTTTCCAAATTCTTCGGCACTAGAGGTCCTGAGTCTTAAGGCTGGGACTAAAGTTAGATTTCGTTTTGTAATAAGACGGTGTCATTATGCTATACAAATTAATTGATGTAAGTAGATTTTATAAAAAAGCGTAACAGCGGCGTAGCACATAGCATTCAAAAGCTGTAGCATCTTCTACGTAGCAGATATGGCAATGACGCTAATGTATTAATAACATCACCACGGATCGAAATGGGTTGGTCTGTGGATGTAGATATCATCTTTGAGTATCAAAACTCCTCCGTGCTTCGGAATGCAGCTTAAGCCATTAGTCTCGGCTAGGAATTGCAATCCGTTATCATTTTCAATCCGACCGGATTTTGCCGGATTCACGCAAATCTGGCCTGATACGATTGTATCCGGCCGGATTTCAAAATTATTTAGGGCCTGGTATTTAGTGATAATTCTTCTACTTTAAACGAAAGACACCGATACCGGATCCAGAGGATCCGCCGGACCGTATTGCAATCCCTAGTCCCAGCTGTCAATCGTGGATCTTTGACAGTCCTTACGGGTTAGGAATTCGAAAGTCTTACAGCCAGTCTTAACGGAGTTTTCATTGACTGGGTTGTTGATATCACATAGGCTGTCCGTCCCTGTAAATTACTGGTACATATTATCGTTATAAATAAATCACTTTAAAAATACCGAGAACAAGGCATTTTCTGTTAAAACCTCCGTAACAAACATGTGTAAATTTTTAAAACATTTGTAATTAAACATCGGTTACTAGATACATAGTTTCGAACAAAACTCTTATCAAAAATGGCGACAAGTGTTAAAGTAGTCAAAATAAATATACATTAATTTAAAATCAGCATTAAGTGCAGTGTATAAATTTTTATCACAAAGCAGTACAAAAAGCCATTATTTTTTGCGACCGGTTTGTGGTCATTAAACATGAAACTGAATTCAACCTTACACGCATACATTAAAGTCAGAATTATAAAGTAAGTACTAAATGAAAGCAGCACCCACGTGCTGTGTTGTGCGCTTGTTCAGTTGAACTATTTTTTTACGCTGATTGTGAATCAAGTGTAGGTATAAGTGATCGATGTAATTAAAACATTTATGAAAGAGCATTCAATTTTATACTCTACGTCTTACATTTAAAAAATACTCTTCAGGACCCGTCACGGTGGTTAAAAATTCTTTCACATCAAAGTAAATTTGTGCCAGAATAATATCTTTATCACAGCAATTAACATATAATAATATTCTAAAACCAATAAGGATATCTCCGCTCTCTCTTCAATACTCAAAAATAGCGTATTTGTAATTGTTTCTATAATGACAAAATTAATTCAAAAACAGTAAAATATGAATAGAAATTAATTGATAAAAACAGATAAATAAGTATCGTTACGTTTTATAAATTATTGAAATCTTAACAGTGATAGGTTCATTGTTAAGAATTCACTATAGTATTAGACATGTGATAATAATGATTTTAACAAATTAATACGTCCTTTGATTTTTTTACAAGTAACGTGTTTAAATATTTGTATACAAGTCCTTTGCGAAACACACTAGATCATAATTATTTTAATTTTAAAGCAAAATCATTTATTCTATTCGTACTTGTAAATAAAGAACACAATTAGTGAAATCTTCAGCTTAAGCATTACACCCGGAAAAGATTATGGAAACGCTTTACAGGATTATTGCCTACTGTTAATGTTACCTTCGCGCCTGGAATACGAAATGTAAAACTTGATAGATGGTATAATAATTAAGTTAAATTTTAACATAGTTTTGGTATAGGGAATTATTAACTGTTAATAAGGAAAATATTACAATAGAATTTACTCTTCAGTTTATTCAACGTTATTTTTTTCTTTATACCAAACCTGAATAAGCAACTGAATCGATTCCAATAATTTTTACACCACGTTACATTTTTTCCCAAATACATTCAGAAATTGTTGCAGTGTGGTTACCGAGCGCCCCACGCTACTGACGGTAGATCATAGTACGTGCAACAGCTGACGCCACAGGTCAACGCACCGCGCTCGCCCGCCCGAGCGGAGCTTTGACCATATTTTTGTTGGGACAACAAAAAAGACCCCCAAGCAAGGTTTGGGGGTTTAGGGGAATTTAGACTTCGGGTTCCAACAACTAAGAAAGTGTTAATAACAGGCGATTATAATTGAACTTTTTGCCTGAACTGGGAATAGAACCCATTATCCCATAGTTCACCGTCGTCACTTTATCAAACAAGATTATCGTTACCGTGTGGGCACTTATTAGCGCAGTAGATATTACAGTTGTAGCGGTACCTACAATACCACATGCGAGTAACGCGTCTTAATGACGTCACGCAAATCGTGCATCTCGCATGCAGAGTTTACTGTGCAACTAGCACGGATGCGTGCTAGTCACGTCACGATTAACTTCACGACATGACAGACATGACATGCCTTTTTTTTCCCCGAAGGTGGAAAAATCCTCGCAGACTATCCTCCGCTCGAGGACGCGGAGGGGTGTGCCGGACTCTTACCGCCTGAAAAACCACCTATGCGTTCGTAATCTGCCTTTCCGGGGCACCGGGTCTTCCCAATTCTATTGTACCCCCGGCAGGCCTTGACCCTTCGTCGCTAATTCGACGCGTTTCTTCTCGCGCGAGCAGCCCTCAACGTCTGCCCACCTCATCCGAGTGGTGTGTGCGAACGCGTCACAACAACAGACATGACATGCCTGCCAGACACAAAACCCGTTTGGTCGGAGGTTCCCCCCCCCCTTTCTATGGAGGATGAGTGAACTTTATACCGTGTTCTTCATACCTCTAAAATATTACAAAACAAATACAATATTCATAATTAGAACTGCCAATTTCGATAGCAAGTATAGCCTTAGTAAAGCATTCTATATTTTAATAATAAACTATATTTGGTTAATTAATTACCGGAAAATTAGAACTTTGCTCATATTGTCAAATTTGTAGTTAACATTATCGTTGTTTATGAACATAATTGAGAAACTCTGTTAATATTATGAAACCAATACCTAATATTGATTCGAATTAATAGTGACTAACAAAAGTTAGTTGAAATTTTTCCTTTTTTTATAATTATAACCTAGTGCTTGACCGCCTGATAGTAAGCTGTAATGCAATCGTTGATGATAAAGAGCGCTAGTTTATTAAGAACCTCATCATCAAAATCCAACAATGTTTTAAACTGAATTCTGTATTCATGTTGTCAGATGTCAACGTCAAAACTTTCATTGGACTTCAATAGAGAATTGATCTCGATAGCAAGTTTTATACAATAACACTGCAGCGGTTTATAGAAATAGTACGCTTTATCAGTGCAAATTGGCTTGTTTGTATAAGTACAGTACATACTATATATACAACTTGTAACAAAATGGGTATTTACATACCAAGGGCATGGCATCTTTAGATGATATCAAACGATATCGGAAGGGTTTCAACTCAAAATAAAATACACAAAAAATTGGTACCAAATTTTCGGTTTCGTGTGTTTCTTAAAATAAAATCATAACAAACGTGGAAGCACACTACATACGTTAATAACTACTCGTTACCCGTCACGTTACTTGCCAAAATCCGATAAATGTCTTCAATATCTCTGTGCGACTAGTATGATAGTAGCCTATCACAGGTAGTGTTTTTCCTCATAACTTCCTAAAATAAAAAGATAGGATTAAAAAACCCTTCCAATATCGTTTGATATCATGTAAAGATGCCATGCCTTTGTTATGTATATACCCTTTATGTTACACGTTGTATAGCAATATAATATGTACAATACGTTTAAATGCAGATGAAAATATAACCGTTTTTCACTACAAGCATTTGTATTGAAAAAAGTTTACATTTTTTCATTTTGTGATTTTAGATAATTTTTAGATTTTTTTAAAGATCAGTTTCTTTGTTGTATTTTTATTGATTCAAGATTATTTTAATATGAAAATGCAAGAAAAAGCTTTGTCAGTCGGCCTTACAATACTTACAACTTTCTCTTACAATACGATGCAAATAATGGCGTCGCATTATAGGTACAGACGCCAATACATCAAGTTATTACATAAACTCTGTCAAATTTCTTTTATTAGATTTTCAACTTTATCTCTAAAGCACGTTCAAGGTCGAATAGGAAAATTGGACATTTTGACTAGCTTGAACGGCTAGCGTCTGTGCAACGCTACTTACACGGTACGTTTGGACATTCGAAACTAGTGTCACCATTTTTTTTCGTCAGTATAGGCGTCAATACACCTTTATAGCACTCTAAGGCTACTTACCCGTCACCCCATAATGGTCGCGCTATGACTCTTCTTTGAGGAATGGCTAGAGAGGCGCCACTTCGCCCTCACCTTGCGTCTAAGCAGGTCCTCACCGGACACGGCTGTTTCGGGAAGTTCCTGTTCCGAATAAGGCTAGAGGAAACGCCAGGGTCACTACTGTGGGGATCGCCCTGAGGACATGGAGTCAAAGAACCCTGAGTCAGGGTTTTGGGTTGGTCAAAAAAGAAACCGTGGCCCTGGCGCACAAACAAGTGAAGGAACACGGGTGGGTTTTAGTCAGTAAAAGTCTGATACGCCCTTCCGCTCCGCCCAGAGCGGGAGAGGTGCCAATGTAATGTCCAGGGGTTCAAGCTACTGAGCAATGAAAGACAAGCTAGACAAGAAACACAAATTTACTTAACGACCACAAGTTTTCTTACAATGTGGAAAAGCAGAACCAATATACTTAAACAATAAAATTAGTCTGGTACTGTCCCAAGACCAGCTAGCTTCCCGTGTACCGTGGCGAGTACGTCACTTTGTAAACGGTCCGAATCCCGTGGGTAGCGGAAGGGAATCAGGGTCGAGCAAGTCAGCAAAGGCCGGACCTTAATCCACAATAAGTTGATGATTTCGCATCCACAGCCAATAATAAAAAGACTACTTACCCGTAACCTTATAGCCTATCGCCCTGGGTGGCCGTCAAGCGCTCCATACGGCTGATTGTAAGAACTCTATCGTCACATTGAGACATTCGAAAAATGTGAATTAATGGAAAAGTAATTTTAATTTTAACACAGTAAAGTTCAGTTTACGATACAACTTTAAACGATTTTATAACTTTATAAATAGTGCTAGTTTATCAAAAAATCAACTTAATTGTTATTGACTCAATGTTCATATTTGTTCAACTTGCCGCCAAGCAATTCATCGCGTTGCATGATGTTTAGTGAAGCCGTACGGAGGACGGGTCTGAGCAGTTGTGTTGCGATGTGGGCCGGGTACGATGCGCCAAATATTGTTGTGTCGGGAGTTTGGTCGTGGAGGGCCTCAGATCAATCTCCCTCTGACGCACTTCATTGGTCGTGTTGTTGGATTTAACATTACATCACCTCGCTCAACTGCCGTCTTCCTTCCTATTCACTCATTTTTTTTTTAAATGAAAAGTTCCAAAAAGTAAGGTAGGTGTGCACAGCGGGCGCACGTCCTCTCATTCAAGTGCACCTCTCTAATATTAGAGGTCTGCACTCCAATCTCATTGCAGTAGTCACCTTGAGACTGAAAAGCCCCATCTACTTTTCTTGAAATAGATTCACTCAGTTTTTTTTTTTTGAGAGAATAGGGTTAATAAACCAGCGCGCTTTACCGTCAACGATTGCATCTCTGGTCAGCAACTTATGTTTTGATCACAACGTACGATGCGATGTTATTGTGTCGGTAGTTTGATCGTGGAGTGTCTCCAGATCAATCTCCCTCTGGCGCAGCATCGTTGATCATGTTGTTGGGTTTAATATTGCATCAATTGCCGTCTTCCTTCCTATTAACTTAGTTTTTTTTTTAAATGAATAGTCTCTAAATAAACTAGCGGGCTTTATCGGATCATCAATCGGATCGGGCCATCAACGATTGCATAACTATAGGCAATGGGACTGCGGTTAAGCCCAAGTTGATAAATATAAAAAAGAAGTCTCGGGGTCTAGGTACAGCACTGCCCATTATTGATATTAAGCCTTTGTTTCACTTCGTAATTCGAAAAATAATTCACTAGACTAAGCGATATGCACATCATCGATCAATACTAACGAGTTTAATGTGACATTGGCGCCGATTCTGTTGTTCACAAACTAAACTAATTTTAAGTTATGTGCATCTCTTTCTTTCCATTTCGTTAAGAAAAGGATAGAAGATAACATTTTAGTTTCATCACTCATCATTTCAGCCGAAAGACGTCCACTGCTGGGCATAGGCCTCCCCCAAGGTTCTCCACGATGACCGGTCCTGCGCCTCCCGCATCCAGCGGTTTCACCAGGTCGTCGGTCCACCTTGTCGGGGGCCTACCCACGCTATGTCTTCCCTCGCATCGGTCCTACGGGCAATGTGTCCAGCCCACTGCCACTTTTGTGTTGCAATTCTTCGGGTTATGTCGGTTACTCTCGTTCTTCTACGGATCTCCTCATTCCTGAATCGATCGCGCAGTGAGACCCCAAGCATAGCCCTCTCCATTACCCTTTGAGTGCTCTTATAAGGCCCATTGTTAGCGACCACCTCTCAATTCCATAAGTCATCACTGGCAACACACACTGGTCGAAGACTTTTGTCTTGAGACACTGCGGTATTCCATTTTAGTTTATTCCTGTCAAATTAAGATATTCCATAGACAGTTCAGACGCGATTATAAACATCGCGACTAAAAATACGCCAGTTTACGTCAGGAGCGCATTAATTTGACAGGTCTAAACTGACATTTTATCTTCTGTCCTTTTCTTATAGAAATGGAAAGAAAGAGGCCATCGAGGCCAATGGTATCATTTTCTCTTCTTTATAAACTGAACTAATATCAGTGCTTCTTTTTGTATCTATTTTATTAAGAAAAGGATAGAAGATAAAATATTTATTTATTTATTTAATCATACACTAACTACCATTACAGGTTGCTTAACCTAATTCGGCAGAAAGGATACCTTTCACGACATACATTTTGGAAACTTACACTTAGAATAAATAAAATTTAATTAAAACAAATCTCCTCCTAGCTCTGCGAGTCGCTAAACTTAAGTGGCAGTGGGCAGGGCACATTGCTCGTAGAACCGATGGCCGATGGGGCAGTAAGGTTCTGGAGTGGCGGCCACGTACTGGAAGACGCAGCGTAGGGAGGCCCCCAACAACGTGGACCGATGACCTGGTGAAGGTCGCGGGAAGCCGATGGATGCGGGCAGCACAAGACCGGTCAGCATGGAAAGCCTTGGGGGAGGCCTTTGTCCAGCAGTGGACATCTATAGGCTGAAGAAGAAGAAGAAGAAAACAAATCTAATAAAATTTAAACAACAAAATAAAAATCTAAAAAATAATATTAAAATTTAAAACAACACTATTAGATACAAAGTTTTTTGAGCAAACACATTTCCGAACATTTGGCGGAATAGATTAGCAATTATCTTCAAAATGATTTCAACTGACCGCAACAGAGCGAAACGCCACTAGGATGCTGGATAGCACAGTGTCATTAAAAGAACTCTTGCGAACTCACTAAAGTGACATGCCCATATATCAAGCCTCGTATGGAGAAGGTTTATGACCATCGCTCTGACAAGAGGCGTCCTGGCAAGTAAGTTGGTCCTGGCCGTTGGCGTGGCTAGGAGTGGTGGGCGTCACCGCCTCCAAATATATTATATTCTCTCAATATTAATTTAGTCCTGTCAAATTAGTCAGCGTCTAACGTAAATTGACGTATGTTTAGTCGCCATATTTTTAATAACATGAAAACTATGTCTATGAAGGATCTTAATTTGACAGGACTAATTACCCCGCGGCGGTGGCGCGCGCGAGTGTCAGCGTGCGCCTCAGAGGCGATGCACGGGGTAGCTTAACACCCCACTACCCCGTGCCGGAGACGAGGCCCGGACAGATCGGGCCAGGACGAGAGTGTGGGGCTGCGGAAGAATTTAGACTCCCGCGGCCCCACGCGCGCTCGTGATAGAAGAGACACCGGGGTGGTTTTAGTCAGTAAAAGTCTGACAGATTTATAGTTCCCGTCCTTTTCGTAATGAATTAGAAATAAAAAGATGCACTGAAGTTAAATTTAGTTTAGTTTGTGGACAAGGGAATCGAAGCCGATGTCCAGGGATTGAACTTGGTAACCTTTGACCGGTAGAGGTAGCGAAGTTCAAAACCACACCGCGCTCTAATAAAGCGCAACACACACAGGGGACGGGCCAGCCTCCGTGGCGTAGCGGTAGCGGACGCGGCCGCTGCACAAGGTGGCGCGGGTTCGATCCCCGCACAGTGCAAGTATTTGTATGCATGAATATGAATATTTGCACTGGTCTGATCGTGCCTCGGAAAGCACGTTAAGCCGTTGGTCCCGGTTGCCATACGGACATCTAGTGGCAGTCGTTACGGGTTGTTGGAGCCCTCAAAAATCCAACAATTATTGGTCTAACTGCAATACTTCGATGTCGCCTTCGGGTTGTGGAGGTCAGACGGCAGTCGCTTCACGGAAAATGTCGAAGTTTAGCCATATCAGCAGTCGGACTGGTAAAAGTGGACCCCAGACTCCAAAGCTGAAAAGGCTTCGGATACGACTGGGATTAACGCCGCGCGTGTCTATTCTGTTTATTATATGGACGTCACCCGACCCGCGCCCGACCCGCGCACGCGTTCCGTGTGTTGTTGTCCATATAATTATACAGAAAAGACCCGCGCCCGCCCCGCGCCCGACCCGCACCCGTCCGCTGTGTGTGTTGCGATTAAACCAACATCTTCACCTCCAAGCTATCACGCTTGCATAGATTGGAAAAGATTATGATCTACTAGCTTTCCGCCCGCGGCTTCGCTCGCGTGGAATTCGGTTATATCACGCTTTTTAAATTCCTCATTTTCGGAAATTAAGTGTGTGTGTGTTTGTATGTGCATATTAGCTTGTTTTAAACGACACACAGCGCCATCTATCACCGAACTGGTATGAAACTAACAATAATTTGGTTTTCTCTCAGGAATATCAAATTGTTTCGGGATAAAAAAATACCCTATTATTTATTCCGGACTTCTAACTTTATGCTTGCAAAATTTCAAAGCAATCGGTTCAGTAGTTACGGCGTGAAAGCGAAACAAACAAACAAACTCACTTTCCCCTTTAAGTATAATATTCTTAAGGATGACGAGGTCTCCCCCAACTATTTGAGAATCCCTTTAGTGCAGACTATCAATCAGTCAATTTGTGAGAGCTTTTACGTGGTGTATACTAAAATAGAATGAAAACGCATTTGTAGGTATTTTTGGAATAAAAACCTATTTTGGCATACACAAGGTGACCTGGTGTACAAGATAATGCAGAAGGTCCTTGGAAAGGCTTGAAGGCTTGGGTCCGTACCCACCAAATTAACAAAATATATGTTTCACAAAATATTATGGATTTACAGTTATGCAAAATTTTGCAAAATATCGAAAATCTCTACCTTGAAACCAATTTTAAGCATATTTTCTAGTGTTTCTTGAAAGTATTTTTGTTACATGACTTATTAATAAGTAAATTAACTATTCAGGAATAAAATTTATAGCAATAAAAATATAAAAGCTCGGAAAGGTAGCCGGTAGAGATTTTTTGATATCTCCGAAAAATTTGTGTGTGTAAATCCAAAACATTTTAAGGAACATAAGTCATATTGCGATATTTTGGTAGATTCTGACTCAGGGTATCACTTTATGCCTTATTACTATGTACTTATATGTCATATCATTTGCTGGACATCCTGTACAACGTGTAACAAAAAGGGTAGGTATATACATACCAAGGGCATGGCATCTTTACACGATATCAAACGATATTGGAAGGGTTTTTTAATCCTATCTTTTTATGTTAGGAAGTTATGAGGAAAACACCGCCTGTGATAGGCTACTATCATACCAGTCGCACAGAGATATTGAAGACATTTATCGGATTTTGGCAAGTAACGTGACGGGTAACGAGTAGTTATTAACGTATGTAGTGTGCCGCCACGTTTGTTATGATTTGATTTTAAGAAACACACGAAACCGAAAATTTGGTACCAATTTTTTGAGTATTTTATTTTGAGTTGAAACCCTTCCGATATCGTTTGATATCATCTAAAGATGCCATGCCCTTGGTATGTATATACCCTTTTGTTACACGTTGTATATTTCTTGTTAATTTTTTAGGTGAAGAGATTTTTTATCGACAAAGATGACTTATTTAGGTATAACTAGCTGATAGCACCCGCGGTTTCACTCGTGTACTTACGCGAGATTCTTTTTAATCCGGCGTTTCCACGGGAATGATGAAATCGGAATGTCGGAATTAAAAGTCTCATGTAAGTTTTTTATAATTGTTAGTAGTGCTTGACCGCAATCCTGACCGATGGTAAGCAGTGATGCCATGATTGATGGTAAAGCGCGCTAGTTTATTATGAGCCTATTCACAAACAGAGTGAATAGAAAGGAAGACGCCAGTTGAGCGACGTGATGCAATGTTAAACCAAACAAAAGTAAAGTAGGTAAAGAATTTATGTACAAAATTTCAAAAAGCTATCATGATAAATCACAAAGTCATGAGCTTGTTATATTACCCGGTAGTCCTAACAAAAATATGGTCAACGAGACGCTCGTCCGCTCGAGCCTATAATCTGCTGTAAACTGTATTGTTGCGCTCGGTAACCACACTGCAACATTTCTTAAATATACTATATGTAAAGAAAACCCTGTCCGATCCGTGAAGGTATTGTTAAGTATCGATAACTGATTCTATTAATGCCCACAAAGACAAGCCAAACTAAAAAAAAATCCCCCTAAAAAAATATATTATTTCGCAAAAAGGGGTAACTTAATACATGTGTGGTAAGCGACCCTTTCCGCGGGCGGCGGGGGGCAGGGCACGCGGCACCTGTGACGTGGTCGCGTCGCTATTCGCTTATAATAATACCGGTGTTGTCACTTTTTTAAAAAGTACCAAATTTCGGGGAAATTGGAATTAATTCCCGGGAAAAAAGGATTATTTCAAAATTCTTTGTATTCTTACTATGATGATTACGTAAAATTTTATATCATATTTGGTCAAGTGCTTACCTAACCTTTATTATCCTTATGGGTCGGACAGGGTTTTCTTTACATATTGTATATAGGAAAACATATAACTTGGTGTAAAAATTATTGTAATCGATTCAGTTGCTTGTTCTGAACAAACTATTATCATGATTCGTATAAAGATAAAACCGTTATATAGGTATTAGTTAGAACTTACACTTGATACACCAGACCACACTGTTACGAAAATCTAGATTTCACAGTTCCCAAGAGAAACCAAAAACTTTCATAACCTACCTACCAAACCGCATCACAAACTCGCCCAAACTTCGTTCCTTACTTACAAAGTGCAACTACGTATGTTTAACCAGAGCTATAACTGTTTACCCCACAGACAGCAGCACGAAACTCCGACGAGATGGTGTCTTGAACTTATATCCGTTCCCGAGGGTCGGCAGAGCGTCGCGGAACTCATGGCACCTGCCCCTTAACGAACTTTATCTTGGTATGTACTTCTTTTTATTATTATAAACTTATGCTTGACCCCAAACCCGCCTGATGGTAAGCAGTGATGCAATCGTTAATGGTAAAGCGCGCTGTTTTATTAAGAGCCTATTCACTCAAAAAGCCACCAAAAAACTCACCAACGATGCTGCGCCAGAGGGAGATTGATATGGAGACCCTCCACGACCGAACTCCCGACACAACAACATTTGGCGCATTGTACCCAGCACACATCGCAACACAACTGCTCAGACCCGTCCTCCGTACAGCTTCGCCAGACATCATGCCGGAACACGAGGAATCACTTGGCGGCAAGACCTTGTCTGTTGAATGGTAACTTCTGCCGGCAGCCGATGTTATGGCCTACCGCCGAGAGAGATATGCATCCTTTATGTGCAGAAAGGGGAACAATAATAAATAACAATTTTACATGACTTTGGCCCGACTTAGCAGTAGCACTACTAGGCCAACAAGGCCATTAGGGCTCCTACTTAACCTAAACATGATTATTTTCTTTGTAGACTACGAACCTTCAGCAGAGAAGAGACAATTGTACGCGTTCCCGCGCGTCGGTCGCAGCGATTTGTCGCTGTCGCGCGCTGACTCTCAGGAGTTCGTGCCTATGGCCGTGCGGCGCTCTGACAGGACGGGCATGTGGTTTGGACCTCGGCTTGGAAGGCCCATCAAGAGTGATGAAGACGGTAAAAATATTTCTGTAGTGAGGTGTTAAAATAGAAATCCTATTATCTATTTGACTAATCTATACTTAATCCGCTCCGATTTGAAAAATTCTTTTTGTGTTGGATAGCCCATTAATCCAGGAAGGCTTTAGGCTTTATAACAGCACGCGACTAATAGGAGCGGAGCATAACTAACTCCACGCGAACGAAGTCGCTGGCGGCCGCTAGTGATTTTATAAACATAAAAGTTTCATGGATTGTTGGTTTTTGTTTGTTATACTGTTTTGCAATAACCACTTAACTGATTTGGTTGAAATTCTGGACATAGATGGTTAGAGCAGTGGTATTGCGTAGGTTCGAGTCCCAACAGGCGCTTTAATTTGTGTAAATTATTTCATCATCACTGCTCCCAAAACGGTGAAGGAAAATATCGTAAGGAAACCGGCATGTCCTAGAGCCAAAAACTTCGAAGACATGTGACATCTACCAACCCTTACTGGGCCAGCGTGCGACATATGACTCCCTCTCACCGAGAGGAGGCATATGTCCCAACAGTGGGAACAATATAGGCTGATATAGATGGTGTATAAACAAGATTAACATAAATACTTTTGATCCTGATATTACCATGATATTGAAATGTATGCTAGCGATATATCGGAGCGCTGTAAGACCTAATTAATATTATAAATGTTTAAGTAAGTTTGTTTGTTACACAAGTAGCTTTGAATAAAATTTGGTAAATCGATAGACTATGAAAAACGAAAGCACATAGGCTACTTATCGTGCTGGGTCGTGCCGAAGTCGCAAGCAACAGGTAGTACAAAATATTTTAAAAGTAAGCAGGTTCACAGGTTTACAGCAAATTATTGTGAGTTGTTGTTTATGTGTAGGTATGTAATTCGGTGCTAAGTTATCACTTTCATATGAACATTGCCAAAATCTTAATAAAGTTCGAATTATAAATATTGACTCAAGGTAAAGGCTAGAACTAAAGTTTTATCTCGCGCGTGTTATTTGTGCACTTCGCTCTGGGACGTCATTCGGACGGTACTGTTTGTAAAAAATTAGAGTTGTGTTAAAAAAATATAAATTACATTTTGTTTTCATGTTATTAAAAGGTCGTTTTGATGATAAAGCGTCATAATACTAGATACATTTTACTCATGACGTTTTGCAATTAAGTTGATACATATGGACTGAAATATAGTGTTGGTGCAACCAACAGGCTTCACTAATGCGTCGAAAATGTAAAAAATAAAAACAAACTAAATAAAAAAAACTTAAGAAATGAAAAACTCCACAGAAACAGTAATAAAAACAGGGGATTTAAACTCTATTTAGACAATTGTAACAAAGATGCTAACGCTACTCATCGCTTAACGGCGAATGGGGGGCGCCGTGCGGGGAAGCGGGACAGGGGACGCATTCCAGCGAAGTGCACAGTTAACTCGCGCGAGTTATACAATATGTAAAGAAAACCCTGTCCGATCCGTGAAGGTATTGTTAGGTATCGATAACTGATTCTACTAATGCCCACAAAGACAGGCAAACCTTAAAAAAAAATCCCCCTAAAAAAATAAATATTATTTCGCAAAAAGAGGTAACTTAATACATGTGCGGTAAACAACCCCTTCCGCGGGCGGCGGGAGGCAGGGCACGCGGCACCTGTGACGTGATCGCGTCGCTATTCGCTTATAATAATACCGGTGTTGTCACTTTATTAAAAATTACCAAATTTCGGGGATATTGGAATTAATTCCCGGGAAAAAAGGATTATTTCAAAATTCATTAGTATTGTTACTATGATGATTATGTAAAATTTTATATTATATTTGGTCAAGTGTTTACCTAACCTTTATTATCCTTATGGGTCGGACAGGGTTTTCTTTACATATTGTAGATTTAGTTTTGTAATAAAAGGGTGTATGTTTTATTAACCCAATCACATTTCTACTAACCATTTCCAAAACCACTTTTTGTATTGTCCCCAGAAATCACTATGCAAAACGAATCCATCGAACGTAGCGAGCCAGAACAGACGGAACACGTTCACGAGGACCGGAGGAAGAGACAGACCCTCAACTAAACACATGCCGATTTGAACCCTGACGATTAGAAGCCAAGATGCAGCGCATATTGTATGACTGTGAAGCGACTGGGCGGGAAGAAAAAAAAACCTAAAGACTTTTTTGTTTATTGTTACAAATTCAAACTTTTATTCAAATTTTATGTCTTTTTATCTGTGGCTCGTTATTTTTGACGCCATTTTGGGATACGTCACTTCTTTTAATGTTCTACGTTTGTCTATAATATGCGCTGCTTTAGCCATAGATTAATTTAATGTTGCGAGTATAAACGTAATACTATAGTTACACCGCCGGTTCGCCTACAACAAACTATTAGGTAATTATTTTATTATTGCATAAATTATTACTTATATTATTATTACGTGTAAATCAACCGTCATCATTATTGTAAGGGTTAGTGTATATGTATTAAAGTAAATTTAAAAAATATTTTTAAAATAAGACGAATTCATTGCCAAATTTATTTCCTAGGCTGGGGGTTTTATTATTCCTTTAAATACTAAAATACGTGAGATAAATTTGGCAACTATTATTACTATAAATAGTATTATATTTAACTGTTTATAAATTCTAATTTATTGAAATAAAGATCAGTCCAATATTTTATTGTTTCACTTGGTATTGACACAAGGAAAATAAAAAGACAATTAAAGAAATATTAGAAGTTAATCGGCTTCAACAATTTACTAATTACCTAAAGTTAGTGTAAAATTTACTAACGATCGGTTAAATTAGACTTCGATTCTGACAAAATATGATACTCTTAGTTTTATTCTATAAGTTAGCTTTGTGAAACATTTAATAATATAATTTGTTAACAATTAAAGAAAAAATTACAATATGGAGGATGAGTGAACTTTTCATCCTGTACCTCAAACCACTAAACTGCTGGGTAATTACCTACGTAACACACTATCAGTCGGTAATGGGTTTCATTTTGACAGTTCAACAATATTTATTGCGCTGTTTACGTTGCTGAGCAGTCACACTTTTCCAACATATGGAGCAATGGATTGGCAATTGGCCAACGTGATAGTAATCGCTATCTTGGTGATCCCCCTTTGAAACAATGACATCCTTCACGCAGCATGTCTGTTGTTTCTTTGTTCTTCCGCATACTCTTATAGCCATCGACATGGAAATACCTACTGGGGCTTTTTTTTACATATTATAAACCAGCGCTTGACCGCAATCCTGCCTGATGGTAAGCAGTGACGCAATCGTTGATGGTAAAGAGCACTAGTTTATTAAGAGCCTATTCACTCTAGCCTTGAAGACACTCAAATTGTAGTCCGACGGAAACACCGCCGCTGGCAAATTGTTCCAGTCCCTCGATGTACGCGGTATAAAGGAGGCGAAACGCTTCGTCCGGATCGTAGTGGTGTTAACAACGTAAGGGTGGAAACCAGCCGTACGACGGGTCGTCCGCTGGTGGAACGGGGATGGGGAAATTAAATCATGCAATTCCCTCGCACACTCCCCGAAATGCATCCTATAGAACACCGAAAGGCTGGCTACTCTACGCCTGTGCTCTAGGCTTTGGAGACCAACTCGAGTTAGATCAGGGTCACCAATCAGCCTCTTTGCACGTCTCTCCACAGAATCCAAAGTGGCCAGGTGACACTTGGCAGCACCAGCCCAAATGTGGCTGCAGTACTCCACACACGAACGGACCTGTGCTTTGTATAACATTAGAAGCTGCCCAGGTGTGAAGTACTGCCGGACCTTTGCGATAACGCCAAGTTTCCTGGCAGCCACCTTGGCCTTGGACTCAATGAACCGCCCAAAGTTAAGGTTCGAGGAAATCTCAACTCCCAAAGCTGAAGGCGGTCAGAACACTCCAAGGACACATTCCGAAAAGTAGGGGCCAAGGTGAACGGGCTCCTTTTGGCGGTGAAAAGACACGCCTGTGTTTTGGCGGCATTGAAGGCTACAAAATTGGCATTGCCCCATTCGGAGACCGCCTGCAGTGCAACACTCGTTCGCTCAACCATGGCCTCCCTTTCGGACCGGATTGATTCCCTACTAGCCCGAGCATCTGGCAGGTATCTCTCTACAACTGTGCTGTCATCTGCATAGTTGTAGAGAGATACCTGCTACTCGTATAATACAAATACTGCTATTCAGCTGGATCCGATTATACTGGATTCCGATTTACCGATAGTTGGGAAAAGGCGGTCAGGTGATACGGAAAAAGAAAAAAAACATTATATGTATATTATGTAAAAAAAAAAAATACGAAAAAAAGCGCAATAGATAAAAAATCCCCATTTGGGATGTATCCAAGGTATGACAATCAAAATAATAATTAGTCCGTCTTATAAAAAATAAAAAACATTAAAACCCGTATTTTTTATTTTGTCGAAATTACCACAAACTGCTGAGACATAGCGTATTAAACATATGGAGTGGGGCTAATTACGTGACGCCGTGGTATATTTTGTACCACGGCGTGACGTCATGCGACATTTCAAATCAATATATCTTCCTAAGTATTTCAATTAAGGACATTAAATTATTTTTTAGCATACAACCCAATTATAAGAACTTAATAATAATTTTCCTTAGTTCATCAACCTTTCATAGAAAACCTAAATATTTCCAAATTAATCCTGAACATATTTAATTATTTACACTACAAATAGACACAGGCAGAAGCGGCGGCCATTTTCAATTAAATCTCATTTCTCTCACTGATTTAATATTGTTTTATTTAAATATAACAAGACGCTGAGGGATCATCCCGCCTCAAGCAACGGACAGCAAATTAAAAAAGAAACATCATACATTTCTAGGATTAAAAAATAGTCCAAAGATATAAAAAATAAAAAAAAAATCCTATACTAATATATAAAGCTGTTTGTTTGTTTGTTTGAACGCGCTAATCTCGGGAACCACTGATCCGATTTGAAAAATTATTTTTGCGTTGGATAGCCCATTAATCCAGGAAGGCTTTAGGTTATATAACATCACGCTGCGACCAATAGGAGTGGAGCATAACTAACTCCACGCGAACGAAGTCGCTGGCGGCCGCTAGTATATAATATATACGTCAGCGACGGCGGAGCGGTCGGGTCGTCAGCATCTTGGTGTGGTGGTACAGGTTCCATTTCGTAGGTGAGTTTTGAATTAAAGCACGACGTGTAAATAATTATACCCTCCAATCTTCACAATTTAAATAGGCAAAACGACAGTTTCGGTTTGGAGAAGTGCCTTGGTCAGCGTCTCGATGCAAAGTGACCGTTCGACGAACCCCACTTTCCAAAGCGACTCTGTCCATGTGCCGCCATCACAAAATAACGTCACAAGCGTTTGCCCCTCTACTACGTAAATCAAATGAGCAATTTTTTTTCAAATAATTTCGACGATCCACGACATATATATATATTTTTTAGAAGAAATGGAGTTTATTTTGTAAAACTGTTCATTGTGAACCTTCGAGTTTGTAGATATATCAGAGATTGAGCTTGAGGCAAATTGAGCACGCTTGTTTATAAATATAAGCATAGAGTAAAAATATTGCAGTGTCCATAATGGGTTGTGGAGGTCACAAAAGCTCCATGTAAAATATCAGTATTCAGCTTCATCTGGTTAAATTGTACCTCTGTACTATTTTTATGTTCTGTTTTTTCTTGTCTGTTTATATTTATACTTATTTATTTATTTATTTATACAGGGGTCGGCACTCGAAGTGTTACCAATTCAAAATGCTGTAATTCTGTTAAACATGAGCCTATTTAATTAAAAACTTCAGTATCGAAAAAAGACATATACAATAAATAAAAAAAGAAGCTATAGTTCTATATGGCCACCTTTAGCGCGGATAACAGCATCGAGTCTGACCGAGAAGGCTTCAGAGGCTGCACGAAAGTGGTCTGCTGGTATTTTGTTCCATTCTCGGTGAAGCGCAATCTTTAAGGCGTCGACCATCTCATATTTTTTTGTTGACACTTTGGCTTCTAGAATTGACCATATGGAAAAATCCATTGGGTTTAAGTCCGGGGAATATGGTGGCCATTGTTGCGAAGAAATGAAGCTCGCACCATTTTCTTGTAAAAAAATTTGGGTTTCACGAGCTTTGTGAGATGGTGCCGAGTCTTGTTGAAAGGTCCAATGATTTCTACCAAATTGCTTACGTGCCCGAGGTAACAGAGCATCGTTTAAAATACTTTTTACGGTAGATCTGCTGGTTTATCTTTACACCCTGGTCAATGAAAACGAGAGGTGAGCCTCCCATGGCAGTTACCGCCGCCCAAACAATCACAGATGCTGGTGCTTGCTTTCGCAAGGCAATTCGTTGGTCTAAATTGTCATTTGATTTACACTTTAACCATACGCGATCATTTTGCTTGTTCACATATTGCTGAACGGTAAAAAATTTTTCATCGGAAAATACCAAATTTTCAAGCAAGCTATCAACGTGCAAGTGCTTTAAGTTCTTAGCTCTTTCTAGACGAACTGTCTTTTGTGCAAGTGTCAGATCTTGCACTTTTTGTAATTTGTAGGGCTTCAGTTGAAGTTTATTTTTTAATATGCGCCCTATGCCCCGGGCAGATACATTAAGACTTTTCGCCAATTTAACTGCGCTTAGTCGTGGATTTCGTTCAATTCTAGCCTTTACCTTTCGAACCATTGCTTATGATGTTGCTGTTTTTGGATGTCCACCTCCATGGCGTTTTTTGATGCTACCCGTATCATTGTAACGCGTGATGGTCCGATACACAAACATTTTGTTCAAATGTAAATGTCCTAGCTCATTAACGATGGCTGCCTGCTATTTTCCAGCGAAATACAAAGCAATGACACTGTTTCGTTTGACTTCCATCTGCAAATCTTTTTTAACAACGACGAAAAATAGTAGGCTTTTGTTAGTTTATTAACAATACCATACACTAAGGAATCTGAAAAAATGGGCGCCATATTGTAAACAGTTTAGTTGCTATAGCAACGTAAAATTAGTAACACTTCGAATGCCGAACCCTGTATATTCTTTATTGTACCTACACCAAACAAATATCGAACAAAAACAATCAACACAAAAAAACATACAATGGGCGGCCACATCTTCACACTTCACATTTTTTTTTCTCAAGAACGTTGCCCCTCATTAGAGATTTCTCCTGTATCGTAGGTGCGTTCACAAACATATAAATTCACATACACAAATAGCCAGACCGGGAACAAAACTTTTAAGTTATACAAATATTTGTTCCGTGTGGGAATCGAACCAGCGACACGCAGTGCAGCTAACCGTGCAGTCAATAAATGGTTGAATAAATAAAAAATAAAATAATTGGAATGAGGTTAGGCAGATCATAACCTCGCTAGAAATTTCTCCTGTATCATGGGTGCGGTTACAAAAATTTTTTTTAAATTTTTGAAATTCGGGAACATATTATCAATGTTACACACATTGATAATATTGTTACGAATGGGCCTTATGTCGATGGCATAAGGTTCAATATCGCGTGACATGCAGTGTGTCACTTTTAAGCCCTATATCCCCAGATCTAGACATTTTCTAGGTGCAATATAAAAACGCATTGCTAGACTTAGGATGGCCTATCGAAAGGCCCCAGTACACAATGGCCTGTGATGGGCCACGCTTTGCAATGCACAATTGTAGGCCACGATCACTTGGTGTTCACACAATGGCGCATGACTTATTATTGCCTGGCAAACCACTTGCGATGGACGTCGAAGTAATTACGGCTGCGGCTATTTATTTGTTTATTGTTTACAGTAGATATTACAGAAGTGTGTACCGTCACAAAGTTATTAAAAAGAAATGGCGAAAAAAGTGATGGTGGATGCTGACCATTCATCGAAACACGACAAGTGTTCTTATCCTCGTGCAGTGCATTATTTGGGTCCCAAATTGCGGGCTCAGATTAATATAAATCAATAAACTTGAAAGTTTCTTCATTTCAATTCAATTCAAATTGCTCCACGATATTGACATTTTGGACGATCGAAAATTCTAGTTCTAGCACCCCATTAGCACGCAACACAAAAGTGTACTAACCCGGTCTGCGGCCGGTGACGAACTAAACAAGATTGTGTAAACACCACAGGCCACTCTATGTCACGATTCCTTTGAAGTGTGCCCAAAAAACCGACAACTCCCCGATTGCACGCCACGATTGACAATTTTCCGCCATCATATACCATTACCCCCTGTACACAATGGCTATGGCCTGTTGTGGGCACGTATGGGCCATTGTGTACTGAGGCTTTAACGTCAACCGAGTTGTGCGCTCGGTAACCACACTGCAACAATTTTTAAATGAATTTGGGAAAAAAATATAACATGATGTAAAATCATTCAATTGCTCATTCTGAACAAACTATAGGTATCCAACTTTCATATAGAATTAAAAATAACGTTGTTTAAGCTGTTGGTTAACGTCCCTGACTTGAACAATGCGCACATTAAATTTGCTTTTTTTTAATGATTTTTTCAAATTTGGGCTTGACTTCGATCTAGCCAGGTGGTAAGCAGTGATGCAATCGTGGATAGTAAAGCGCATTAGTTTATTATGATTGGTTGCCGATATAGTATACGTTTAAAGTATTGTTAGACGTTATTTTTTTTTTTTGGAACTCAGGAGAATTGCTGTGACTTTGACATCGCGTATTTTGACTACATGGAGGCACTATGTTAAGCATAAAATCTCTTGAATCTTGAAAATTGGTGTATTGCCAACTTGATGAACTCGTATGTATTTGTAAAATAATTATTGTGTTCTGGAAACTCAGATCAGTGGCAGATTTTAAAACGCGAAAAACAGTTAACGGTTACCCAATATTTACTCCGTAACTGTTTCTACAGCTGAATGTGCTCATATGTAGCGTGTTCCCGGGTATCCAGTGCCCAAAATCTAAGCAATGTTTTACCGCGGAAGAACTGCTCAATCCCACGGAAAAATGTAAAACGCGCGATATAACCGAATTTTACGCGGGTGAAGCCGCGGGCGGATAGCTAGTGTCTTTATAAGCTACTAGCTTTCCGCCCGCGGCTTCACTCGCGTCGAGTTCGGTTATTTCGCGCTTTTTAAATTTCCCTCGGGAACATCAAATTTTTCCGGGATAAAAGGTAGCCTATGTCCTTTCTCAGGGTCTAAAGATTGTGTGTGCCAAATTTCATCAAAATCGGTTTGAGAGGTTTAAGCGGGAAAGCGTAACAGACAGTCAGACAGACAGACAGAGTTACTTTCGCATTTATAATATTAGTATGGATAACTACCCTATCATATTAGGTACGCCTGTGATGATAGTTGTATACAGTGTTTTTAGAATAAAATAAAGATTGCTCAGAGTTACACTAATCGTGCTTTATAGTACCTAGAATAATACGCGTGGGTTGCGTGGGCGCTCATTATTTGCAGTGACCTCTTATCGGACCTACGCGGGTGCCTGCGTACCTAACTACGTCGTATAACATAAACATACAAAACCCTTTTTTTTAGAATTAGATTAACTCTCTTAGTTAGCAAAATTCGCGTGTTAAACATGAGTGATAAACAGAGGAACACCGTACTTTCATAACCTGCTAATATCATAAAAGCGAAAGTTTGTATGGATGGATGGATGTATGTATGGATGTCTGTTACTCTTTCGCGCAAAAAAACGCATTTTGGATGAAATTTGCCCGTTGTCTCAGATCTATATCTATATTAACATATAAAGCTGAAGAGTTTGTTTGTTTGTGTGAACGTGCTAATCTCAGGAACTACTAGACCGATTTGAAAAATTCTTTTTGTGTTGGATAGCCAGCCCAGAAAGACTTTAGGCATAACATCACGCTGCGACCAATAGGAGCGGAGCATACCCAACTCCACGCGAACGAAGTCGCTGGCGGCCGCTAGTTACCAGGAACTAATGAACGGATTTCGATATTTAATCCATATCAGTTTATTAGTTTTTGCTTTTTAGAGTAACATCCATACAAACATATGAATGTTTGTATGGATGTTACTCTAAAAAGCAAAAAAAAACAGCCATACAGCTTCATAAACATTCGCTTTTATAATATTAAGTAGTATTAGTTTTAAAGAGAGGCTATTGTAGAGCGTACAAATGTTGCACTACAGGCAGTCCGCAAAGCCGTCAAAACACAAGCGTGTTTATTCACCGCCAAAAGAGGCCCGTCGTGTACCTTGGCTCCTTCCTACTTTTCGGAATGTATCCTTGGAGTGCACCGACCGCCTTCAGTTTTTGGAAGTTGAGATTTTCTCGAACCTAAACTTTGGGCGGTTCATTAAGTCCGAGGCTAATATGGCTCTCAGGAAACTTGGCGTTATTGCAAAGGTCCGGCGGTACTTCACACCAGGACAGCTTCTAATGTTATACAAAGCACAGGTCCGCTCTTGTTTGGTGTACTACAGCCACGTTTGCTACTGCAAAATGCTACCTGGCAACTTTGGATTCGGTGGATAAGCGTGCTAAGAGACTAATTAGCGACCCAGATTTGGTACAAAGCGGTTTTCACAACCTGGAGCGCAGGCGAAGAGTAGCCAGCCTGTCGGTGTTCTATAGGATGCATTTTGAAGAGTGTGTGCGAGAATCACATGACTTAATTCTCTCATCTCCGTTCCATCATCGGACGACCTGTGGTATGGCAAGTATCCACCCTTACGTATTGACACCACTACGATCTGGACGAAGCATTTCGCCTGGTCGTTTATATCGCGTACATCGCCTGATTCAACATTGAACTGGAACAATTTGCCAGTTGTCAGTTAAATTATTGCAGTCTGACTACAACTTAAGTGTCTTCTGTGGCTAAAGTGAATAGGCTCTTAAAAAACTAGCGCGCTTTACCATCAACGATCGTATCACTGCTTATCTTCAGGCGGGATTGCAGTCAAGCACTTTTTTGTAATTATAAAAAAATCGATCACTTTATAAACTAGAGACACAGTCTCGAACAAAACTCTTACAAAAAATGGCGACAAGTATTAAGCAGTCTAAAGTAGTCAAAGTAAATATACTTACATTAATTTAAAATCAGCCTTAAGTGCAGTGTATAAAGTTCTTATCACAAAGCAATGTACAAAAAGCCATTATTTTTTACGACAAAATCTGGTACATCAAACATTAAACCAAATTCAACCTTACACGCATGCATTAAAGTCAGAACTACGCTGATAACTTTACGCTGATTGTGAGTCCAGTGTATAAGTGACCGATGGGTAGGATGTGAAAACATACGTATTTAGCGTATACCTACCAGTAAATTCGAAGTGTGAGGCAAGGTGTGTGTTATTTTTAATGTTGTTTTTCCTTAATTAATAAAATAATATACTATTTTAGTAACACGTGTGTATATTCCAAATCTAATGTATAGATTACGTATTTAATACACATTGAGGTTTTTCCACAAAGTACTCTATTTGTTTCCTCCATAACGGATCATCTGCCGACTCTTTCCGTGGGGCTTCACTGTGAGCGATGCGTTTGTAGATAACTGAGTAGATACCTAATAGGAACCTAATAATGTAATCTAGCTAAGAATATTAAGTAACCAGCACCAGCATTAAGTAAGACACTGGTTCCGATTCTGTTGTTATGAACTAAAGTACATTTAAAGTACAATGCATATTTTTATTTCTATTTCACGCAGAAAAGGTCAGAAGATCAATATTATTTTTTTTTTAATAATTATAAACTAGGCCTGACTGCAATCCCGCCTGATGGTAAGCAGTGATGCAATCGTTGATGGTAAAGCGCACTAGTTTATTAAAGGAATAGGAAGGATAACCGCAGTTGAGCGAGGTGATGCAATGTTAAACCCAAGACCAACACGACCAAACGAAGCTGCGCTAGAGGGAGATTGATCTGGAGACTCTCTACGACCAAACTCCCGACACAAAAACATTTGGCGCATCTTACCCGCCACACATCGCGACACAACTGCTCAGACCCGTCCTCCGTACGGCTTCACCTAACATCATGTCGGAACACGACGAATCGCTTGGCGACAAGACTTTGTCTGGTGGGTGGTAACTTCTGCCGGCAGACGATGTTATGGCCTACTACCAAGAGCTTAGCTTTAGCTTTGTCAAATTAAGATACTAGAAAGAAAGAGATACACTGAACTTAAAAATAATTTTTCTACGACCATTTGGTAATTTGTGTGCGGGACAGACATGCAGGACCATTAAGTGGACGTATGCGTTTGCACTCTGCACGTTCTGATGCACACTCTGTTGCTGGGTTGGTGGTAATAAGTGAGACTTCGGTGTGTTGACTTACTTCGTATATTCTTCCACAATATTAGCCGGGTCACTAGTTAACTTACACTACTATTGATTCTTGACTATTTCTTCTTGACTGTTGATCCTGTAGAGATCTTGCTGTTGATCTTGACTGTAGCTGTTGATTCCTCAACGTCGAAGATAAATATCTTCTTACTGTAGCTGTTACTGTTGTCTCCTCAACGGCGGAGACGAATGTCTTGCTGTAGCTGTGTGACCTTACTGTAGCTGTCACTGTTGACTTCTCGAAGACTGTGATGAATCTGTTTGTCACTGTTACTGTTGAGACTCCTCAACGGCGAAGATGAATGTGTCTTCTTACTGTGTTGTTGACTCCTCAATGGTGAAGACGAATGTGTCTTGTAACTGTTACTGTTGAGACTCCTCAGCGGCGAAGATGAATGTGTCTTCTTACTGTGTTGTTGACTCCTCAATGGTGAAGACGAATGTGTCCTGCTGCTCAGACGTGGGGCCTATTTATACTACGACAAGGGCGCAAACCGTGGGAAGCGACGAGAGCATCGGGTATCACCAGCCATTGTCTTAAGCACGTTCCTGGGCTGCATCCTAAACCTGAGGGTCTCCAGTTTATAATGCTTATTACAAGGGTTCGTTTTATTGCGACTGTCCCAAGGGATTGTTTTATTGTGACTGTCCCAAGGGATGGTTTTATGGAACCTTTTTGGCGTTGTTACAATCAGCCAGATGCCGGACAACCGTTTCTATTACAATTTCATTGATGTCTGTTGCAGTTTATAACAGGGGGGCACTTTATAACGTTTGTCTTTGTCATTGATACTTTGTTAAATGTTCATAGTCGTTCCTTTCATAATTTTTGCCTTGCCAGATGTGTATAACTATTGAATGACGATCCTTCATCACAATAAACGATCGTCCATCTCACGCTTTCTAAATTCTTACGCACAAATGTTCTATTCTAAGTAATATTATAACAATACACTATTCGGAATTAGTTTCTATACACTATTTAAAACTATTCGTCCCGCACATCACTCCCGCCGTGCGACCGCGTCGCAGCTATCTCCGGTGCGGGTTCATCTTCCATTTGCAGAGGCAGGACTACTAGCTTCCTCACCGGCCGTCGTAGCACACCTCCCTTGGTTCGCACGTCCACTGTTCGCACGATGTCGTCGGGACCCGGATACGTCGCTATGACTCTGCCACGCGGCCATATATTGCGCGGCAGGTTGGGGTCGACGACCTGTACAAGGTCGTCGACTTGTATCTTTGGTCCTCTTCCATGCGGCTCCCGCCGGTGTTGCAACTCCGGGAGGTACTCCTGGACCCAGCGTTTCCAGAAAGGGTCGGCGAGTCTCTGTGCTGCTCGCCAACTGGATCTCGATGTGGCGTCTTTTTCGTCGAATGTGCCCGGTTGAGGCACTCGTCCCGAGCTTCCCAATAAGAAGTGGTTCGGGGTCAGGGCTTCTGGGTCCTCTGCACTGACTGACACGTGTGTCAGAGGGTGGCTGTTGATGGTGTATTCCACCTCTGCGAGTAAGGTGGTGAGTTCTTCCTCTGTAGGGTGATGCTCGTGTAGCGTCGCGACTAGTGCTGTCTTCATTGAGCGGATTGTACGTTCCCAGGTTCCTCCCATAAACGGGGCGCCCGGTGGAATGTAGCGAATTGGAGAATCTTATTGGATCGGGTAAAGCTTCTGCTAAACTGAGTCCCTTCTTATTGGACACGTGGCATATCTTAACTTTCCCGGACGGTTCTGTTACCGGCGTAGAGGTATCGGTTGGTCTCGTAGGGTTGATGCAAAGGGCGTCCATCTCAACGTATTGCTTCGTTAGTACTTCCTGACTGTCTTCTGTTTTCTCAGCGACATGAGACACAAAGTCGATATTGTGCCTGGAGCTCTGTATTTGTCTGCCGTGGAGTACCCAACCCAGTGGCGTGAGAGATGCGACTGGTTGGTTCCTATTACCTCTTCGAACCTCCGATGCCAACAGGAGATGCCAGTTGTCTTGTCCAATCAGTACTTTGGGCTTGGCATTGGCGTACGTGAGGTAGTCGCGGATGTCTGCTAGGTGTTTGCATCCCGTTACTGTTTCTGACGGTACCCGCTGAGACGAAACATGCAAATTCTTCACTGTACGTGCATCTACTTGTTCTTCGTGCCCGTTAAGCCCTTTCAACTTGATACTAACTCGACGCGAAGTTGATTCTGACGCCTTCAGATCGTTGATGGTTTCTATTTTCAGTGGGTCGACGGGGCCTGTTGCTCCGATGCTGTTTGCCACGCTGTCGTCAACTAGCGTGATTGTTGACCCGTCGTCCATCAACGCGAAGGTGTCGACTGTACCCTTTGGACCATTTATTTGGATCGGTATGATTTTCAGGAACGACTGTTTCTTACTGTCGGCCCAGGCTGAGTTGATGACTTCTGTAGGTTGCTTCGATGCCTCTTCTTTAGCCTCCTTCTTCTTAGTGTGATGTAACAGCTTATGATGTGAGTATCTGCAGCTGTTTACACCACACTCACGACGACGGCAACTGTGAGTCTTATTTCTGTATCGAAGACATCTGAAGCATAGGCGTTTGGACTTGGCTGCGTCCCACCTGCCGTTTTCATCTAACTTCCTGAATTGTTCGCAGTCGACCGCTGTATGACCGGTTTCTTCACAGACCGGACACTTCGACGTATTCGTTTTTTCTGTTACGTTGTGGACCTTCTGTGTTCTCTTCTGTTGAGTGGCCGCTGTACTTGTATTTAGTTGTTCAGGTACAGCGTACGGTGCGCATAAGTCCGCTTCTTTTTTGAGGAACTTTTCTAGCTTCACTAAGTCTGGATCTTCCCTTGGTTGTACGGACGAGAAATCGTAGTATCTGTAGCGAAGCGTAGTCGTGAGCTTGTCGACGACGGTCTTTGACACTTCTGGGTTGTACAGGTAGTGTATGCAGCTCAGTGTTTTCAATGTCGCTACGATGTTGGACACTTTTGTTGCGAAGATGCAGATGTCGCGCGGTGATTCGGTGAGGCGAGGCAGGGCACGGAGCGCGTCCATTTCCATCATGGCGATGGACTCCGGTCTTCCGAATCTTGACTCTAAAGCCTTCATGATGTCTGCTGGATCCGTGTTGGTAATCAGCAAAGAGTCAACTGCTTCTTTCGCTTTGCCTTTTAGCGTTCTTCTTAGCCTGTTCGTGTTTTCAGTCGGCGTGTATATATTTTCTGTTTCGTAGTAAGCGGCGCGGAACGGTAACCACTCTTGATGTGATCCACTAAACAACGGTAGCTCTACGGATCTCGGTCGTTGAGCTGCGTTGACGGCGCTTGTGATTGCGTCGGCGAGCGCGGCGAGGTCGGATTGACCTTCCGCCGGTAACTGAAGTACGTTATGTACTTGACGCTTCTGTTCTGTACTGGCTGGGACGCTATTCTCTATGCACGTGATCACCGGCTCTGCTGTAGGTTGATTCTGTTGTACGTTAACCACGGGCGTTCTGTTCTGTTGGTCTTCTAGCCAGTTGTCTACTCTTCGGTCTGTTTCTTCCTTCGAGTAGATGGAGACATCATCTTCTTCATTGTCGGAGTCTTCATATTCCAAAGTGGCTAAGCGTGCGGCGGCTAGCTCCACTTGCAGTCGCAGTAAGTCTTCCTTGGCCTTCGCTAACTTGTATGCCTTTGATTTACTGTGGGTCGATCCCCCCGCGCCCCTCCTAGCGGAGGTGCGGGTGACTTGTAGTCCGCTCGGCAGTGGCAGACCATCTGTATTCTTGACCCGCTTCACTGTTGATGTTTCTGTCGCGGGTCGTGTTCTGTTGCTGTGGCACACAATTGCAGGCGGGTTCATCGTTGTAGCTGTAAATTGTGTTACGGAGAGAGTTGTAGCAGCGGCGGCGACAACAGCGGGGGGCGCCACAGTGGGCGAGGCGGCGGCGGCGGCGGGCATTGATACGGCGGAGATCCCTGTTGCTGTCGAGGTACCAGTATATTCCGTGGTACCCGTTTCTGTTGTCTCCCTCGTGGTCGCTGTCCCTCTGGTAGCCGTCCCGGTAGTAACTATCCCGGTTTCTGTGCACGTTCCCGATGTTGATTTGCTAGCGGCTTTTCCCTCTGATCGTGTGACCGGCATATTGTTTATCGATAGCCGTCAGTCTACGTCGTGAACTTATCTTGAGAACTTGAGAGTCTTCACGTTTCTTCTAGCTGGATGCGCTTCACTTTTTTCCACAAATCCGGATTAAAAGGACCATTAAATATGCTTCACTTATTTTCCACTGATCCGGCTTCGAAGGACCATTAAATATGCTTCACTTATTATCCACTGATCCGGCTCGAAGGACCATTAAATGTGCGGGACAGACATGCAGGACCATCAAGTGGACGTATGCGTTTGCACTCTGCACGTTCTGATGCACACTCTGTTGCTGGGTTGGTGGTAATAAGTGAGACTTCGATGCTTGCTTCGTATATTCTTCCACAATATTAGCGGGGTCACTAGTTAACTTACACTACTATTGATTCTTGACTATTTCTTCTTGACTGTTGATCCTGTAGAGATCTTGCTGTTGATCTTGACTGTAGCTGTTGATTCCTCAACGTCGAAGATGAATGTCTTGCTGTAGCTGTGTGACCTTACTGTAGCTGTCACTGTTGACTCCTCGAAGACTGTGATGAATGTGTTGGTGTTACTGTAGCTTCTCAACGTCGAAGATTCTTGCTGTAGCTGTCACTGTTGACTCCTTAAGGGCGAAGACGAATGTGTCTTGCTGTAGCTGTGTGACCTTACTGTAGCTGTCACTGTTGACTCCTCAAGGGCGAAGATGAATGTGTCTTCTTACTGTGTTGTAGACTCCTCAACGGCGAAGATGAATGTGTTTCACTGTAGCTATTGACTCCTCGAAGACGAAGATGAATGTGTTTGTCACTGTTACTGTTTAGACTCCTCAACGGCGAAGATGAATATGTCCTGCTGCTCAGACGTGGGGCCTATTTATACTACGACAAGGGCGCAAACCGTGGGAAGCGACGAGAGCATCGGGTATCACCAGCCATTGTCTTAAGCACGTTCCTGGGCTGCATCCTAAACCTGAGGGTCTCCAGTTTATAATGCTTATTACAAGGGTTCGTTTTATTGCGACTGTCCCAAGGGATTGTTTTATTGAACCTTTTTGGCGTTGTTACAATCAGCCAGATGCCGGACAACCGTTTCTATTACAATTTCATTGATGTCTGTTGCAGTTTATAACAGGGGAGCACTTTATAACGTTTGTCTTTGTCATTGATACTTTGTTAAATGTTCATAGTCGTTCCTTTCATAATTTTGCCTTGCCAGATGTTTATAACTATTGAATGACGATCCTTCATCACAATAAACGATCGTCCATCTCACGCTTTCTAAATTCTTACGCACAAATGTTCTATTCTAAGTAATATTATAACAATACACTATTCGGAATTAGTTTCTATACACTATTTAAAACTATTCGTCCCGCACAATTTGCTTACCAAATAACCATAAGTCAAATCTCAATAGTACTCATTCCTGCCAAGTCGTGTTACAATGACCATTTCCATATGGGTAAACCGTACTACAAAGACTCTTTTTTATGTCTATGACATCAAAAAATCAACATACGATTATACCAAAAAAGCGCGCGTATTTGCGTCACGACTAAACATCGCATGTTATTAGGCTGTATGGATCAATTGCCTTTGCCTTTCATTTATGGGATTATAACAACAAATCAACATTGCGCGCGTCAGGCTATTTTCGCGCCATTGTTAACTTTTATCTGCATAAGGTCGTAGAAAAAGTTTTGTATGTCACTGTCGCAAACAGCTATTTTAATACTCGTGCTGATCTATTATGCCACGAAGCGAAGCTGAGTGGCACAATAGACAGCGAGATTATCTGGCAATAGATAGCGAGTCTACATAGAACTGTCACTCGTATTACGATAGCTATCATTGCTTGACAGTGGCATAAATGACTATTACAATCTGAATAATTTTGAAGGATATTACTAATACAATACTACAAGTTCTTCTTAAGCCTACAGAGATCCACCGCTGGACAAAGGCCTCCCCAAAGGCTTTTGGGGGAGACCATTGGGCACATTGGGGGGTTTGCCATAATTCCCACGATTACCAGGCGGGTTGCTGCATATAGTCGAAAAATTTGTCTGCTCAATAACTTCAATAACCCAATGAATGTTGTTGAACTGTCAAAATGAATAACTTTCCCTTGAGATAAATTAACAGGCTATATTTTAACCACAGAATTGTAATATATTCTCTTTTTAGGGTTCCTTACCTCAAAAGGGAAAAACGGAACCCTTATAAGATCACTTTGTTGTCCGTCTGTCTGTCTGTCAAGACCCTTTATCTCAAGAACGCGTGGACGTATCAAGTTGAAATTGACATGAATTACTCAGGTCTATTGTCCTTTTAAGCTGTGAAAATATCAAACTTCTAAGCCAAGCCAATCAAAAGATACAGCCGATTATGTCGATATTTTCAACAAATTTTCGACACTCGCAAAGGAATCAAAACTTACAGGATACTTCCCGTAAACTCAGAATCTTGAAATTTGACATGAAGCATTTTCATATAATGCAAATATAGGAAAAAATGATAAAACCACATTTTTTCAGTTATATAATATAATAAAAATATTTTAATAAAATGAAACTTACTACCTTATTTCTCACGAACGAATAAAGGTATCAAATTGAAATTTATACCAAATACCTAGGTCTATTGTCCCTTTAAGCAGTGAAAAAATCCGACACCTTAGACGAATTTCCGTCACACGCTAGGGAATCAAAACCTACAGGTACTTCCCGTGAACTCAGAATCTTGAAATTCGGCACGAAGCAATGTTATATAGTACAGATAGATAAAGGAAAAATTGCGAAAATGATAAATTTGAAGTTACATAAAATATTATTTTTGCTTACATGGCATAATATTACGCATTAACATGCAATTGGTTTGAACGATATCTAGTAAGTAATTTGATTTAATACGTCATGAATTGTAAACCGCTACGTTTGTACGGCGAAACCCTCGGTGTGCGAGTCCGACTCGCACTTGGCCGGTTTTTTTTATAAAAACCGTATTAAAAACTATTGCTTGACCGCAATCCCGTCTGATGGTAAGCAGAGATGCAATTGTAGATGATAAAGCGTCCTAGTTTATTAAGAGCTTATTCACTCTAGCCTTGAAGACAATCCAATTGTAGTCCGACGGGAATACCGCCGCTGACAAATTATTCCAGTCCCTCTATGTACGCGGTATAAAAGAGGAGGCGAAACGCTTCGTCCGGATCGTGGTGGTGTTAACAAGGTACGACGGTGGTGGAACGGAGATGGGGGAATTAAAGGGAATTAAATCATGGAATTCCCTCGCACACTTACCAAAATGCGTCCTATAGAACACCGAAAGGCTGGCTACTCCACGCCTGTGCTCCAGGCTTTGTCTTGTAGATAATCTATATGTATGGAAGTATTATCCATATTTTTCTCATAATTCTAGGCTCATTTGTTTCAAAGATAAGTGCGGGCCGCGATAAAATTGGCCAATATTCTTTACGTTCTTTAAAAAAAAATCCAAATAATAATAATTCAGAGCCACATAGCTATTCAGCTAAATCCGGTTAGACTGGAAGCTGACCCCAACATAGTAAGGAAAAGGCTAGGCGGATGATGAATAATTGACACCCACATTTCCCCTCCCCCCCCCTTTCATTTGATAAGTCACTTAATACGGACAACAGCAGGTCACAAATATTCCCAATCAATCTTGAACGTTAATACTTTAGTGATAAAGTTGAAATTCTAATATAGATTTTTTCAGATTGTATTAGCTTGATGTGCTGTTTACAGTTTGCAATTTAATCAAAATTAATTAATTTACGTAACACGTAAGTTTTGGTGATAGAATTTTTTGTAACTTTCCGCCCGCGGCATCGCCCGCGTGGAATACGGTTATATCGCGCTTTTTAGATTCCTCGTTTTCTAAGTTTACATGTGCATATTCGTTTGCAATATAATATTTTGTTTTAAACGACACACAGCGCCATCTATCACCGAACTGGCATGAAGCTAATAATATGTTTGTTTCCCTCGGCAATATATTTTTTTTTTCGTAATAAAAAGTACCCTATTATTTAATCCCGACTTCTAACTTTACGTCTGCAAAATTTCAAAGCAATCGTGTCAGTAGTTACGGCGTGAAAGCGGAACAAACAAACTTACTTTCCCATTTTTTATAATACTGGTAAGGATTACTATACACACAACGGTTGTTAATAGCAATCGTAAATAATCGTAGTAAGATTTATATAAACGATAAATATTTAATGTTTAATTTATTGTCAAACTATTAATTTTAATTTAATATAATTTTGTATTTTTGTAATTCCATTGTCTAATATAATTTTGTTGTTGTCATTGTCTTAAAATTTAGTTTAATGTAACATTGTTTTAAAATTTAATTTGATACAACGTATTCTTACTGTTATATTATATTTGCATGCTGTGACTTCTTATAAGTGGAGAAGCACAAGGTCATATCCTGTTACTTATATTTTCTAGCGTTTAAGGTGTTTTCTCTGTTGGAAGTCCAAATAAATAAATAAATAAAAAGTATCATAATATTTAATCTATAACACAGTGGCTGTATACGTACAGATAAACCCACGAGTGTTCCTTGAAAGAGTTCAGTTTTTCATTCGGACCTACGTAACCTTAAAGAACAGTCGATCTACTGTAATATCTAGCGATCAGAAGTGGAATTTATTAAAGAAACAAATCAGGACGTTCGTGTGTCAATGTTCGTGTATTATCCATTTGAATTACAATTACAACCAGTACTTATTAGTTAAGATAGGAATACAATAAATATTACTGAGCACACAACAATATGTCAAACGATAGCCAGCAGCCCTTAATTAATATAGAAAATATAGGTCTCACAGTGTTTGCACAATGTTACCAGTCTGATCGTCCGTTGTCGAAAAAGAGACAGGAGCGGATATGCAGCGCACTTAATAGTGAGCTTGGGGTGGGGAGCCGGTCCTCGCTAACACTACCCCGTAAACATTAGTTTTACTAAAGCCCACGCCAAAAAAAAAAAAAACAGAAATCCTGCAAAAAAACGGATAATCACACCAAACAGGTAAATGTCGTCACCGGACCAGCTGACGCCGCTGCCAGTGGCACAGAACACCGCGTTTTACTAAATAAGTAATGTTCAAACATTGTGCCGTGTGCGCGGTGCAAAACGAGGGCTTTCACGACCTGCCTGGATTACTACTGTAGCTCGTGGCAGCCTACTATTTCTGTATTGCGGTTCTTGGTCGCTGGATGACAATTGGCGCCCTTTGTTTTGTTGTCAGTTGAAAACCAGCGTCAGGCACTATTTGTCTGGCATTTTTGCTGAACTGGACCTTTTTGGTGCAGCCACGAGGCACACTTTGCTGCTATTGTTACATGTTTTTTATTAGCTTCAATTTTCAATTGTTAGCTTCACTTGTATGTTTGCTTGCTTGCTTGCTTGTTTGCTCTTTGGACTACGAGTGAGCTGCTCATTACTGTAAAATGTCCCACCGTTTTCAATACCTACGTTCGTTCGTTAGTTTAAAAAAAAAAGAATATCGAACTAAAATGTTGAAAATAAATATAGTTTAACAAACTAAAAAAACATGCTTTTAAAAAAAATCAAACTAAAAAGTTAATATATTAAAAATATGGCACAAAGCGCCTCACGCTTTTATAAAAATTATTTGTAACTTTTTAGTTTGATATTTTTTAAAAGCATGTTTTTTTAGTTTTTTAAACTACCTATATTTATTACTTTTTATTTGATTTTTTTTCTTTATTATTTTGTTGCTACCTGATGTATGTTTATGCTAGATGTATTGTGTGTCTTTAAGTAGGTATGTGCTGAATAAATGATTTTTTTTTCTTATTTCATTCTTTATTGGTTACTATGCTCGGAGCGTCACTGCGCGATCAAATTAGAAATGAGGAGACCCGTAGAAGAATCAAAGTCACCGACATAGCTCTTCGAGTCGCTAAAATTAAGTGCTCGTAGAACCGATGGCCGATAGGGCAGTAAGGTTCTGGAGTGGCGGCCACCGATGCTACATCGTCTACGCACGAATACATTGCGTTGCAACGATGTATATATACAACGTGTAACAAAAAGGGTATATACATACCAAGGGCATGGCATCTTTAGATGATATCAAACGATATCGGAAGGGTTTCAACTCAAAATAAAATACTCAAAAAATTGGTACCAAATTTTTGGTTTCGTGTGTTTCTTAAAATAAAATCATAACAAACCTGGCAGCACACTACATACGTTAATAACTACTCGTTACCCGTCACGTTACTTGCCAAAATCCGATAAATGTCTTCAATATCTCTGTGGGACTAGTATGATAGTAGCCTATCACAGGCGGTGTTTTTCCTCATAACTTCCTAACATAAAGAGATAGGATTAAAAAACCCTTCCAATATCGTTTGATATCTTGTAAAGATGCCATGCCTTTGTTATGTATATACCCTTTATGTTACACGTTGTATATATATATATATATATATATATATTTTATTTATAATAATAACGTTTATTCAGAAATTATTTACATTGTTACACAAAATATATTATAGGCTATAATTTATTGTTACAATCGGATTACACATCTGTAACCGAACTAGGCAAAAGCCTGTATTTCGGTTATCAGCGCCCAATCCCTTAAAAAGTACATACTAGATATATGTAGGTAGCCATTGAGTAAGTCAACACTTTGTAAATTTACATGTTCAAAAATAGAATAAATCAATTAAATTTAATGAAATAAAATAAAATAACACTATGCCAAATAAAATTAACATTTTTATAATTTACCAGAAATAATAGATTAACTTAAAATTAGATTAAAATAAGAATAAGCACTAAACAGTACGTGTGTCCTCTATTTGTGTGATATGAATATGTATGAATATAAGAGGGTGTGTGTATGTGGTAAATAGTCATTCACTGTGGTATATGTAGTATTAACCCAGTCTCTTCGTAATTAAATTTTTGTAAGTATTTTGTAACCTTTTCCTTACATTGAGTTTTCGTTAAAGGGTAGATATTGATTGCTTTATTTATCTTATTATAGATTTAAGGTCCAATGAAGTTTGTAAATCTTGAGCTAAATTTAGTAGTATTTATTTCGTTTCTAACGCATACTCTATCTGTTTTTCGTTTTTGTAGGTTTAGCGGATTAAAAGTCTGTGAGGTATGTTGTAGAAGTACGACATTAAGTAGGAATATTCGCTGTAGCCCGCTAATGTAGCCCCGCCATTACAGAGCGTAAGTGCTTCTGAGCAGCCGGGGTCAACTTTGTATGGAAGCCTTGAGAATACCTACAAGGGCTGAATTTTGGGCGATGTTGCTATATAAATTAATATCTCAATTTATTTGTATGGCAACACTCTTGAATCACGTGACCGATCATGGCGTTCGCTTAAACAATATGGCGTCACCCGATGTAAACACAATTCCATATTTCATCGATTTGCTTGTAATTAGGTGCTATAACAGTTGAGTCGAGCTCTGCTCCTCCGTTTTATGTGTTACAAAGTTCCGCGAATCGTGGTTAGTGTTAGCGCATTGTGAGATAGTGACTCTAACATTACTGTTGTTTTTCGTGAGACATTGACTCTGAACCAATGATCCTGAACCTATTTATTTTGTGGCTGTTGTGACCAGTGTTTGTGAACCTCAGTTCTGCCATGGCAGATGCGATGATGATGATACGAAATTTATAAAATTTATCATGTAATATATAAAATATTGGCTAAACAATACTTTTATTTCCAATCTCTATTCCCAGATAAAATAAAGGGACTAGAATTGAATCTAGCACGTTGATAACGTTTTACAATTTATGATATATTGTTATTTCATATGACCGGCCGCACATTGCATTCTGTATGAATGTAATTTGTATGGACGGCGCCCGTTAGATTTTTTTCTATTACAAAGTTTTATTCTCTATGCTAGATTCATTCTATTTTCCGTTTCTGATACATTCAGATCGGGAGGGTGGTCTCGAGAGGAGGAAAATATCTCGAGGCTGCACTCCTGGTCTGGATGTGTATTATAATGTTAAAACTTAAAATACAATAGTCATCATGAAGTGGTTTAAATTTCCCGCCCTACTACGCCGCCGACATAGTTTACTTGGGCTAAAGTAAGATGGCAGCACTTCCAAACTAAATTCGTTCCTACTTTTTTTGTATGAAGTTGACCTTCTTCTCCGATAGGAGTAATTGTGTTCTGTGCTTCTGAGGTTGCAATAAGCTCCAACGTCGAGTTTGGATTTGTTAGAAATCTAGGACCGTGAGGGATCATTTGCAACCAACGTGGGACTTGACGTATCCATTACTTCTCAACAGGAGACTAAAACGAGAAGCAAACAATGTATGCGTAGATGGGTTTCAAAATCTTATATTTAGATAAATAACAATGAAGACGAGAATTAAATATCATTTATTTAAATATTAAAAAAAATATTAAGAATACGTTGAGGGAAAAATGCGTAAATCCATGCAAAACATAACTTTAATCTTACCTAAGTCTTATCTTAAGTATCATTAATATTTTAATTATAAATTAACGAAACCCAAAGTCGTCTTACAAACAACTAGGTATACATAATAGAAACAGTACAGATACAGTTTTTATTTTCAAATCAAATCAAGTCATTTTTATTTGTTAACACACGTAAATAGGTACAGACGACAGCACATCAAGCTTTTACAATCTGTTAGAATTCCTTATTAAAATTTCTACTTTATTTCTGAAGCATTAAGGCTTAAGATTGATTGGGAATATTTGACAGTTTCGGGTAACTTGACCTGCTGTAGTCCGTACTTACAGATTTTATATTTAGAACAGCGCGCTGTGTTATGCCAGTAGTATTTTATAAAATATGAATTTATTTATTTGTAAGTATGCAGGTCAAGTTACCCTAAACTGTCAAATATTCCCAATCAATATTGAACTTTAATGCTTTATCGATAAAGTTGAAAATTTAATAAATAAACTTGACAGATTGTAGTGGCTTGACGTGCTGTCATCTGTACATATTATGTAGTATGGTGCTAATAAAAATAATTTCACACATTCTACCTCAATATAGTGGTGTGCAAATATTGAGATGTCATTCTTATACAACGTTATTTTTCTTTATACAAAACCTGAATGTAGTTTCTTCAGAATACACAACTGAATCGGAGGACGGGTCTGAGCAATTGTGTTGCGATGTGTGCCGGGTACGATGCATTAAATGTTATTGTGTCGGGAGTTTGTTCGTGGAGGGTCTCCAGAATAGTCTCCCTCTGGCGCAGCATCGTTGGTCGTGCTCACAGATTACAGAATACTCCATACAGATAACTTAAGGGGAACAACAAAATGAGTCCAGCTGAATTCGGGCAGATGGTCGAGCAAAAAAAGTTTCTTAAAGAGATCACTAGATGGCCACCAGGGAGCGCTTGACCGGCCGGCCACTACCACCATATATGTCTTGTCTACATTGTCATATATACATCCATGCGTCGTGCATCGAGAAATACGCATTCTAAAAGAAGATAACAGCAATATAATGGTTAGAAGACATCTTATCTTAACCTAAAAAAAAATATGTTATGACAGGATTAATTGAGTACACTGCCATCTATTGTCCCGAGTGTAAAATAAAAATCATTGTCACTACTGAGCCCATTTTACCGTTTTGTTTAATTACGTTATTTATACGTGTAAATATACGGAGTAGCATTTTAAATAAGTAAATTCAAATTGTTAAAAAAGTTAAAAAGGCTATAAACTGCACGTAAGAGGTTTAAAATCGTTGCTAAGTTTTAAACCGCAACCTATGCTGCCATCTATTATCTTTTCATAAGAACTGAGAGTCTGTTGTACTATTCACCTGGGAACCCTATTCACTCAGTTTATTCTTTTTGAGTGAATTAGCTCTCTTAGAACTATGCTCGGTGTTTCTCTGCGTGATCGAATCAGAAATGAGGAGATCTGCAGAAGAACCAAAGTCACCGACATAGCTCTGCGAGTCGCTAAACTTAAGTGGCAGTGGGCAAGGTACATTGCTCGTAGAACCGATGGCCGATGGGGCAGTAAGGTTCTGGAGTGGCGGCCACGTACTGGAAGACGCAGCGTAGGGAGGCCCCCAACAAGGTGGATCGTTGATCTGGTGAAGGTCGCGGGAAGCCGATGGATTGCCTACCATCGGATGGGATGGCGGTTAAGCACAAGTTTATAGTTATTAAAAAAAAAAATTGGAACCCTAGCTCACTCTACGCTTACTTTACTTATTTTTTGACGGTGCGATGGTTATGCAAGATGGCTCTGCAAGACATAGAGTATTGTAATTGAGACTAGCAATGAAATCCTAAATCTTTATTTTAGACTAGCCTCCGCCAGCGACTTCGTTCGCGTAGAGTTAGTTATGCTCCGCTCCTATTGGTCGCAGCGTGATGTTATATAGCCTAAAGCCTTCCTGGATTACTGGGCTATCCAACGCAAAAATAATTTTTCAAATCGGACCAGTAGTTGCTGAGATTAGCGCGCACAAACAAACAAACAAACAAACAAACTCTTCAGCTTTATATATTAGTATAGATTGAGACTGTAATTCATCACGTGGCCCTAGTGCGGGCTAATAGATGTCACTTGAATTTGTTTTTTTTTTTTTTTTAATTTTAGAACATGCCTGGTTTCATTACCGTTTTGAGATCAGTGGTAATGAAATAACTTACAGAAAGTAACTGAAGACATTTTCTTTAGGATTCGTAACCTTTGTTGTAATTGATTTGAAATCCAATTCGAGCAAGTTTTGTTTCAAAACCTTATGCTAACCTTAAACTAGGAAGTTGCGGCCTCTATTGGTTCGCAAATCGTGGTTGCTAACCGTTTGTGAAATGTAACAGGAATTGTATTGAAAAAACAAGATAAAAACGTTAGTACCGATAATGGCCACGCACCAAAGATTCTTCTACTGTTGGAAGTTAGACTTGACTTCGTAATTCTTTCACCTGAGCATCTCGTCTCTCTTTAGTAGGCATAATGAAAAGAAAACAGTAACTTTTTCGTTGAAGATGAACTACGAAATAAATAGGAAGGTTTTCTAGCGATAGAAGTAAAGGCAAATAGCCAACGCGACGAACAAAGCGGTGGTGGTAGTGGAGTTCACAGAGTCAGCATTGTTGCAGTAGTTGCTGAAGCATTGGCAGACAGTCTCCAGGTGATCACGGTTGTCGGCGCGGTAGCAGTCCTTGTCGTAACGCACCCAGCCGCAGCCACGGGTCACTCGAAGCTCGGAGTCTTTGTGAGGGTGGTATACTGGGGGCATTACAGTTTTTATTAGTTGAAGTTGCACTTTATTTTATTTTTAAGAAAGTGATTCATCAAATGACTCCTTAAGCGACACTTAAACGACTTTGCTCCAACACCACCCTAAAATAAGGCGACTGCTCGCAGTCCGCGCGGCGACAGCTAGCAGACACCCAGTAGTTCACGCAGTGCCAGTTAGCAGACGCCCAGCTGTCCACCCGTCGACCGCTCTAGCTTTTCGCAATTGACACAGTTCGCGATCGGTTTCTATTGAAGCAACTCGTCTTTTTTACAATGTCCAGATTCACAAGGCGAGAATTAGCAATTATTTATTTATTTATTTGCACTTGAGGATGAAGAGAAAAGCGCAAGAAATAATAGACGAAGATTTTGGGTCGACCAGGGCCGACCGCTCGGCTACAACGAGCGGCCAGTCAGACGTCAACCACCGAGAACACTGGTAGACGGTGGTAAGCTCGCTAACAGCGAGCTATCTGCTAATTTATAACAGCAAAGTAAAATATATCTAAAGTGCAATATTTAAAGCCCATATTTGAATAATATTCTTTTTGCCAGATGAGAGCAGAGTCGTTTAAGTGTGCTATGACCATATATCATCAAAAACTGACAATAGAGTCATGGGTTTATAAGAGTTTAAATCAAGGTCTTATAGCCGTAGTACATAGTAACGTGAGAAAAATAGGCAAAATTCCAAGTAGGACTATAAATAGGAAAGAATATTGTTGTATCTACATTGATGTATCTCTTTTACTATGGGAAACAAACAGTATTATTCTTGTGCTAACAAAATCATGAAATGCCACTGGCCGGACCAGCCTAGCCAAATGCACATTGTTGACCTAGATTTTCAACTAAATACTCTGATCCAGCAACAGGTCGTAGTTGAGGGCGTCTTACCCTACCATAGACAACTTAATAAAAAAATAGTTTAAGTACTAGTACATCTTCCCACAGCCCCACTTTACCCAGATCACGCATCAGTCCCTCCCTTACCCAGCTGAACATAAGACTCTCGTTGTTGTGCCAATCTTCACGCCCCCTTTTTTTCCGTGGTGGATCTTCTTGATGACCACCGCCCTGGGGTGGGCGATGGGGTCTGTCAGACTCCTACTGACTAAAAACCACCCCGGTGTCTCTCCAGTCACGCGCATATGGAGCGGCGGCGGCGGGAGTCCTTGATTCTGCCGCGGCACGCCCCTGAGCCAGCCTCATCCAAATTCTACCCGGAATGGCAACAATATCATTTGCCCAGATGACCAACATTATGTCTTGACCGAAATACTACATTTCTTTAAAAAACACTTACTGGTCTGTACAATCTTCCTGCAGAAGAATTCATACTCATCGACTTTCGGTACAGCCTTGTCGCAGTCGATGATCGGTATGATGCGCCCACGCATCTCGTCGTCGAACTGTGTGGGATCGATGCAGGCTGAGTTGTTGGCACTGTTGCAATAGAAGCAGTAGATTGCAGATGCTGGAAAATGTATAAACATCATTATAATGTGCCTAGCCGGTACCTAAATAAGTTGAGGTTAGTCCAGTCTAGAGGGATGCAGCTAAATGCCATTATAAAGGGAACGACTGAATATGTGACCCCCACTACTCAGCTTCTGGTCAATACGAGGTATGGCGTTAGAGGAAGCTTGGTAAGACTGGTTGTCAGTTGAACACTGTTGTCAAATTTGTGATTTAAAGGACTTTGCCTGACAAAAAGTGCGTGAAATTAGGTCATCTGCAAAGATTTTTATATGACACAAAGTCACAATTAATTTGCATTGATTGCAATATCTGCAATGTTATCTTTACAAAACAAAAAAGTGGTGAAGTTTGAACCATACTGACAGAATCTTTCTCAGTAAGTTCAACTTTAGTTATCTCTTATATTCATTTCATAATTATCTATTTATTAATTCTCTTCCTTCTTCCTCAGCCTATAGATGTCCACTGCTGGACAAAGGCCTCCCCCAAGGCTTTCCACGATGACCGGTCTTGTGCTGCCCGCATCCATCGGCTTCCCGCGACCTTCACCAGGTCATCGGTCCACCTTGTTGGGGGTCTCCCTACGCTGCGTCTCCCAGTACGTGGCCGCCACTCCAGAACCTTACCGCCCCATCGGCCATCGGTTCTACGAGCAATGTGCCCTGCCCACTGCCACTTAAGTTTAGCGACTCGCAGAGCTGTCGGTGACTTTGGTTCTTCTGCGGATCTCCTCATTTCTGATTCGATCACGCAGAGAAACTCCTAGCATAGCTCTTTCCATTGCCCTTTGTGTGACTCTGAGCCTTCGTATGAGGCCCATTGTGAGCGACCACGTTTCAGTTCCGTAAGTCATCACTGGCAACACACACTGGTCAAAGACTTTAGTCTTGAGACACTATGGTATCTTGGACGACGAGAAGATGTAGCGTAGCTTCCCGAACGCTGCCCAACCGAGCTGGATTCGCCGAGACACCTCTTTCTCGAAGTTGGACATACCTAGTTGGACTGTTTGTCCCAGGTATATTTATTATTAATTAACATGATATAACAACACGACTATATGGTTGGCGCAGAGGCTGAGCGGTCTATTGCTACGCTGCGTATGCGGGTTGATTCGCAAATATTTATATGGTATACAGGTAGTCGTTCCAATTAGTTGTATCGGGTCTGGCTATTTGCCAAATCAGCCAGACTCGAAACAACTAATTGTAGGCCATACAAATATTTGTTCCGGCCGGGAATCAAACCCGCGACACGCGGCACAGTAGTCGAGCGCTCAGCCACTGTACTGAGCGTGTCGGCAAAGTTTTAAAAAATTTTGAGACCGTTTCAATAAGTATTATCTGTTCATGCATGACCGAATCGGGGCTTATTAAACTCAGGTTGTGATCCCGTAGGAATATCGGGTTTAAAAGTATTGTATGTATTAGTCTGCATTTACAATAGTGTCAGAAAGGTCGATCAGTGATCTCAGTCTCAGATCAGGGATACTAACACGGAATAGTTAATATTACTTCATCTGTTCTGTGGATACTAACAACATAGCTTCATTATGACATCCCAGTGATCAATCATTATTACTCCACTCCATACATATATTACAAAAATCATTTCCATTTACGGATTTTATAATAATGGCAACACGGCAATGTCATTCTGTCACCATTCTATTACGAGACGACTGACCAATTGATCGTTCATTATGAATATAGCAGATTACGAACTTTTAGCACAATGACAATGAAATCGTGTTGGAATGACAAATTTATAAAAATAGCAGACTAGGGCCCCTGGTTATAAACCATCTGTGTGCCATATTTCAACCAAATGGGTTAAGTAGTTTTTGCGTAAACGAGTAACAAACATCCAAACATAAACCCCCTTATTCATAAACGAAGTTTAAAGTTAAGTAGTGATTAGCGCTTCTTTAACCATACTTACGTTTCAGCCGTTTGCATGTCACTTAACTTTAATCATCGTTTATGAATAATCCCCTTAAGTACTGGTGTATTTATTCATAAGTGGTGATTAAAGTTAAGTAACGTGCAAACGTCTAAAATATATGGTTAAAGAATCGCTAATTACTAGTTAACTTTTAACATCGTTTATGAATAAGGGGGATTATGTCCTCATAAAATTTCGCTTTTATAATATTAGTAGGATGAAGGTACCTATATTAAGAAGTAGTATTTCGGTTGTCTTCTACTTACACTTGCACGCCAACGATAGCAATATCGTAACTGATAACAGCACATTATTAGGAGACATGTTTATCTGAAAAAAGACAAACAGAATTAAATTATGTTCTATTTAAATAAAATGAAAGCTCTTTATTATGTAGACCCTATGGATTATAGTTATATTTTTTTCATTCTAGTGGACGGTGGTCTTAATAAATATATAAATTTACATATACAAACAACCATACCCGGAAAACTACCCGTCAATACAAATATTTATCAAATAATTTTTATTTATTAATTCTTATATTTTACTAGCTTTCCGAACGCGGCTTCGCCCGCGTGGAATTCGGTTATATCGCGCTTTTTAGATTTCCCTCGGGAATATTTTTTTTTTTTTTTTTTATAAAAGGTAGTCTATGTCCTTTCTCAGTGTCTAAAGATTGTTTGTGCCAAATTTCATCAAAATCGGTTGAGAGGTTTAAGCGGGAAAGCGTAACAGACAGACAGAGTTACTTTCGCATTTATAATATTAGTATGGCTGACAGTTTATAATTTATTTATTTTACCTACTTATCGGCACGATGGATGCGGGACCGCAGGACCGGTCGTCGTGGAGATCCTTGAGGGAGACCTACGTCTAGCAGTGGACGTCTTTCGGCTGAAATGGTGATGATGATGATAGGTACGGTTGGCGCAGTGATTAAGTGATTAACTGTTTCACAACAAATATTTAACAAATATTTGTTCAGTGTGATTCCCGCACTGAACAAATATTTGTTTGGCCTATAAATAGTTATTCCGGGTCTGGCTGTTTGTGTATGTGAATTTAAATGTTTCTAAATGCACCAACGAAGCAGTAGTAATAAATAAAAAACAGTTCCAGAGTGGGGCAACTTTATTTTACAAAAAAAAAAAAAAAAAAACCTTTCAGCGGTGTAATTTCCTTACATGACTTTCATTAGAGTAAAATTTAAGGTAGCTCTAATTGGTTTCTTTTAACATAAAAATAACCATAATGCCTTGGTAATAAGACTCATCCACCCTTTTAGCATTCTTCTCATTGTAATTGTACAAGGCCGGAAGTCATTATACACCATTCTGTAATGGAATTCAGTTGTAAGAAAAATATAACCGTTTATTTAAATTAAAAGGTGACTTAAAAGAGGGTACTTTGAGTTACCGGCATTTGTATGTACCGACGACAGCACATCAAGCTACTACAATTTGTCGATTTTCTTTATTAGATTTTCAACTATAGCGCTTAAGAAAGAAAGAAAGAAAGAAAAATCGTTTATTTGCACTAAACATGACGCAAGCGTTTACAAAAACATAAAAAATAAGAAATTGTTGAGGGAAACATGCGTCATATCCACGCAAAACGGCTGTCGCTCAGCATTATGCTGCGACTCCATGCAAAAAACAGAGCCCAGCGCTGGTTTTCAGCGACAGCCGGCGTCGACGTAAAGACGTCACCCGATGCAACAAACAATTAAAAGTAGCACCGAGCCGGTAATACAATAAAAATAAAAACGTACTAATAAAAACATATAAACAGTAAATCCAATTGTAAGTGGTGAGAGTACAATTTCAACAACACAAACAGGTATATAAAAATAAAATACCGGTTACATAAAAACTACGAGAATAACATCCTCCGAAATGACATACATCTGATTCCGGTTTGACATTCAGCATTTTCTAATATAGTCTGTGGTTTGTGCTGCGTCGCACGCGCATCCAATCCAACGTGCGTCAATGTTTACATTGTAGGTTACTTTAGATTTACATTCACATTGCCTGATACCATCAACTATTACCACTACTAATTACAAATAATTCACATAAAAAAAAAACAATAATAATTATCACCACACAATTGAGTTAGAAAATGCCCATATACATAATTTTACGAACAGTTATGTGTCGGTGTTTTATCTTTGCATCAGTGAGTAGTTCGTGAGAGACGAGACCCTGGAACCGGAAACCAGAGGATGACCCGACATGCTAACCCATACAAGGAAGTACACACAGTATTAATAGACAATCGCCGCCAAACGCTTGGACCACCAATGCCAGCCGCGTGCAATCAGGGGCAGGTTCAAACTTCGGTATCTTTTTGAATTTGAAGTAAATACTGTTTGAATTTTGATCTAAAACTACCAACCGTCTTTATAGCACGAAAAGGAGGTGGCAAGTCGTTCCAACAACGAGAGGCAGCGAATTTGAAACTACCACGGAATGCAGCAGTTTTATGTGATGAGGCTAGCATTAGGTAAGAGGAAGCTCTTGTATTAAACTTGTTAAAGTCGCGTGACCAGGTCAGTTTATTATATAAATATTCTGGTTTCCTGGAAATAATTGTACCAAAGAGAAGAGTAGCCAGATGAAGCTTTCTACGTGCTGACATTTTCATCAGATTTCCTTTATTTAAAAAAGGAGTGATGTGGGAACGTGGTGGGACATTGTAGCAAAACCTAGCACAAGCATTCTGCACCCGCTGAATTAGCCTCTCACTTCTACCAAGAATGCATGACCCATACACAGTGTCAGCATAATTAAGTTTTGATAAAACAAGTGACTCACACAGCATGACACGCATATCCACACTTAAGTAGGGACGGATACGGTATAATAATTTGAGTCGATAGAAGCAGTTGCGCACCGCCTCCAATATGTGTGCCTCAAAATGGAGCTGGCCGTCAAATATCAAACCCAGATTCCGAGCCTCCAGGACTCTTTCCACAGTGCAACCATCAATTCTGAGGTCCAGATTGCAAGCAAGCATTTTGTTAAGAAAATCTCTAGATCCCATCACAATATACTTAGACTTACTAGGATTCAGGACCAGGGAGTTTCTTTTGGACCAAGAAGCGATTCTATCCAAATCCTCATTCACTCTGTTCACAGTATCAGCTACATCCCGGGACCGGAACGAGATGTACAACTGCAAATCATCAGCATAAAGGTGATATTTGGTATTGATCAGACAGTTGGTGATATCGGCACTGTACAGGATGAAGAGAAGTGGGCCCAGGATTGATCCCTGGGGTACGCCCCTCTCCACACGCTTCGGACCAGATGACAAGGAATCTCCACAATCACTAGTCACCCGGACAAACTGCGATCGATCTTTAAGGTAACTCTCAAACCATTCAACGGTTTCGACTTCACATCCATAATAAGACAGCTTGGAGAGTAGAAGTGAGGTGTTGATTGAGTCAAAAGCACGCGAAAAGTCCAATAGGACTAGGAGAGTTCCCATACCCTGATCTCTGGCCTCAAGAATGTTGCCAACTACATCCAAGAGGGCCGTTGACGTGCTATGTGCCCTGCGGAAACCAGACTGAGCCAACGGCAAGATATTGTTGCGTTCAAGATATGCCCTAAGTTGGTCTGCCACAACCCTTTCCAAGATCTTAGACAGACACGGGAGTAGACTTATTGGACGAAGGTCCTTCACGTTCCCAGGGCAGGGTACTTTTGGGATTGGTCTAACAATTGCCATTTTCCACAAATCGGGGAACGAAGAGGTGGCTATAGATCTGTTGATGATAGCAGTGATCACTGCAAGAGTTCTAGGCAGTGTCAACATCAGCATCTCCAAAGAAATTTGGTCAGAGCCCTGCGCATTAGACCTGAGACTGTGCAAGATTCTCAGAACTGCATCCTGCTGGACCAGCTCAAGCCGGAAATGACTGTTACCATGCCTGTGATGATCGAAGTATTTCAAATCCGCAGCAGCAACCCTCCCACTACCCGGAACATCCAAAAAGTGTTGGTTGATTAATTCAGGGTTATTGCAGAAATGAGGCAGACTATGCTCTTGTTTTTTAGAGGTGGTAACTGTTGCTTTAATGTGGCTCCACAGTTTTTTAGGTTGTCGCATGTTATTATTAATATAAGTTTTAAAATATGCACGCTTTTCACTATCAAGAGCAGCTCTAACAAGATATTTAAGCTCTTTGTATGATTTAAAATGATGTTCAGATTTGGTCAATTTCGATTTAAAATAGCACCTGTCACGAAGCTTCATCATCTCCTTAACTGTGTCTGTTATCCAGGGATAAGATTTCTCTTTAATAAGGACCTTCCTGAGGGGAGCATGCAAATCAAAAAGTGTCAAAATGCATTTATTAAAAATAGAAACCATTTCATTCACACTCTCTAGATCTACAATATGCTCCCAGTCAAATTTATTTAAGTCCTCATTAAAAAGATCAGGGAGGATATCTTTAAGTGGCCTGTAGGTAATCCAGTAAGGAGAGGGTTTCTCCAGCCTAAACCTCAGTTGAACAGATATAATTGCATGATGACCAAGCTCCGGTATGTGTGATACAGAAACGTCACAAACACGGGCATTAGTACACACAACATCAATTAGTGTTTCACTATGATCTGTGAAATGGGTTGGCTCAGTAATTATTTGTGTAAGCTTGCAGCATTGTATAAAATTGTTTAGTAATTTTGATTTATTGTCAGACTGGTTTAATACATTTATATTAAAGTCGCCAAGCAGGATGACCCTGTCCGCGTTAGCAAAGGAGAAGAGAGAGTCCGTAACCGCATCCAGGAAGATATTCACATCAAGCCACGGCGGCCGGTATGCAGTACCAATAATGACTGAGTGCGAGTTAACGTTAAGTTGAAGCCACATTTGCTCAACCTGCGGCGCCGGCGGATGCGGCATGGTGCGCACGCGCACACCGCGGCGCACGTAGAAACCCACGCCGCCCCCACGGCCGCCGCGCACGGCGCGTGCACGCGGCACGTGCCGCAGTCGGTAGCCCGGTACTGTTGGCGCACGGCCATCCTCCCCCTGCCTGAGCCAGGTCTCATTTATCGCCATGATGTCTACCGACAGGCTCCCCATAGCTACAAGGAACTCGTCATGACGTGAACCCAACGACCCCGCATTAAATAATCCAACTTTCAAATTACTTGCTCTAGTCATTTATGGAAATAGGTAGGGCACACAGTACATCAGGGTACATACCGTCAGTCAAAAACGGAAGTATAAAAAATGAGCCACAAGGTTCAACAGAATCACCTCCATATTTGAATTTAGTACACAACATGTTGGTTAATAAGTTAACAATTTTCCATTTAATTTTGTAAATAGTATGATTACAGTAGGTATATAGGTATAATAATAATAGGTTTAATTTTAATTTGCAATAAAATAATATTGCAGGTATAATAAAACATTTTATCCTGCAAATATGTAAAATAATGCAATTATAATAGGTATACATGGACAATAATAATAGGTTTAATTGTAATTTGTAAAAAAATAATAATATTGTGGGTATAATAAAACTGTTCATGTGTTTGCTAAAAGTATTGTCCGTCTGTGTTAAAGGAATCAAGCAATGTTCGCAATGCACTAGTAAATTATTGTAACCAATTAAATGGGGGCACAAAGGGAAATCATTAATAGTCGCATTACAAGTAAATGTAAACAGTGGCCCGATTGGACTCCAATTTGTTGCCACAAGAGACACATACCGCCTTATAAAAAATATTATACTCGTACACCAAAAGAGCAAATACAAACAATGTTTATGAAGTTTACAAATAATGGATAAAAGCGTTATGTGGCTCAGCAGGTAATACGCACAGTGCAAACCAATAATTAGACAGTAACGGAAACATATATATAGCATTTTACGATTCAAATAAAAAATAGCCAAAAACAAAAAGCATGTATTTAGCGACATGCAACAATTAAAAAAAAAAAACAAGCTAAATAAAACACAGAACAATGGATCAATCTGGACATTCGCATGTGATAACGTACAATGCAAATTTGAAACATGAAAAAAGTTGACAGTAATTACTAATCTATCCGGGAACAAACCTACTGAGCAACTAAAAAACGTGTGATGTCCCTTTTCGTTCGAATGTGCACAACCGACTTTCCTTCCCCTTTACGCGCAAGAATGCGGCCATCCTTAGTCCAGGCGTACTTCCACCCGAGGCGACTAGCAGCTTGACGAGTCTCGTAAAATAATTGCCTGTTAGTTTTAGTCAGGCGCTCATTGAGGTAAATGCGATGCGACGAACCCGGCACTCCGATGTCAGCTGTAGTGAGGTTGCGGCGGACGCGTGCGGCACTTAGCAAATTTTCACGCGTTGCTCGTCTTGCTAGCCGGACAACGATGACACGAGGGAGGGGTGCTTCGCCCTCGGTGTGGTCGCGCCGAATATTCCCAACACGTTTAGCAAAAACGATGTCCTGTTCTTCGAGCTTAATCGCCAGTTTGAGAGCAAGGGTGTTTATCAACTGTGATGGGTTTTCACCATTAGACTCCGCAACGCCAGAGAGTTGAACATCGCTTAGCAACGACTCTTGTTCACGCTCATTCAATTGTTGCTGAAGTTCCTCAATTGTTTCCTCTAGTTTAATTAAACGTGGGGAATCCGTCACCTCTGTACTCTCTTCGAGTTCTCTGACACGACTTTCCAGGACATCCACGCGGTTACAGCACATAATAACCTTGTCATCAAGACCTGAGAAATCATCTCGAAACTGACGAATTTCATCTCGTAAAGCGTTCATCTCACTGCGGAGACCACGAATTTCCATCGCCAGGCTGATCTCTTGAGAATCCGGTATGTTAATTTTTATTGATTCTGTGATTACTTCGGCTTTATCAGTGAGGCTAACCGCTGCCGGACTAGTGGATAAACTTGACTCCCCTGTTCCCCTCACAGGGGTTTGGGAGTTATCCACTCGGGGCACCTTCGCTTTACATCCAGGGCACATCCAGTTTGCAGAGTATGTTGCAGTGGGAGCAAGGTTGACAAAGACTCGATGATATAATCCCGGACATTTCGAGCATTTTGTGCCATCATTCACCGCCAAAAACTTTCCGCAAGCTCCGCACTTCGGCATTTTGAATTTTTAAATCAAAAAAATGTAGCGAACAAATTTACTAATCACAAAAAGAGTACGGTCTTGGGTCGGATTTGAAGTCACACCCTTTAGTCACTATTGTTGAGGTACGACCTTAAGTGCTTTCGCTAAGTGAGCTTCGAGTAGACACGTTTAATTTTTTGTAGCCTATATCAGACGGGCGGCAATTTCAAATATAATGAGGGTGTGATAATTTTGTTGTTGGTTCAAAATACACAATCACCTGCAATTAACTAAAACTTTTATATTTTATAACTTGTTTTTTTTCAATTATCTGATGATCACTGTATGTTATAATCGTATTTTCCAAAACAACTAAAGTCACAGTCACAATGAACGCATACGAGAGTTTCTAAAGTCCAAACCTCACTTATTACCACCAAAAAAAATATTGTAATCACGGAGCAAAAAGAAACACGTACACTTGGATTCGAGCGTATGACGCGACTCAAGCATTGCGGTTTAAGGTTGATTGGGAATATTTGACCATTACGGGTAGTTTAATTTGCTGACGTCTGTACAGTATCCGTTTTCATTGTGATTGGAATAAAAACAGCTTTTAAGAATATGATTATACAACATTGGTAACCACGAAACCCCATAATATCTTATATGACTCGTAAAATGGCTTGGTAATATCAACTCAACAGCAGGGTAATATTTTTTTTTTAATTATTAACTAGTGCTTGACTGCAATCCCGCCTGATGGTAAGCAGTGCTGCGCCAGAGGTAGATTGGTCTGGAGACCCTCCACGACCAAACCCCCGATAAAACAACATTTGGTGCATCGTACCCGCACACATAGCAACCCCGCAAACAAATGCTCAACCCGTCCTCCGTACGACTTCACCAACTTCTTTCAATCAACCCGCAACCTTGACCCAGGATCACTGCTTCGCAGAAGGAGGTGACCGCCTGCCATGCGCTCTTGCTCCAGACCATGGCCTGGACCAGGGCCGGGCGCGAGAGATTGCTACCGATCGCCGCCACGAAGACACGGCGCGGTGGTGCTCTACCCAAGCTGGGCAGACCTCCACCGTATACTCCACCGTGTCTTCAAGGCGATCACCACAGTGGTGACACCCTGGCATTTTCTCCCACCTAATCCGGAAGAGAAACCTCTCGATACAGCCATATCCGGTAAGGACCTGCGTCACGCAGAAGGTGAGGGCGTCGTCACGTCGTGTCACCTCTCTAGCCACTCCTTAAAGACAGGACTTACCGCCGCTATCGTGATGTGCCCAGCACTGAGTTGCGACAATCGCACTCTCCATGTCGCCATGAGATCCCGCCGGAACTCTGTCCGCCGTACCGCGGTTTCTTGCGGCAGCGGAGTTTTGCCTCATCTCGCCACTCCCACATGTGGGTGAGGGCTTTGACCTCCAGATCCCGTGTTGGCAATCTGGCAATCCTGCATCCGGCTCGAGCAATCTCCGGCATCGAGGTTCGCCGCTTCGGCGGAGACCGTGTGGTATCCCCGGAACAGCCTTACGGACATGACTCTCTGCGACGCGGTCAGGCATCGGGCTGGTCGCTTCCTCTTGGACCGCGCCAACACCGGTGCCCTTTAAGGGCCATGGACCGCACGGCCCTGATTCCCTTGTTCACAAACTTAACTAAACCTGAGTTCAGTGCAACATTTTCATTGTGCTTCATCTATACTAATATATAAAACTGATGAGTTTGTTTGTTTGTTTGTGCGCGCTAATCTCAGGAACTACTGGTCCGATTTGAAAAATTCTTTTTGCGTTGGATAGCCCATTAATCCAGGAAGGCTTTAGGCTATATGGCATCACGCTGCGACCAATAGGAGCAGAGCAGTAACAAAAAATGTTGCGAAAACTGAAGTCAAAGCGGAGCATAACTAACTCTACGGGAACAAAGTCGCTGGCGGAGGCTAGTTATGAATACGACAGAAAATATAGTATCAGCTTAGTCCTATCAAATTAGGATAATCCGTAGACAGTTTTGACATAATTAAAAATATGGCGCCAAAATACGTCAGGTGCTAATTAATTTGACAGGACTAACCTAATATTTATCTTCCGTCTTTTTCCTATTGAAATGGAAAGTAATAGACACAGAGATTTTTTTTTTTTAGTTTGTGAGTAAGAAAAACGCCGCCAATATGAGTATTGTAGCACGCGAAGTTCTGTAGTTTATGCATACCCCTTATTGGAGAAAGGCGTGATTATATGCATGTATTTACAATGACTTGTTAAATATGGCTACACGGAACACTTGTGTATACTTATCTGGAATCCTCTTAATGGATCCCGGCATCATCATTATCATTCATCATTTCAGCCGAAAGACGTCCACTGCTGGACATAGGCCTCGCGCAAGCATCTCCACGACGACCGGTCTTGCGCCTCCGGCATCCTCCTGCTTCCTGCTACCTTCACCAGGTCGTCGGTCTACCTTGTCGGGGGCCTACCTACCCTGCGTCTTCCGGTGCGATCATGTGTGATCCAGGCATTTTGTTATGTTAATAAATGATGAACGCTTCAGAATGTTTTTATACAGAAGGTTTACCAAAAAGCAATGTTATGGAAATTAATTCCACACAATCTGTCTAGCTTTTCCCCAATTATGTCTGGGTTGGCTTCCAGTCTAACCGTCTAAGCGACTGCCTGTCTAATCTCGACAATCCAGTTATTGGATAAAAACTGGAAATTAACTTAAATTACAAGCCGTTTATTCATGTTACAATAGTCTTTACCATTTTATCCAACAATAGTTATAACGACGCATGTTTATATTATGACATTTGTTTGGTAGCAATAAACCGGATAGTACGTTTAGGATACGAATGTAACATCGTACAGATGACAGCACACCAAGTTACTACAATCTGTCAGATTTCTTTATTAGATTTTCAACTTTATTTCTAAGGCAGTAAGGCTCAAGATTGATTGGGAATATTTGACAGTTTTGAGTAGCTTGACCGGCTGTGGTCCGCACATCGGCTTTTATTAAAAAAGTTAATCTGGACTTTAAAAATACTGTTTATTACAAAAAACTAAAATTGAATACTTACAATTTTTATCTTACAATCGCATTGAATAAACACAAGGGATCTAGTGTCCCAGTTATTTTTAATGTATTTATCGTTTGTGTTTGAGGTCACTATGATATAAGTACAGCACCGACAACACTTCACTTGTCTCTGATAATGACTGAGCTAGCATCAAAACATATTATTACATAATTATATGTACGGATGGATGTCTCGTTGTTTGTAGAGTGCGACCTAACAGTCTTGATCCGTACAATTATTTAAGTTTTAGGACTGCGACCGGTGGTTTCGATCCCGTTAAAATTTTGGGATAAAAAGTACTCCATGAGTTGATCGCGGTGATAAACCATTTGTGTGCCAAATTTTATCCAAATTCTTTCAGTACTTTTTGCGTAAAAGAGCAACAATCATCCGTATATCCTCACAAAATTTCGATTTATAATATTATTAGGATGTATATAAATTTTAATATTCTCAGCATTAAAGTATTAGTTACTTTAATGCTGAGAATATTATCCACCAAATTTTCTTGAACCCTAATTGCGTTATACACTATTGCTATCGCCATATATTATTTCTCCAAGGGTCTGAAACCGTTTTCTCCCTTTTTCTCTCTTTCTATCGAACCAATCTGCACGTCCGACCCACCAATCGACAGATATTCGTCCCTGGTACCATGGAATACTATTTTCAAATTATTAGTATAGTGCGAATTTTTCGCACGGGTCAGCTAGTCAGTTTTAATCATTTTGAAGCATATTGCTAATAAATTACTCCATATGCTCGAAAAATGTGTCCGTTCAACAACATAAATACGCATTGAATGTTGTCGAACTGTCAAAATGAAACCCGTTGCTATGGAAAGTATGTTACGCAAGTACCCTCTATCAGTAGCAATAAATTTTATTTTGACAGTTCAACAATATTTATTGCGTTGTTCACATTGTTGAGGAACAACAATGTAAACATTTTTCTAACATATGGCCCAATGGATAAGTAATTACCTTCAAAATTATTCCTGTCGATTGTAATAGTGTGTTGGGCAATTAATATGCTGTTTCTTTTTCTCATAAAAAATTCAAATTGGTCAGGTAATGACATATAACTTTATCTAACTAATTATATCAGTTCACAGTAGAATACTCGTCATCATCTCAGCGTATAATCCCTGTTGCATCAGCGGCTTTCGCGGTCCTACATATGCGCCTCCATTTCGCACGATCTCTGGCATCCCGTGGTGTTAGATTGTTGGCACGCATGTCATCTCTTACGACGTCAAGCCAGCATTTCATATTCATCTGAATATGCTGCGGTTGATGTGTGGAGATCCGTGACACGCAGCTTCTGCTTGTGCCGCTCAAGCACTCGACGGTGATGGGGAAGGGTTTAGTGTCGCCAACAGCGGTCCTAACAACGGAATCGGAATTAAGGTACATGTCTCGAATTATGTCAACATAGGCTTCTGGTACCCCTTTGGACCTCAGTGCCCACCAGATCACCTCCCGAGGGACACAGTCGAAGGCCTTCTGCATATCTAGAAAGAGCATATGCAGAGGCGTGTTTTCCGATCTGTATCTATCCATGGTGATCCTTAGGGCGAAGATAGGGTCCATGGTTCCGTACCCTGGACGGAACCCATATTAACACGTCGAGACAGCACACTCCTGCCGGATCCGGGAGTCTGAAATCCTCTCAAAGATCTTCATGGTGTGGGACATGACCTTTATACCGCAGTAACTACCGGACGCCGCGAGAACCCATTAACTTCCACTACAACACTATAACTAAAAATTTCACAGTAGAACTAAAACTAAAAACTATAGTCATAATTTATTCCAAGCATTGCCAGCATGTTTGTTTGTCAAATTTGTTCGTCTGTTCAATGAACTTATCTCTAATTTTCAAGTACGGTGACCCCTGACACTTGGTATCACAATTATAATATACTAGCTCACCACGCGGTTTCATCCGCAAAAGTTTCAATAGGTATAGATATAAAGATATAGAAAAAGTATACTATGTATTATTCTTTTTTTTTAACCGACTTCAAAAAAGGAGGAGGTTCTTAATTCGTCGGAATCTTTTTTTTATATATATAATAATAAACTAGTAATGCAATGGCTGATGGTAAAGCGCGCTAGTTTATTAAGAGGGGATTCTAGTGCCGAGGAATTTGGAAAATAGGTATTAGAAAAATCTATTACCGTCGCGCTGCTTCCAACCTCTCCGGGTAAAGTGCGAAAAGGACAGTTGCAGCTCAGGCTGATTTTACCTATAAAAACGTTGACAAAAGACGTCTCGTATTCCACTGTTTTCTTTTTCAAAACACCACAAATCTCAATTATTTTTATATCAAAATTTAGAAGAAAAGTATACCTACCCATGCTTCTATTATTTTATTTTATGTCAAAAACTTATCACGTTTGTCTAATAGTTATCTGAACATCACGATAAAAAAAACCGGCCAAATGCGAGTCGGACTCGCACACCGAGGGTTCCGCCGTACAAACGTAGCGGTTTACAATTTATGACGTACTAGCTTTCCGCCAGCGCGGCGGCTTCGCCCGCGTGGAGTTCGGTTATATCGCGCTGTTTAAATTCCCCTCGGGAACATCAAATTTTTCCGGGATAAAAGGTAGCCTATGTTCTTTCTCAGGGTCTAAAGATTGTCTGTGCCAAACTTCATCAAAATCGGTTGAGAGGTTTAGGCGGGAAAGCGTAACAGACAGACAGAGTTATTTTCGCATTTATAATACTAGCATTGATTTAGAATTTTTCACAGTTTAGAGGCAATTAGATTTAAGAAGTGTTTGATATGAATTTCAACTTTAATATCTCTACGCGTTCATGTGAAAAAGGGTAGGTAGTAAGTTTATAATTATTAAAAAAATATTTTATGTCATGTAAGCAAAAATAATGTTTTAATATTTTATGTAACTTCAAATTTATCATTTTCACAATTTTTCCTTTATCTGTCTGTACTATAATATAACGTTGCTTCGTGCCGAATTTCAAGATTCTGAGTTCACGGGAAGTACCTTGTAGGTTTTGATTCCCTAGCGTGTGACGGAAATTCGTCTAAGGTGTCGGTATAAACTGCTGTATCTTTTGATCGCTTTAACTTAGAAGTTTGATTTTTTCACTGCTTAAAGGGACAATAGACCTAGGTATTTATGTAAATTTCAATTTGATACCTTTATTAGTTCGTGAGAAATAAGGTAGTAAGTTTCATTTTATTAAAATATGTTTATTATATTATATAACTAAAAAAATGTGATTTTCGCAATTTTTCCTATATTCGCATTTTAGGACAATGCTTCATGCCAATTTTCAAGATTCTGAGTTTACGGGAAGTATCCTGTAGGTTTTGATTCTTTTGCGAGTGTCGAAAATTTGTTGAAAATATCGACATAATCGGCGGTATCTTTTGATTGGCTTGGCTTAGAAGTTTGATATTTTCACAGCTTAAAGGGACAATAGACCCGAGTATTTCATGTGAATTTCTTGCTTGATACGTCCACGCGTTCTTGAGATAAAAGGTCTTGACAGACAGACAGACAGACAGACAGACAGACGGACAACAAAGTGATCCTATAAGGGTTCCGTTTTTTTTGCTTTTGAGGTACGGAACCCTAAAAATTGCTCCAAATGCATTTTCCACGAAGAAAACAGCGGAATACCGTTTATATACCGTACTGGAAACACCACTAGAGTTCTTATGAATCTATTCACTCAAAAAAATAGGAAAGAAGACGGCAGTAGAAAAACTATTTGGTTTTAAATTAAATAATGAAATCAGACACGTATTAAAAATATTTGTATCGATTACATCATAATCATAATTGTACCGCGGAGTAATACGTAACACGAACGACATTCATTCTGACATCTCAACAATATTCATTACGCTATTTAAATTATTGAGCAGACAATTTTTTCAACATAGGAAGCGATGGATTAGCAATATATTTCAGTGAAATAATAGTGCGTTACACCATATATAGAGCTGGTACCGACTAGTGAACGTTCCGTCGATGAATACTACATACTTATAACTGGGTAGGTATAGGCCTCCCCATTCGTTTCCGGTTCTATGCGTCTCTCATCCAGTCGATCGATTCTGTATTTCCCGTGACTTTGACGACCGTCAACCCAGCTTGCTTTTGGACGGCCCGGTTTCTTTGACTAAACCTTTGTTACAATTTGGTCACAGCTTTACTCCATCAGTGCATAACCCATTCGCTGCGGCAGACGCCTATCGGCGTTTTTTTTTTATTTCATATTCAGGTGCGGAGTACGCCTATCGGCGTTTTTTTTTTTACAATTGTGTATATCTTGGCAAAAACCAGCCCTAAAATGGGTTTTTTTTTTGCAATAGGTGCTATATGTTTTAAATGCACAAAGTACTGCTCATAGTTTCCGGATTTTTAACTATAAAAAAAATTGCGAAATCCTTTCTAGGTGCTGAAGACGCCTAAATGCGTTTTCCAGGATTTATCAACCTTTAATTCTAAATATATTTTGTTAATTATTACTTTTCTATAATAGTAGTGATAGCTATTTTGAGAGATCACTTACATCGCATAATTTTTATTTCCTATTTTGCATTGGTTTTACGTTTTAGATATGAATTTTAATGACATAAAATTGTGTACATATATTTACAGTAGTGGTGGGCGATTATGAATGATCGGCATAATCGAATTACGTTGTATTACTAATGTTGATAATCGATTATGGAATTAGTAACTAATATTTTTTTATAATCGAATGACGTTACTAATTAGTACTATTAATCGTGAGTCGAGTCGATAGTTGCTCTGTGACGTTAGTAGTGTATGGTTTCGTAATCGGCTGTATTCCGGTAGTGCAACGATTGTTTTTATATAAAAAAATGTCAATGAAAATAAGGTGTATAAATATATAATATCAGTACCTATAATAAAATAATAGTGGTATTATAAAAGTAAAAAAGGGTTTACTACCTCTGATATTAATTTTTAATGATAATTTTACCTTTTCTGTCATTGAAAAATAAAATATATAAGACGGTACCTTAGAAATAAACTACAATTTAGGTATGTAACTAAAATAATTTACTTATCATTTATCTCCATATTCTTCTAATTTTCACGATCCAACTATTACAGAACCAAAACTTCACAAATAAGCGCCTAATCGATATTAATTTATTTTTAACACTAAAAATGATCGTTATCGTACCACCAAGTTCGCGCATTTGAAGTTTGTTGAAAATTTTAACGTAAGAATTATTAATCATTTTAAACAGTGCTGAAAACGCCCAACGGCGTTTTATATTATCCATTTGAGGTGCTGAGGACGCCCATCAGCGTTATAGACGAAAACCACCCTGCACCTGAAATATAAAGTTAATTTTCTCTGCCGCAATGAATGGGATAAGAGGTAATACGTAATACGGGCTAAAGGTAAGTGGACCTTTGGAGTCGCGGGCGCATAATGTGGGGCCTCTGTGCACCCATCAAGTGACCCCAGGGGCACAGTGGTCACGTGCTGCTGAACACAGCGAGGCCTAGAAGAGGCCCCTTTAGCCTCCCCAGGGATGTGCCTTACAGGCGTTGCGCAGGGGCGGTTCTCTAATCGGTCTTTTAAGGCCCCTGCCTCGAATCTTGCGTGCACCGGGGCGGGCATCGAAGACCCGTTCTCGAAACTAGCGGGCAGATCGAGCGTCACTATAGCCGTGTAGTGTTGTTGACACAATTGTGTCGACGAGATATTTGATTTTATTCGCGAAAGAAATGTCTGAACAATGGCGGCAATATCTTTTTGATTCAAATTTATTCCTAACGCTCGATTTATTGTGGGCAAAAGAAGCACAACTTTTCATTTCATTTTCAATTTCACTTTCAAGAATTTGATTTTACGCTTAAGATCCTGCCGCTCCCGCGCCGCTGCCGCCGCCGCCCCGCTGCCCGCAAGATTCGAGGCGGAGGCCTAAGAGGAACCGGGTCCACCCTTATGTGCGAATGATGACCACCAGGATGGTTTTAGTGGGTCTGGTGCCTTTTGAAGAGGTAATACGGACTGGTGGGCGATGACAACACCACGACAATGCTTGTTTTTTTCGTACGGGTGGGAACAGTGGTCATCCGGATCCTCCCAGCTATTCAAGGAACACCAGCAACGCCTTGATATTACTTACCGTCTCATGTATGTACCTCACTCCATCTGTAACTTTAAAATACTGCAAAGCAGTTAATTACCACTAGCTGCGCTTCACGGTTTCACTCGCATAGATTTAAATCCCGTGGGGATAAAAGTATCTTATGTGTTGATTCTGGCTATAAACAATCTGTATACCAAACATTGAAATCCGCGCAGTAGTTTTTGCGTTAAAGAGTACACACAGATATACACAAAAATATACCGAAACCTGAAAACAGTTTGTTCAGAATAAGCAACTCATCACACAAGCAATCAATTCCAATCATTTTTACACCATGTCATATTTTTCCCAAATACATTTAGAAATTGTTGTAGAGTGGTTACCGAGCGGTTACGATAGATCTTCGGTACTTGCGGGTGCGCCACAGCTGACGCCAGAGGTCAACGCACCGCGCTCGCACGCCATCTCGGAGCTTTGACCATATTTTTGTTGCGACAGCTAAGTAGGATAACAAGCTCATAACTTAGTGGTTTTTCAATACAAACTCTTTAATTATAATACTAGCTGTGCCCTGTGTGGATGACGTCTTGGAGGTGAATCGCATCAGTGATCGGCTAATCTCGGTGCGGGTGCTTGTCAGTGGGGTAATAACCCACTTGATAAGTGCCTACGCTCCGCAGGCCGGGTGCGGTGACGCCGAAAGGACGTTGTTCTGGAGCCAGCTTGAAGGATTGCTTCGCGGGATCCCGTTGTCCCAGGGAGTCGTTCTGGGTGGTGATTTGAACGGTCATGTGGGAGAGAAGTGTGACGGGTTTGAGCGTGTTCACGGTGGCTATGGGTACGGTAGCCGCAACGCGGAAGGGGACAACATTCTCCGAACGTGTGCGGCCGCTGACCTTGCAATCGTGAACACCTACTTCAAAAAGAAACCGGAGCACCTTGTCACCTACCGGAGCGGACGAAGTGCTACCCAGATCGACTTTCTACTAACTAGGAGGCACCACATCGGCAAAGTAGCCAACTGCAAAGTCATACCCGGTGAGAGTCTCACTGCACAACACTGTCTCCTTGTCATGGATCTCTGCGTAAAGGCTCAACGGAGACGTGTTGAGCACTGCCCGCGCCAGATCCGGTGGTGGCTGCTGGATGAAAACAGGTCCCAGGATTTCGCGTCGGTTATTGGTGACAAGTGCGCCGGTACCGATGGAGAGCCTGTTCAAGAACACTGGAACAGGATCCAGGCAGCTATTGCTGGGGCGGCGCGAGTAGTGCTCGGCGTCTCCAAGGGCGGCCGCAAACGTGACAAGGAGACCTGGTGGTGGAACGACACAGTCCAGAGGGAGACTAAGGTGAAGAAAGCCCTCTTCAAAACGTGGCAAGCGACCGAATCCCCTGAAGATCGCGACGCATACAAAGTTGCCAAGCGTGCCACTAAGAGAGCTGTAGCCAGAGCCAGACGAGACCACTTGCAACCGCTCTACAAGAAGTTGGAATCGTCTGAGGGGCAAAAGCTCATTTACAAGTTGGCACGTTCTAGGGTCAAAGCGGCACAGGATATATCCAAGTGCCGCTGTGTAAAAGACCCTGCTGGCAACCTGCTATGCGAAGACCTCGCGGTGAAGCAGAGATGGCGCTCGTACTTCCACGAGCTGCTGAATAAGCAGCACCAAGAGGTGCAGACACCGGAACTCCCTCCAAATCTTGGATTAGTGCCCCCGATAACGCCTGAGGAAGTCCATACGGCTCTTCGTCGCATGGCGAATCGGAAAGCTGTCGGAGCTGATGGAGTCCCCATTGAGGCCTGGAAGGCGATGGGTCCTCGCGGTGTGGGCATGCTAACTAGTTTTCTGAACCGCGTGCTCCTGACCGGAAAAATCCCGAGCCAATGGAGGCTGAGTATTATTACTCCAGTCTTCAAAGGCAAGGGCTCGGTTCAGGAGTGTGGCAACTATCGCGGTATAAAGGTCATGTCCCACACCATGAAGATCTTTGAGAGGATTATAGACTCCCGGATCCGACAGGAGTGTGCTGTCTCGGAGTGTCAATATGGGTTTCGTACAGGGTACGGAACCATGGATCCTATCTTTGCACTAAGGATCGCCATGGAGAGATACAGATCGAAGAACACGCCTCTGCATATGCTGTTTCTTGATATGCAGAAGGCCTTCGACTGTGTCCCTCGAGGGGTGATCTGGTGGGCACTGAGGTCCAAAGGGGTACCAGAAGCCTATGTTGACATAATTCGAGATATGTACCTCAATTCCAATTCCGTTGTTAGGACCGCTGTTGGTGACACTAAACCCTTCCCCGTCACCGTCGGAGTCCACCAAGGTTCCGTCCTTAGTCCGTTTCTGTTCAGCGTGATATTAGACGTTTTGTCGGATAGCATCAGGGATTCACATGAGCAACCTCCTTGGTTGCTTATGTATGCTGACGATATCGCGCTGGCGGACGCGGACAGGAATCGGCTGGTGCGGCGTGTGAATATGTGGAAGGACTCGCTCGAGAACGGAGGTCTGAAACTCAATGTGGCGGAGACCGTGTATATGGCTAGCAACACGACAGACCCCATGTCTGTGCGCATAGGCGGTGACAAGGTCGAGTGCACAGACCAGTTTAAATACTTGGGGTCTGTACTTCACGCGTCCGGCGACATTGATTGCGACGTCAGGGCACGTATTTCCGCAGCTTGGGCAAAATGGCGTGAGGTGACGGGTGTCATTTGTGACCCCAAAATGCCGGTTAAGCTTAAGGGGCAGGTCTATAAGACCATCATTAGACCTGTTCTCCTCTATGGCAGTGAGGCGTGGCCTGTGCTTGAGCGACACAAGCAGGAGCTGCGTGTCACGGAAATGAATATGCTGCGGTGGATGTGTGGAGTTACGCGGAAGGACTGCATCAGGAACTCCCGCATCCGTGGCAGTCTTCATGTCCGTGACATAGCGGACAAACTGCAGGAGGGTCGCCTACGTTGGTACGGTCACGTCTTACGAAAACCGGTATGTTACGTGGGTCACAAATGTCTTGCCATGGCGCCTCCGCCGGGCCGGAGCAAGCGGGGTAGACCAAAGAAGTGTTGGCTTGACGTTGTAAGAGATGACATGCGTGCCAACAATCTCACACCACAGGATGCTAAAGATCGTGCCAAATGGAGGAAATTAAGTAAGAAAGCGGACCCCGGGCTCCAACGCGAAAGCCGCGGATGCAACCGGGATAAACGCTGAGATGATGATGACTAGCTGTGCCCCAAGGTATCACCCGCGTATCACCCGGGCTTGGTATAACTTTTTATAACAAGATGCCCTCTGCTTTGCTAGACTTGCCTTACAATCCATTTAAAGCACAAATCAAATCCAAGCTATGTTCAAAGCCACATTATTCTGTAAATGACTATTTAAATGATAAGAATAGCTGGTCGCTCTGATTAACTTAGGACAACGTTTGTGTTCCTTCTCCAGAATTTAAGCTTACTGACACATTATACGAGTTCATATAATTAGCTTTCTGCAATGCATAAATGTGTGAAATGTCACGCCCTTTATCCCAGGGGCTTTTATTTAGATATGTAATAAGTTTTCACGTATTTACATTTCCATTTTAATGATATTTATTTTTTTATTTTTGCTTTTCTGGTATTTTGGCGTGGGTAACTGGCATATGATACTTCAATTCATTGTTATTGTTTTTTTTTTCTTGTATTACTGTACCTACACAGTATTGTATAATGTGTTTTTTCTAAATGAAAAGACAGCTGTGCTCCTGGGGACTTTGTTCCGCCACTTCTTCTTCCCAGCGAAAGCACTAGGAAGTCGACACTTCCTAGTGCTTCACAACACAGTCCCCCAAAACACCCACCCATCGACATGGGTGGGCGTTTTGGGGGACTGTCTTATGTAATATTGACGTTGAAAAAGTGCTGATTCTTAGCCAAATTTGAATAAATGACTTTTGATTTTGTATCTTTCTGTCCCTTGGAAATGTGGGATAGAATCTAATGTGACATTCCTGATGCTGATTTCAATCAAATGCGTTCAGCAGTTTTAGCGTCAAAAAGTAACAAACATCCAAACATATGTACATTCAGTCAAAAAAAACCGGTCAAATGCGAGTCGGACTCGCACACCGAGGGTTCCGCCGTACAAACGTAGCGGTTTACAATTTATGACGTACTAGCTTTCCGCCAGCGGCTTCGCCCGCGTGGAGTTCGGTTATATCGCGCTGTTTAAATTCCCCTCGGGAACATCAAATTTTTCCGGGATAAAAGGTAGCCTATGTTCTTTCTCAGGGTCTAAAGATTGTCTGTGCCAAACTTCATCAAAATCGGTTGAGAGGTTTAGGCGGGAAAGCGTAACAGACAGACAGAGTTAATTTCGCATTTATAATACTAGCATTGATTTAGAATTTTTCACAGTTTAGAGGCAATTAGATTTAAGAAGTGTTTGATATGAATTTCAACTTTAATATCTCTACGCGTTCATGTGAAAAAGGGTAGGTAGTAAGTTTATAATTATTAAAAAAATATTTTATGTCATGTAAGCAAAAATAATATTTTAATATTTTATGTAACTTCAAATTTATCATTTTCACAATTTTTCCTTTATCTGTCTGTACTATATAACGTTGCTTCGTGCCGAATTTCAAGATTCTGAGTTCACGGGAAGTACCTTGTAGGTTTTGATTCTCTAGCGTGTGACGGAAATTCGTCTAAGGTGTCGGTATAAACTGCTGTATCTTTTGATCGCTTTAACTTAGAAGTTTGATTTTTTCACTGCTTAAAGGGACAATAGACCTAGGTATTTGGTATAAATTTCAATTTGATACCTTTATTAGTTCGTGAGAAATAAGGTAGTAAGTTTCATTTTATTAAAATATGTTTATTATATTATATAACTAAAAAAATGTGATTTTCGCAATTTTTCCTATATTTGCATTATATGACAATCCTTCATGCCAAATTTAAAGATTCTGAGTTTACGGGAAGTATCCTGTAGGTTTTGATTCCTTTGCGAGTGTCGAAAATTTGTTGGAAATATCGACATATCGGCTGTATCTTTTGATTGGCTTGGCTTAGAAGTTTGATATTTTCACAGCTTAAAGGGACAATAGACCTAGGTATTTGGATTAAATTTCAATTTGATAACTTTATTCGTTCGTGAGAAATAAGGTAGTAAGTTCCATTTTATTAAAATATGTTTATTATATTATATAACTAAAAAAATGTGATTTTCGCAATTTTTCCTATATTTGCATTTTAGGACAATGCTTCATGCCAATTTTCAAGATTCTGAGTTTACGGGAAGTATCCTGTAGGTTTTGATTCCTTTGCGAGTGTCGAAAATTTGCTGAAAATATCGACATAATCGGCGGTATCTTTTGATTGGCTTGGCTTAGAAGTTTGATATTTTCACAGCTTAAAGGGACAATAGACCCGAGTATTTCATGTGAATTTCAGCTTGATACGTCCACGCGTTCTTGAGATAAAAGGTCTTGACAGACAGACAGACAGACAGACAGACGGACAACAAAGTGATCCTATAAGGGTTCCGTTTTTTCCTTTTGAGGTACAGAACCCTAAAAAGTATCGGGAATGGATGATTTGTTTATGGTACCAAATTCATATTTATGATTTTTTTGTTGTTGTTAGATTGGCACAACTGTATTCCATTTTGGCGCGGAGTTTGAGTTGTATCTGTTATACAACGTGTAACAAAAAGGGTATATACATAACAAAGGCATGGCATCTTTACATGATATCAAACGATATTGGAAGGGTTTTTTAATTTTATCTCTTTATGTTAGGAAGTTATGAGGAAAAACACCGCCCGTGATAGGCTACTATCATACTAGTCGCACAGAGATATTGAAGACATTTATCGGATTTTGGCAAGTAACGTGACGGGTAACGAGTAGTTATTAACGTATATAGTGTGCTGCCACATTTTTATGATTTGATTTTAAGAAACACACGAAACCAAAAATTTGGTACCAATTTTTTGAGTATTTTATTTTGAGTTGAAACCCTTCCGATATCATTTGATATCATCGAAAGATGCCATGCCCTTGGTATGTATATACCCTTTTTGTTACACGTTGTATAGATTAAACACAGTGTTGTTTTTAGTTACATCATATCTAGTGTAAATTGCGAATTTCACAATGGTCAAAAACATTGAACAAAGGGTTTTTCTTAAATTTTGCGTCTCCAATGGAATTTCGTGTTCGGAGTCACTGAAAATGTTACAGAAGGGTTACAGTGAATGGCCTTTATCAAAAACATGTACGTATGAGTGGTACAAAGCATTCAAAAGCGGTCAAGATGTGATGGAAGATTTGCCTCGCTCTGGGAGGCCATTAACCTCTGCAACTGAAGTTAACATGGCAAAAGTGAAGGAAATAGTGACTGAAAATCCTCATTCTAGTTTGAAAGAGATAGCCGCTGAACTTTCTGTGTCTCACGACACGATCCGTATCATTTTAACTAATGATTTGGGTATGAAACATGTTGCCGCTCGGCTAGTCCCAAAAGACTTGAATTTTCTCCAAAAACTCAATCGTATGATAGTTGCTGAGGACATGCTAGAACGAGTCAATTCTGACCCAACATTCGTGAAATGCATTGTTACTGTCGACGAGACGTAGGCTTATGAGTTTGACATGCAAACAAGTCAACTAGCTTCGGAGTGGAGCCTTCCAACTGAACCAAAACCGAAAAAACCACGCCAAAGGCGATCAGAAGTCAAAGACATCTTGACTGTTTTCTTTGACTATCGCAGTGTTGTGTACTCAAAATTCTTACCGGTAGGTCGAACGATAAATAAAGAATATTATTTGAGTGTTATGCAGCATTTAAGAGAGCAAATTCGTTGAAAATGGCCAGATTTGTGGGAAGAAAATTCTTGGATTTTGCACCACGATAGAGCGCCTTCGCACAAGACTATCATTGTGAACGAATTTTTGACCAAACACTGAACAAATACCATCGAGCAACCACCATATTCGCCAGATATGGTTCCAGCCGACTTCTTTCTATTTGTTAGACTCAAATTACCACTTCGTGGCACCCGTTTTCAATCTGTAGAAGACATAAAGGAGAATTCGCGGCGAGAACTGAACTCAATTTCGGAAACAACGTTTAAAAAATGTTTTGAAGATTGGATTATTCGTTGGCGTTAGTATATCGTTTCTGAAGGGGCATACTTTGAAGATGATAAAATAAATTTGGATGAATAACAAAAATTTTGTGTATTATTGCACTTTTCCCGGTACTTTCTTGACAGAGTAGTATATTCTCACAAACTTTCGTATTTTTAATAAGTAGGATGTTAGTACGTTTAATAGAATAGTAATATTAGTAGGATGGTAGGATTAGTAGAATAGTAGGATGGTACCTACTTTCATTTATTCACAATAAACAACAAAAAACAAAACGGTTTTGCTCTGAGATTTGCTAGGTGGGCAACGATAATTATAATTATAAGCCCTTGTTGTTAATAGATGTGTTCATCCAGCCATAAAATCTGCGGTTAAAAGCTAATTAGTACATCGTTAATTATTTAGCTTGAAATTTAATGAGCAACGAATGCTCTATTTCATGCTACGTCGTTTTATCTTAGAGCGTTAGCTAAGAATAATTTACAAATTATTATATTGTAAGCATATAACGAAGGATTCATGTTATTCCTCGACTAGTTGATTTATTTTTTCTTGAAACGTATTCCTTTTTTTGTAGATGGATCTGGGTATTACTCATCATCATCATCATCTCAGCGTTAATCCTAGTAACATCCGAAGCTTTTCAACTTTGGAGTCTGGGGTCTGCTTTACCAGTCTAACTACTGATTTTGGCTAAACTTCGATATTTTCTGTGAAGCGACTGCCGTCTGACCTCCACAACCGGAAGGGGATAGCGAAGCATTGCAGTTAAACCAATTGTTGGACTTTGGACTTTTGAGGGCACTATATGTTCGTAGGGCAACCGGGACCAACGGCTTAACGTGCTTTCCGAGGCACAACCAGACCAGTGCAAATATTATAGGCTCCAGTGTCAGACAAAGATAGAGGTATACAGGATGAATAGCGTTATCCCTGTTTCACAATGGTTTAATGATGGATGTCATTAATAATAGGACTCCGGTTTATTTATAGATTTTAAGGTAAGGTCTGGAGGATGAGTTCTCGAGTGGCGACCACGCAGCGTGGGTAGGCCCCCCAACAAGGTGGACCGGCGACCTGAAGGCGCAGGGCCAGTCGTTCTGGAGATCCTTGGGGAAACCTATGTCCAACAGTGGACGTCTTTAGGCTGAAATGATAATGATGAAGGCTGAAGATAAGTTTTTACATAAATTGGTTTACTTTGCAAAATATAACTATGTTTTTATTCATGTACCCACGAGAGGATCGATAATTCGTTTATGCGCTGCAGCCAAGCCTAGTTATTAGGTTATAGAGATCGCTAAGTGCACTACTGCGCTTAAAATATTGGTTTCATATTCACGATTTACGAAGAGATAGTCGACTAGGATATTAGCAAAATCTAGTACTTACTAGACAGATAGGGGTACATTGCACGAAGAACCAATGGCCAATGGGATAGTACCAAAGGCTCTGGAGTGGCGGCTACGTACCGGAAGATAGAGCGTAAGGAGACCCCTAACAAAGTGGACCGTTGACCTGGTGAAGGTGGCGGGAAACCGATGGATGCGGGCAGCACAAGACTGATCATTGTGGAAGGCCTTTGTCCAGCAATGGAGCTCTAAAGACTGAGAAAAAAAGAAATACTTACTAATTCCACTTACCCAAAATGCAAAATCGGTTTTCTCCTCAACTATTGATTCTATGTTGGTGTAAGTATAGTATTATGGTGGTACAGTAGAACCTCGATAAGTCAAACCTCGGCAACTTAAAAACCTCTAGAACTTCAAAAAATTACACACCACACAACCAACTGACAACCAGGTAAGATACCTGGCTACTCATGTATGCTGACAATATCGCGCTGGCGGACGCGGACAGGGAACGGTTGGTGCGGCGTGTGAATGCGTAAAAGAACTCGCTCTATAACGGAGGTCTGAAACTCAACGTGGCGAAGACCGTGTGCTTGGCCAGCAACACGACATACCCCATCCATGTCTGTGCGCATAGGCGGAGACATGGTCTAGAGCACAGACCAGTTTAAATACTTGGGGTCTGTGCTTCACGCGTCCGGCGACATTGATTGCGACGTCAGGTCACGTATTTCCGCAGCTTGGGCAAAATGGTGTGAGGTGACAGGTGTCATTTGTGACCCCAAAATGCCGGTTCAGCTTAAGGGACAGATCTATAAGACCATCATTAGAGCTGTTCTTCTTTATGGCAGTGAGGCGTGGCCTGTGCTTGAGCGACACAAGCAGGAGCTGCGTGTCATGGAGATGAATATGCTGCGGTGGATGTGTGGAGTTACGCAGGAAACCGTATCAGGGACTCCCGCATCCGTGGCGGTCTTCGTGTCCGTGATATCGCAGACAAACTGCAAGAAGGGTCGCCTACGCTGATACGGCCACGTCTTACGCAAACCGGCAAAATGGAGAAGAATATGCAGGAAAGCGGACGCCGGGCTCCAACGCGAAAGCCGCGGTTGCAACCGGGAGAATCACTGAGATGATGATGATCAACCAGGTAAGATAAGCTCATAACTTTGTGGTTTTATGAAATGTTTTTGAAATTTTGCACATACAAAAAATAACGTTGCATAACAAAAGGCAGTTATAAATAGTTGGAAAAACGCTGACAGAGTTGTTGACATGTTCCGAGAAAGTCCATACGATTGCAATCCTTTAGTCTTGAAATACGATCCTTGACTTTGCAAGGTTTCAGGACTTATGCCTTTTTCGCAGGAGTCTTGATACTTGACGTAGACAATTTAATTTATTAAGTAATGTTCTGAAAATTACCAATATTGCCATAATGAATAGTCGTCCACAAATCATGTATTCAATTCATAATCGACCATATCAAATCAAATCATTTATTTCAAATAAACCAGTTACAGGCACTTTTGAATTGTCAGAAGGTCGGTCAGTCAATAAGATGAAGCTAGTCGCCCATTCCAAAGAGTAGGTACCTATGGAGAAGAACGGGCAAGAAACTCCATGGACACTCTTATAAATTTTCAAACTATTGTTACAAATATTTGATTACATCATTCATGTTGAAATCAACCGTGTGAGAACGATGCAGAAATATATTGTACGCTGAGAGCGTCCATAGAAGACACAAAAATCTATTCAGAAATTAAAATACGCCATGGCAGCTAAGAGATGACCAGTCCCCACTGACGGCGTCCGTTCACGAACATGACGTATGGATCAGCATCATTCAGCTCAACCATATTGAAGGGAACCCAATAACCCAACACACACGCCACCACCAGCGAGACATTTGAGTGAGCATGACATACTCTCAACAGCCAGAGCACAATCAAGTTAATAAAAATGACGAACCCAACCAATAAATGCCTTTCAGCACATTCGTACATTGTGCTCACACGTTTTAAACAAAACCCGCCACACTGTTCCCAACCCACTGCAACTCCTGAAAGCCAGAATCAACAGTGGAGACCGCCAGAAAAACGCCGAGCAATGAAGCTCGACGAGTCCCGGAGAAACGATTCAACTTTCTTGGGTCCCCCAACGAAATTAATCAGAAAAGAATAGCGGAGGAGTAAGAAAAAGATATTTTTTCCACTTCCCTCCATAATAAGCAGGAGACAGAACAGAACTAGGCCAATCGGCACAAAGGGACATTATTGCAACTGGGAGAAGCCCAGATTGCCAAACACCACGGAATAACATTTGATCAAGCTAATGGGTCCTAAGTAGGTATTTGCTGTTACAATTGATTCCAATAATAGGTATGGCAAAAGCGCCTGAACGCACGGAAATTAGTTCTAGTTTCAACAAGGTCCGTATAATAAACAACTCCGGATGTAACTTGTACACTATCAAACATAATATTGCGTTCATTCTGCCAAAGAATACACTCCCACAAGATGTGATGTGCGGACTGTTCAAATTCACAGTTCGATGTAGAACACTGACACAAAGGCGAAGGAACAAGTTTAAAAGAATACAGTTTACTTTTAAAGTTGCGATGACCTGTGAGAAATTGGGCAACGCAGTGGTCAACCTCCAGCCATGTCTTAGCCAGCCGATCGCCAACGGATGGAAAGAACAGATGGAGGTGCCGGCCCTTGATGGAATTATCCCACCTGCTTTGCCATTCGGATAAGAGGTCCTCCCAGACGTCAGTCTGAGGTTTAAATAATCTAGAAATTCTATTGAGGTCGCGTTGTGTAACAAAGTTAGTGTCCATGGCCTCCCCCCTCGCGGAGTAGTACATTGAAGCACGTCGCTGTACTTCAAGATCGACTGGAAGTACACCTGCCAGAACGGGTAAGGCTTCAGTACTGACTGTTCTATACGCCTTGCATAAAAATATCAATGCCAAACGTTGGCTTTGAAGCCGTTTACGTCGCGCCGCCCCTATGCTGGCCCTATCGGCCCAAACAGGTGCATCGTAGCACATACATCCTAAGTAGGTAGCTCCATATATAGTTTTTAAAGTTAGGAATGATAGACCCCAAGTTGCTTTGGATATTCTAGTTAGGGCATAAAAGTTCCTTTTAGCTTTTTCGCCAACTATTTTTATATGTTCGATAAATGAAAAATTCCTTTCTAAGACCATACCAAGGTAGCATACGGATTGCTGTTTTTTAACGGGAACGTTATTAAATTTAATAGTAGGCAATGATTTAAGATTACCTTTTAGTAGAAGTTGATAGGTTTTATGCGGCGCAAACGCTAGGCGGTTACGATCACCCCACTGAGATATTAGATTTAGGCAAGTATGGGCCAAGTTCTCAAGTCCGGCTCGGGTACTTGACTGAATGAGCAGTAGGCCATCGTCCGCGTAACCAGTAAGTGAACAGCCGCAAGGAAGCGGGATCGCGAGAAAATCATCAAAACCCAAATTCCATAAATAAGGACCGACAACTGAACCCTGAGGACATCCCATGGTTAGTGCTTTAGTACTAGAAAAATGACCGAGCTTAAGTACCGCGGAACCGTTTATAAAGTACGAGTAAACGAGATTATATATGTTTCTATAGCAACCGCGGTTTTTTAATTTTAACAACAACATAGGGCACCAAGCGTTATCAAAAGCCCCAGAAATATCCAAAAAGATACCAATCACGTACTTGTGTTCCGACTGGTTAACGGTTCTTCTGACAGAAAGCGCCGCGTCGACTGTTGATTTACCGATGGTGAAGCCATATTGATTACTATGAAATTTTGGACCGTTCGGTAGTAAACGTGGAACGATGAGGCGCTCAAGAAGTTTCCCCAAAGATGGTAGAAGCGTGATAGGCCGATATGACTTCGGATCATCCGGTGGTTTATCACCACACTTTGGTATTATTCGTATGAAACCGCGTCGCCATTTACGAGGAAAAACGCCTTCAGCAATGCATCGGTTATATACAGTTAAGATGGCATCACCCGCTGTTTTACACGCTTCTTTAATCATCCTATTAGATATTTTATCTTCCCCTGATGATTTGTTGACCGGTAGTTTTCTAACAATATTTATAAATTCGTCATTAGATGGTACGTCTGACATTGGTGATTCAGGTGGCACAGGAGCCCACGCTCGAATCTGTTGGTGGTAGTCGCTATCGTTAGCCGGCGAATCATCAGGGATAAGTGTATTAATTAGTACTTTTGTTGTTTCCTCTATGCCCGTGGTATGCTTATCATTGACCTTAATGTTTTGAACGTGCTCACACGTTTGCCATGCAATTAGACAATACTAAGAAATTGAATCTACACAATGCTAAGATAGTATTGTCCAAGGTTCAGCAGCTCCAACAGTGTTCCCGAATACTAAGTTTAGCTCCTGTATAGCTGTACAAGTGCCGAACACCTCTGTCAGCGATACAATTCCGTAACGTACAATATTCTTGGCTACGTAGTGTGTAATACAGGCTTTGAATTAATAATATAAACAATTACATATTAAAACTACAAGAGGAAAAATCAAAGAACAATCAGTGTATAGAAATCGGACGCAGCTCAAGCCCAAGCCTTTTTGTCCTCAATATAATCCTTCACACTATAAAATGCTTTCTGACACAGCTTACGTTTAATGAAGGATTTGAATTTATTCAGGCTCAGATCTTGAACCACCTCTGGAAGTCCATTGTAAAATTGTATACATTGGCATCTGAAAGAGCCACCTATTTTCTTGAGCCTTGTTGTAGGTACAATAAATTTGTGCTTGTTCCTAGTATTTATATTATGGACATCACTGTATTTTTTAAACAATTTTATATTTTTATGAGCATACAAAAAAAATTTCATAAATATATTGAGACGGCACGGTCAGTACATTAATCTCTTTAAATTTTTCTCTGAGAGAGTGTCTTGGACTTAATTTATAAATTGGACGAACAGCTCGTTTCTGCAAAACAAATATTGTTTGAATATCGGCGGCATTTCCCCACAACAGAATGCCGTACGACATTACGCTATGGAAATAGCCAAAGTACACTAAACGGGCCGTCTCAACATCAGTCAAATTACGAATTGTCCTAACTGCGTATGCAGCAGAACTTAGTTTTTTTGACAATTTTTCTATATGTGGGCCCCATTGAAGCCTAGCATCCAGAGTTATACCCAAGAATACTGTGCTGACTTCAGATTTCAATTCTTCGCCCTTTATCAACACTTTAGTTTCCACCTGCCTAACGTGAGGTAGAGTAAACTTAATGCATTTGGTTTTTTCTCGTTTAAGAGTAAATTATTAACATTAAACCAATGGACTACTTTGGAGATCGCGCTATTTACATCATCAGTAACCTGCTGCTGACGTTTCAGTTTAAATAAAAGTGAAGTGTCATCTGCAAACAGCACTATATCGTGGTTATCCTTTATTAGGTACGGCAGGTCATTGATGTAAATAAGAAACAAAAAAGGACCAAGAATTGACCCCTGTGGGACTCCCATTGTCACTAAAGATCCGGAAGATCTTTTCCCATTAACGTCAACGCTTTGAATCCTACCACTCAAGTAAGATGTAATAAGATCCAGTGCAGAGTTCCGGATCCCGTAGTGGCGGAGCTTCCTGATTAACGTATCGTGAAGAACGCAATCGAATGCCTTGGACAAATCACAAAAGATGCCCAAGGCATCGCATTTATCCTCCCATGCATTATATATATGACCTAGAAGTTCAACACCGGCATCAGTAGTTGAACGACCCCTTGTAAAACCGAACTGTTTGCTATGTAATAATTTATGTTTATTAAAAAAAAAAATAGCATTTGGTTTAAAATTAATTTCTCAAAAATTTTACTAAAGGTAGGTAGTACAGAAATAGGTCTATAATTTGTGGGGTCTGATGTACTACCCGATTTAAACAAAGGTATTATTTTACTATTTTTCATGAGATCAGGAAACTCTCCACAATCAATACAAGCATTAAAAATAACAGCTAGAGTGGGTGCCACAATATCAACAATAGACTTAGCAACTTCCACCGAATGACCCCATAGGTCAGCAGTCTTTTTCACATTTAGAGTGCGAAAGATTTTAATTATATCTCTACTGGTAACATGTTCAAAATGAAACTCCGAATCACAAACATTTACATTTTCTTTAAGCAAAGACTCGGCAACAGAAGGTGATGAGTTTAGGGATTTAGTAGTTGAAACAGGAATATCCGAAAAGAAATTTTCAAATGCCTCAGAGACTTGCGAGTCTGATTTAATTATGTTGTCATTAATAGACAGGCTATAGTCAGTATTTCTATCACTGGACCTTCCCGTTTCACTATTAATAATTTTCCAAGTCGTTTTAATTACATTGCCACTGTTTTTAGGGTTCTGTACCTCAAAAGGAAAAAACGGAACCCTTATAGGATCACTTTGTTGTCCGTCTGTCTGTCTGTCTGTCTGTCTGTCAAGACCTTTTATCTCAAGAACGCGTGGACGTATCAAGCTGAAATTCACATGAAATACTCGGGTCTATTGTCCTTTAAGCTGTGAAAATATCAAACTTCTAAGCCAAGCCAATCAAAAGATACAGCCGATTATGTCGATATTTTCAACAAATTTTCGACACTCGCAAAGGAATCAAAACCTACAGGATACTTCCCGTAAACTCAGAATCTTGAAAATTGGCATGAAGCATTGTCATATAATGCAAATATAGGAAAAATTGCGAAAATCACATTTTTTAGTTATATAATATAATAAACATATTTTAATAAAATGGAACTTACTACCTTATTTCTCACGAACGAATAAAGTTATCAAATTGAAATTTATACCAAATACCTAGGTCTATTGTCCCTTTAAGCTGTGAAAATATCAAACTTCTAAGCCAAGCCAATCAAAAGATACAGCCGATATGTCGATATTTCCAACAAATTTTCGACACTCGCAAAGGAATCAAAACCTACAGGATACTTCCCGTAAACTCAGAATCTTGAAATTTAGCATGAAGGATTGTCATATAATGCAAATATAGGAAAAATTGCGAAAATCACATTTTTTTAGTTATATAATATAATAAACATATTTTAATAAAATGAAACTTACTACCTTATTTCTCACGAACTAATAAAGGTATCAAATTGAAATTTATACCAAATACCTAGGTCTATTGTCCCTTTAAGCAGTGAAAAAATCAAACTTCTAAGTTAAAGCGATCAAAAGATACAGCAGTTTATACCGACACCTTAGACGAATTTCCGTCACACGCTAGGGAATCAAAACCTACAAGGTACTTCCCGTGAACTCAGAATCTTGAAATTCGGCACGAAGCAACGTTATATTATAGTACAGACAGATAAAGGAAAAATTGTGAAAATGATAAATTTGAAGTTACATAAATATTAAAATATTATTTTTGCTTACATGACATAAAATATTTTTTTAATAATTATAAACTTACTACCTACCCTTTTTCACATGAACGCGTAGAGATATTAAAGTTGAAATTCATATCAAACACTTCTTAAATCTAATTGCCTCTAAACTGTGAAAAATTCTAAATCAATGCTAGTATTATAAATGCGAAATTAACTCTGTCTGTTTGTTACGCTTTCCCGCCTAAACCTCTCAACCGATTTTGATGAAGTTTGGCACAGACAATCTTTAGACCCTGAGAAAGAACATAGGCTACCTTTTATCCCGGAAAAATTTGATGTTCCCGAGGGGAATTTAAACAGCGCGATATAACCGAACTCCACGCGGGCGAAGCCGCTGGCGGAAAGCTAGTACGTCATAAATTGTAAACCGCTACGTTTGTACGGCGGAACCCTCGGTGTGCGAGTCCGACTCGCATTTGACCGGTTTTTTTATCTTTGAACTCAAGTAACGTGACTTGGCCATATAACAAACTTGTTTAAATAATTTTGAATAGTTTCTAACATACAAATTGGATTCAACAGTGTTAATATAAATCCTCTCATTGTACAGTTCATAAAGCCGAGTTCTACTTTTATGAATACCGATGGTAGCCCAATCAGAGAAAGATGCATTACTATTTACAGAGATAGTCTTGGGATAATAATCATCATAATATTCCCAAAATGACCATAACGGCCCGCGTGGTAGATTACGGCCCACTTCCTCAAACCGAGAGGAGGCCTGTGTCCCAGGAGTATGAACATAATCGGCTGATTATGATAATGTAGGTACTAATTTTTTTTTTTGTTTTTGTTCAGCTGATAAAGATGCGTTGCTTGGTGGGTGGATTTGAAATAATGCTACGTATTGAACAATTTTCCTCGAGAAAGCGCTGCGTAGGAATTCTTTCCTATATTTATGCACGGACGACAGCAAGTCAAGCTATCCGAAACTGTCAAATATTTCCAATCAACCTTGAGCCTTAAGAGCTTAACAATAAAGTTGAAAATCTATTAAAGAAATTTGACAGATTGCAGTAACTTGATGTGCTGTCGTCTGTACATGTAAATAAAATAAAATAAAAATGCCTTTTATTTCATTACATTTCATATTTATTAATAGTTCATAATATCTTCTCATTGCAATTTCTGTTTATTGATCACAAAACGAACACGAAATCAACCATGCAGGTGATTTGGGGAGTAGGCAGTTATTCTACGGTTATCAGGACTATCCTAGAGCCTGGTAGAAGGTCATGATCTCCATCAGAATATATTGGAATACTTCCTTTCTACGAGGCTATTTGCTTTTGCGAATCTGTACTTGACGAATCAATAAAGAGCTAGGAGTTGTGTTTCTCGACAGTTTTCACTCTGACTGGTCAATGATGGTAGCTAGAGATATGGAACAAGGCTTCTCCTGAGAGGTAGGGTCTGTGGGGTTAATACTGCACATTAGCTTGCTATATGCTGCCCTATGAGTTGGTCTGGCGGTAAACTACGACTACACGGTTGGCGGCAGTGGCTGAGCGATCGACTGCTGTGCTGCATGTCGCGGTTTCGATTACCGCACGGAACCCGTGTACCGTGTAAACCTAAAGTCATCTCCAACTTTTGCTGAGTCAGCCTTTGGCTGAGTCAGTCTGGTCTCGCAACAATCATCGTTAGGATGTCATTCCGTCTATTACGTAAACGTTTTAGTAAAGGATGTTGTCTTCTTTCGCATAATGGCATGAAAGCCATCCGTACGTGTCCCGCAAACAAGCCCGACGCGCTACCACGCCACGGCAGCCGCTATAGCATCCACCCTAATTATATATATAATAGCCCTAATTTCGTAACACACTATTATTACCAATTTTAGTCATTTTGAAGCATATTGCTAATACATTGCCCCATATGTTCGAAAACTGTGTCTGCTCAACAACGTAAATAACGCAATGAATGTTGTTGAACTGTCAAAATGAAACCCATTGCTACTGATAGTGTGCTACGCAATTACCCTGCTGAAGGAGTTGTTATATTGGACACGTGTGATCCTGTAAGCCTGGCTCGTATACAACATGTAAAGAAAACCCTGTCCGATCCGTGAAGGTATTGTTAGGTATATATAACTGATTCTACTAAAGCCTACAAAGCCGGGCTAAACTTAAAAAAAACCCTAAAAAATAAATATTGTTTCTAACTTAATACATTATTATAATACTTTATTACTACTTACTTAATACTATATTTTTTTTAACTTAATACATGTGCGGTAGGCAGTCCTTGCGCGGGGAACGAGGGGCTGGGCACGCGGCACGTGATCGCATCGCTCATAGTAATACCGTCAACATGGTGTTGTCACTTATTAAAAAATTACAAAATTTCGGGGAAGTTGGAATTAGTTCGCGGAAAAAAAGATTATTTCAAAATTCATTAGTATTGTTACTAAGATGATTACTTACGTAAAATTTTATATTATATTTGGTCATGTGTTTACCTAACCTTTATTATCCTTAAGGGTCGGACGGAGTTTTCTTTACATATTGTATATCATATCATATGACACCCACAGACCGCTCAGGTAAACAGACGGGCAAAACGCCTTAAATACCAATTTCCGTAGAAAAGCAAAAAAATATATTTATATTCAAAATATTTGTATTAAAACTATATAAGTAAGGTATGATATTTCAAAACCATCAGGTTTTTGATCTGACAGTTACGTCCGATAAGGTATGCCCACCTATAAAAACGATAGTAAGATCAAACATAATAATCAAATCAAATTTGTCATTCAATCAAATGCTCTTTGAACAGAGTTCTTTTTAGGAGATCGACAGCCTAATTAAAAATCGTCGGCCAAACGTTGCTGGACTTTATTAATTCCGTACTGAAATATTTTTGGCAGAGCGATAATTATTTTTGGTTTATTAACATTATTATCCGTGACTTTTTATTTATTTATGCATATATACTTTATTGTATACCAAAAAATGTCTAGCCGGAAGCCCTTCATCATCAGAATCTGCCATAATTGTAATGTGGGTGGGAATCAAGAAAGAATCTCAGTCACAATCAAAAGTTATTTAATCGCAGAAAATATATTCCTTACAAAAATTCAATAAAATCCATTAATTAGGAATTAGGAAATCACTAATCAATCTTTTTATTTAGTTTTGAAACAATAAGTCACAAGATTACTATAACATATTTATATAATAATAAATATTTTTAATTATTTTTTTGGTTTATGTTTTAAACTACCAACTTATTTTATCAAATCAAATAGTTCGTTTGTGATACACACGTATATACAACATAGGTCTGAAAATACACTTCTGGACACATCTATTGGCCCACCTTAGAGTTTAGGTTTCGATGGCCCCTACCGAAATATGATTGCTAGATTGAACAAAAACTATTGATGCAGTTTTAAACCGCCGTTAGTTACTGCCGTGCGTTAGTTATTTTACCATCTTATTCGATCGTATTGTTTTAAATTTGAATTCAGAATACCACACGACATGAAGCTACGCCTAACAAACTGTTAAAGGCAATTGATTTTTGAATAAAAACATGTTTTATCAAATAAAGGTTTAATAACGCGTGTTGTCTCCATGGGCATCTACCACAGCTCTCATACGATTAGGCATAGAGTTTATCAATCGCTCTATGAGATTTTGACGGATCATCTCCCATTCCTCTTCTATGGCAGTTTTTAACTCCTGCATCGTCTGGGCAACTGGCTGACGAGCCCTAACACGTCTTTTTAGCTCATCCCATATGTGCTCAATGGGGTTCATGTCTGGGCTTCTGGCTGGCCAGTCCAAACTGTGATGTTCACATCCCGAAGATATTCGCTGATGATGCCGGCCGTATGGGCTCTTGCATTATCATGCATAAAAAGGAAATTTGGGCCCACATAGTCCGCGTATGGCATAACGTGATGTTCTAAGCACTCACGAATGTACCTTTCAGCATTTAATGTTGGCAGCCGTGGTCCTGTAACAACCTCAAGTTGAGTTTTGCCGCTCGCGGATATACCGCCCCAAACAGTCCATGAGCCACCGCCATAAGCAACCCTCTCTTCAAAGCAGCATTGTGCAAAACGCTCTCCCTTACGTCGGTAGACCTTCTTCCTTCCATCATTGCCATGTAACACAATTTTAGACTCATCAGAAAAGAGTACACGGCTCCAATCTTGCTGTGTCCAATTTAAATGAGTGTGTGCGAAATGAAGGCGCGCTGTTCGGTGGGCTCGCTTTAGTTTGGGCCTAATAGCTGGCTTGTGTGGTGCCATATCGCGTTCTTTTAACTTTCTCCGAACAGTTCGAGCGCTCACAGATACTCCGTGGAAGTCGCGAAGTTGGTTTTGTATCTCAATGGAGGTAAGGTGATGATTTCTCAAGCTGGTCGTCACGATGAATCGATCCTGCCTTTCAGTTGTGACTCGAGATCGTGGCCTTCCTTGGCGACGAACAAAGCCGCCAGTCTCTGGGTACCTCCGATAAACAATTCGGACCGCAGATCGACTTAAATTTAGTTGAGCACTCACGTTTCTTTGGCTGTGTCCGGCCTGAATAAGTGCAACAGCTTGGGCGGTGACTTCAGGTGAAATATCCATAGATTATTGATAGAACCTCACTTTAATGTTAAGAATAAGTAGTGTTTGTTGCAAAACCAAAGATATCAATCACTTTTTCAAGAACTAAATCCAAGTAAACCAATAAAATAAAGTTTTATTAGTATTCGATTGTTTGATATCAACAAACAGGCTCCAAATTATCTTTTGTTTCTTTAAATTCTGTGTTCGAAATTCAAAAAACGACTGAAATTGTGAATGTGCCAGGTTCAAAACTGAATAAAAACTTTTTGGTCGACCTAATATAAAATTTTAGGTAGGACCAAACGAAACTGAAAATGCAAGGTGGGCCAATAGATGTGTCCAGAAGTGTAGATGCCAAATGAGTTAGTGCTGTGATCAGCCCCTCGGTAATACAAGTTCATTGAACAATAACAATATTCTATCTATGTTAAGGGTTCGGTTTCCGCATTGGTAATAACAAAATTACGATTACAATATTAATTTATATATTTATTAACCCGTTTATATGCACTCAAGCACACATTAACATTTCAAGTAAAGTCATTTCAAGTGTAAAATTTCTATGGGTTTGTGAGTGATAACACCACAATTAAGATTAGAGACCTTTATTTTCTCTTTTCCAGTTGTTTTCTTCTCGATTGATTAATTATAACCGACTGACTGACTCGTTTTTAGAGTTCTCTAGTCAACTAGGAACCCTTATAGTTTCGCCAAGTCTATCTGTCTAATCCGTCAGCGGACAATCTCAGTGACCGTTAGCGTTAGCATTAGTGCTGGGTAATTCGATCATTTTTCGAGATCCGGGTCGCTCGCGACCCACTCGTTTGGTGATCGGGTTAAAAGATTCGATCGTTTCGATCATTTGGGTCGCGGTTCATTTGTACGACCGAATGATGCGACTCGCGAACTTCCGCGAACCATGAGCGAGAAATAATCAGATTTGCTCTTCGCTTTCACAGGTCACGCGACCTGTGTGACCCAAACATACAAGTTTATTCATTTCGGACAAAGAAAGAGGAAACTATCACGTTTTGTAAATGAACAATATGGATAGACACATCTTGTTTGTTACAACTCACTCCTTCACTAGCGGTAGCAAACTCGATCATTTTACAAATAAGCAATTAAGTAATGTAACATTATAAAAATAAAGTTCATTTTTGTATGCTTAGTATGTAGGTCAAAGATCGAATCTTTTTAAGAACCGCGATTCGATCATTCGTGTACTGGTTGCGATCGAATCAAAATGATTCAATCAATCGTGATCGACTCAGGTCTAGTTAGCATTAAAGAGCTGAAATTTAGTACGTTATTGATATACCTACATATGGTATATCAATCTTGAATTGTAGGTTTATAATGTCAAATGATAAAAAAGTTATGTCCAAGAAGTATGTAAAAAGCCAATAATAAAATAAATATCGTAATTTTGGAGTGAGAGCAGCGGTGGTCTAGTGGTATCGGCCACGACTCACAAGTTATAGATCGTAAGTTCGAACCCCGTTAGGCGCTTTCATCATCAACCTTTTTTTATCATCCCACTGCTGGGCACAGGTCTCCTTTCATACCGAGACGGATTGAGCGTAATCACCACGCTTGCTCAATGTTGCGATTTCAGACTTAAAGTCCAGGTTTCCTTAAGATGTTTTCCTTCACCTTTTAATCATTCCTTTGTTTCCAAGATATACTTAGAAAATACACATGACTTAGAAAGGTTACATTGGTACTTGCTTGACCTGGAATCGAACCCGCCCCCTAATCGGCGAACACATTTTTGTCAAATGGTTGCGACTAGTTGGGATCGTTTGGACCGAACGGACCAATGGGCGGTCCGAACGATCCCAATTGATGCCAACTGGTCGCAATAATTTGGCAAAAATGTGTTCGCCGCCGATTAGGGGGCTGTACACTTATACTTGAGAGGCTGGTGTTTCAACCACTAGGCGACCACGACTGTCGCTCAGGCGCTTTACTTTGTGTAAACTATATCATCACCACCGCTCTCAAAACGGTGATGAAAACATCGTAAGGCATCTGGCACGTCCTAGATGAGGTAAAACTTCGCAGACATGTGACATCTACTAACCCGCACTGTTCCCGCATAGTAAATTACGGTCCACGCCCTCTCACCGAGAGGAGACCCGTATCCCAGGACATCACTCCTGGGATACGGGTCTCCTCTCGGTCCATTATAAGCCGTTTATTGGTCATTAGGGATTTAAAAGACATTTACATGGTTATACCGTTAATGAGGTGCCGGGGAAGCTTATGATATATCTAAACTTTCTTGTATTCAACGCAATCTATAATCTTATAATAAGTATGCTTTTCTGATAAGGACACGTTTGATGTGGGTTTTGAACTTTCCATCGATAAGTTTTGTAACCGGCTTTGGAAACTTGTTATAAGTTGTATTTAATCTCAAATCAGGTACCTACCATAATTTCATTTTTACTAGTTGTTAGTTGTATTTTTGTTTTGGAAAATGCTTCTTATTTTCGAACATGCAAAATACTTTTAAAGGCATTGATATAATGTTAAACTTAGGTAGATATGTCACTAGCGCACTGAAAATGAAGCGTACAAAAGGAGGTAAGTCCAGCAAGTCGCTTTAGTTTTCGTCGATTCTATTTAAGCGCAAACGATAAACACTAGCCATCTTTTTCTTCTCTATGCTTTAGATTGCGCCCCATCTCACTCACACTGTGCCAACGTGTGAAATGTACGCAGAATAAAAAAATTGCATGTGTGTGCTGCTGCTCCGATCGGCACATTTATATTGGTTAATTTGTAAGAGCATATCATATCTGTTTAATATTATATCAATGTTTAAAGGTACATATAAAAAGATGGCAGAGAAACTGGAATTGATTTATATCCTTATTCTTTATTGCACACCAATCGAACAACGAACAAAAATCATTCAACACAAAAAAAGCATACAATGGGGCGCCTTATCCCTAATGCGATCTCGGTAGACACTCCGTATGGACAGATTCTCCAGAACCACAACTGGTATTGTTGTTAGTGCAAATATTATTAATACAATATACTAAAAGGATCCACAAATACATACATATGCATGAATAAATACATGGAATGAAATTATGTATATAGATATAAATACATGGAATCCACCGTAGTTATTCCTTAAAAAATGTGCTAAGTCTTTTTATGTAAGTGACGACTTTTTATATTGTTTTCTTCCCTTCAGTCTAATGGGATCCAGCTTTATGCTCAGCAATTGGTGAGACGGGTAGCCAGACTTTTGAGTATATAATATATCCGTATAATATATGAGTATATCCGTATACAAAATGGTGACGACAATACGACAATAAATTAAGCATCGTGTACCTCAACACATTCTCAGTCTACCCATAAAAATCGTATAAATATATCCATTAGTTTATTCACAGGAAATTATTTTTCATTTTTCACATTTTCTACATGATGTATATGTTGATAAGGAAGCGCTTACAAGTTGAAGACCGCCGCTAGCGGCATCTAGTGGTAGGGACAAAACTTTAATATGTATTGGCGCGAAAAAAGCAAGTCGACAAAGGACCGCGCTGTCGCCGATCGGAGGTCAGTGAACCAATATTTTAAAGGATGTTATATTCCGTTTACAATTTTATGCGATTTAGTTTGTTTAATATTTTCATTTTTTATTTTTGATGCTAGGTTTTTTTCTATGGTTTAGGATTATTCCTATGAAACAGCATTGTCTGTGTTTTCATTTATTGTCGTATTGTCGGCACCACCCTGTATATGCAAAATGGAACCACTTAACTAATTTAAATTTCTTCTTGTGTCTGTGGTCTAAATTTTCATACAAAAAAGAATCACCTTGTTTCCAATGGAAATATCATGTGGTTCCATTTTGCATAAATACGGATACGTAATAATGCTAAGTTTCGAAGACTTAGTGACTCCTTATAGTCCGGGAGGCAGCGGCTATTTTGGTTAGTGTTTTTATGCCGATCTTTACTTCACAATACTAGTGAAGGAGCTGTTCCTGATGACGAAAGTGAAGGTCAGCTGACGCACCTGCGGGGGCGCTTGCTATAAGACCCCATAGAACACGTCAAAAAATAATAATCTGAAAAATATTTTATACCACATGAATTTTTTTTCACGTGTTATTGACATTGAGTACAATTAAAAGAAAGTAGTCAGCTGCACGGCTGAGGGTGGATTATACGTCAGCCGAGCATACGAAGTAGCCAAAAAAATAAAAAAAATAAAATTATTTTATGCCGATTGAAATTTTTTTTACATGATTTTAGACATTTACAGAAACTTGATATTGATAATCAGCTGCATATACAGTGGGGGAAAACACGTCAGCTAGAGCAAGAATGTATGACTGCGCGTATATATCTCTATGACTCGCGGAGTTTTTAATGCTCCGACTGACGCCTTTCCCCCCAACGGACAATTAGCTGACGAATATTTTCTTGTATCTATATATTAACAGTATAATATAACAAACATTTCATGTCGTCTTTTAACAATTTACCCAAGATTTACCTTACAGCTTATTGTCTTCCGTACACAGGTATTTTACACCTGCGTTCCTGCGTCCCTCTCCCCAAAACGGACAGCTGTTTGCCGTTTCGGCTTTGTTCCTTCATTTATACCCAACAGTTGAAGTAAGACATTCTGACAGCCTCCGTGGCGTAGCGGTAGCGGACGCGGCCGCTGCGCAAGGTGGCGCGAGTTCGATCCCCGCACAGTGCAAGTATTTGAATGCATGAATATGAATATTTGCACTGGTCTGTTCGTGCCTCGGAAAGCACGTTAAGCCGTTGGTCCCGGATGCCATACAAACATTTAGTGGCAGTCGTTACGGGTTGTTGGAGCCCTCAAAAGTCCAACAATTGGTCTAACTGCAATGCTTCGATGTCGCCTTCGGGTTGTGGAGGTCAAACGGCAGTCGCTTCACGGAAAATGTCAAAGTTTAGCCATATCAGCAGTTGGACTGGTAAAGCGGACCCCAGACTCCACCTGCAACTGCTCAGACAACAGACCCCACAACTGCTAAGACCCGTCCTCCGTAAGAGGAGGACGGGTCTGAGCAGTTGTGTTGCGATGTGTGGCGGGTACGATGCGCCAAATGTTGTTGTCTCGGGAGTTTGGTCGTGGAGAGTCTCCAGATCAATCTCCCTCTAGCGCAGCATCGTTTGGTCGTGTTGGTCTTGGGTTTAACATTGCATCACCTCGCTCAACTGCCGTCATCCTTCCTATTCCTAAGTTAATAAATAGGCTTAATAAACTAGTGCGCTTTACCATCAACGATTGCATCACTGCTTACCATCAGGCGGGATTGCAGTCAAGCACTAGTTTATAATTATTAAAAAAAAAAGACATTCCTACTAAGAGAACGTGTGGTGTTATTCGAAAAGAAAATAACCTCAATACAACCATTTTGTGTGTTTTGTAATAAAAAAAATCTGCAAAACTGATTATTTTCACTGCTGATACAACGCAGAAGTGTAAAAACATATTAGAAATACGTTAAACTATAGATTTGGCATTGAGTGATGCGAAAGTGCCGTCCGTATGGCAATAACGCTGACTGCAATCCATTGAACTTGCAAGAAAGAATCGATGGTTCGTTGTTCCCGCCCTGTAAAGCTGAACTGCAACAACATTTTCTTCGAACGGCATACAGAGTGGTGCTGACAATACGACAATAAATGAAAACACAGACCATGCTGGTTCATAGGAATAATCCTGAACCATAGAAAAAAACCTAGCAACAAAAATAAAAAATTAAAATTTCCTAATAGAACATCCTTTAAAATATTGGTTCAATGACCTCTAATCAGCGGGCGACAGCGCGTTACTGTATCGACTTGCTTTTTCGCGCCATTATTATTAAAGTTTAGTACCGCTGGATGCGGCGGTCATCAACCTGTAAGCGCTACCTTATCAACATGTACATCATGTAGAAAATGTGAAAAATGAAAAATGATTTCCTGTGACGAAACTAATGGATATATTTATATAATTTTTATGGGTACACTGATAATGTGTTGAGGTACATGATGTTTAATTTATTGTCGTATTGTCAGCACCACTCTGTATATCGCCCACCTTTGGAGCCATGCTCACCGTTCCATGCCAACTGAGTATGGATGGGGAGAATCTGATGAAAAACATTATTTTAAATGGTTTATGGGTGATCAATTGCCGCTATCCATCACTAGCATCACTAATCGCGACATGAACCCACATGGTATGAAAAAAAATATCTTCTTTTGATTTCTGGCAAATAATATTTACCTACATGATTTTGTTAATTAATTGACTGATATTTTTACAGAGGATGACGAAACCGAGAACGATGGAGTGTGTGACATAAGCATCGATAATTGTGATGACGACAGTGATGCAAACGAAGATGATTCATAAAAAAGATATTTGTTTCATGTATATTACGATTTTAATGTTAATTGGAATAAAAATAATCGAATAAAATTACGTTTCAATTAATCCGAATATTACAAACTAATAGAAATCATATTAATGATGTTACCGCTTCACTCCCATGAATCTTGGGTAAATTGTTAAAAGACGACGTTCTCGTTTGTTATATAATACTGTTAATATATAGATACAAGAAAATATTCGTCAGCTGATTGTCCGTTGGGGGGAAAGGCGTCAGTCGGAGCATTGAAAATTCCATGAGCCATAGAGATATATGCGCGCAGTCATACATTCTTGCTCTAGCTGACGTGTTTTCCCCCACTGTATATGCAGCTGATTATCAATATCAAGTTTCTGTAGATGTCTAAAATCATGTAAAAAAAATTTCAATCGGCATAAAATAATTTTATTTTTTTATTTTTTTGGCTACTTCGCACGCTCAGCTGACGCATAATCCACCCTCAGTCGTGCAGCTGACTACTTTCTTTTGCTTGTAATCAATGTCAATAACACGTGAAAAAAATTTCATGTGGTATAAAATATTTTTCAGATTTTTATTTTTTAACGTATTGCGCAGCTTCCCAATCTCGCATCCACCGCAACTGGACCAGCTGACGATCGATTTCGTCATAAGCCACATGCATTCTGTTTTCTATATTAACATCAGCCGGCATAAAATGACTTGTTTAAAAAGCCGCTGCCTCCCGGACTATTAGCGTTAGGAACCGTACCTACGCTGGAGCGTATTGCTTTTCCTAATTAACACTACATTTTTAATATAACGATTACATTGTTAAATAGGACAACCATGACGGACCACCAACTACTCATCATGCTGATGCAACAATCAATGAAAATCAAAAGACTTAATTAAGTTGCATAAACGCGACACTTAGCAATTGATCACATAAGATTTTTTTTTATAAAAATCAGTTCAGTAGTTTGATTTTTAAATCAAAATTACGGGTAAAAATTCAAGTAAACAAATTTGCGTCATTTGCTTGCTAGCCTTTTCTCAACTATGTTGGCGTCAGTAGTAGTCAGTTTGTCCGAATACAGCTGAACAATACTTTTCACAACTTAATAGTGCAAAATAACAAAGTTTTTACAAAAAAAAAAAAAAACAACCGACTTAACATTTTATTTTACGATTTGACAATTTCAATATTTTTAGATAATTCAAAATTGGGACACTTATCGGGGCCATCAATTGCGCTGTTCAAATAATTTTAAAATGTGGGGTTTTTAACAAGAAATGTTTTGGACTGTCAGTTTGTGAACCACTGCTGCTTTTGTATTGTTTGTAAGTGTATTACTAACATAGTTTGTAGGCACATGTAACTAACACTATGAGTCTGGTTGCTCGAAATAAATAGATTAATTATTAATTATTAAAAAAACACTACAGAGTTAAAATAAGGAAGTCGTTGGCAAAAGCGATTATACAAGAATCAAATACACCATGACCATGACATGTATTGTATGTAAATTCGTTTTTACCACCGACTTCCGAAATTAGTTACCTAGCTATTAGCGCCGATTCCCTTGTTTCCAAATTAGACTAAATTTGAATCCAGTGCATCCTTTTCCTTCTATTTTGTTATGAAAAGGACAGAATAAGTATAAATTTAATCCTGTCAAATTGAGATACTCCATAGACAGTTCATACGTTTATAACATGGCGATTAAAATTAGGTACTTACGTCAAATTACATTAAAGTAGGTACTGACTATTTTGAAAGTACTAAACTAATATTTACCTTCTGACCTTTTCGAAAAAAAGCGTGCTCAAATAAATAAAGAAACAAAACATTCTTCAGCTTTATTATAACTGTAGATATACAACGTGTAACATAAAGGGTATATACATAACAAAGGCATGGCTTCTTTACATGATATCAAACGATATTAGAAGGGTTTTTTAATCCTATTTCTTTATGTTAGGAAGTTATCAGGAAAAACACCGCCTGTGATAGGCTACTATCATACTAGTCGCACCGAGATATTGAAGACATTAATCGGATTTTGGCAAGTAACTTGACGGGTAACGAGTAGTTATTAACGTATGTAGTGTGCTGCCATGTTTATTATGATTTGATTTTAAGAAACACACGAAACCGAAAATTAGGTACCAATTTTTTGATTTTATTTTGAGTTGAAACCCTTCCATTATCGTTTGATATCATCTAAATATGCCATGCCCTTGGTATGTATATACCCTTTTTGTTACACGTTGTATATAGACAATTTGGGTAGACAAAAAAGATGACAAAAAACAACACTTATTTTAACTGCGAACATCCTACGTCGAACAAAAGTAATCTAGGAATATCAATACTTTGACATACAACTTCGACATAAAAACGCGAAAAACAGTCTAAGGTAACTCTTCAATTCGCCTTCGGCAATCCTCTAATATTTCCATTCCAAGTTTTATAACAGCTGAAGAAAACATTAGGGTACGTTTTCATCGAAATTTTTTCCATAATACCAAAGAATAACAATTTATGTCAGCTTTCTCGATGTTTTAAAAATAGACGCACATAGAGGAATTGAAAGAAGCGTACCTTTTTTGGGGGGGATGAGAAATCATCAAATGAGCTCTTTCGCTCTGGGCGGAGCAGAAGGGCGTCTGAGACTTTTAATGACTAAACCCCACCCGGCCAGGGTATCTTTTTCGAACAACTCGCAGCCCTGGACCACATGAATAGCCTTTAAACACGGCACACCACGCGATTTTATTCAAAGCTATACACTTAGTCGATCCAGGTCAGGCAAATACCAATGTAACTTTTCTAAAGTTATATGTACTTTCTAAGTATATCTTGGACACCAATGACTGATTACAAGGTGAAGGAAAACAACTTGAGGAAAACTGGACTTTAAGTCTGGAATCGCCAAACCGCATTAAGCAAGCGTGGTGATTACGCTCAATCTTTCTCTGTATGAGAGGAGACCTGCGCCCAGCAGTGGGATTAAAAAAGGGCGATTTTGATGAGCTCTCCCGCTCTGGGCGGAGCAGAAGGGCGTGTGAGACTTTTACTGACTAAGCCCCATCCGTGTTCCTTCACTTTCCTGTACCTCAGGCGCCACGGTATCTTTTCGAAAAACTCGCAGCCCTGGACCACATCAATAGCCTTTAAGTACAATACACCACGATTTTATTCAAAGCTATTAGGTATACAAATAAGTTTCCGGCGTTTAACAAAAGAAATCCTCACTAAGAGGTTTTTTTGAAATTATCAGATCTAAAATGTGATATCGTTAGTTCGGACATCTCGTAATATCTGAGAAAACTAAAAATCGCCGCGTAGAAGAACTCGTTAGTGAGCGTAGCGCAAGTGAGCTAACGTTAGCTGCTGAGATAGCTCATAGAAAGGCAGGATACAGGAATGTAGCAAATAGCTTTTGCTTTTAGAAGTAGCAACAGCCCAGCCAAGGGTAACCAATCCAAATCGGAATCTTGTGTTGGTGGCAGATAATTAAGTAGTGATGAAGCTTTAGCGTATTATATAGACTCTAAGCGCACCACTCACTCTTACAAGCAGACAAGGAAGTGGTCTATGAAGGCGGGACATCGAGTGTTTCCATCATATTATAGCTTATGTAAGTCAAAATTATCTTGTTATCCACTAGAGGAACACATTTCTATAACAGAATCACGCGTGGACATTAGGCTTCAAGCTATTTTAGATTTAACCACCAATCGATTAGCAAAAGTTCAGAATGAAGTTATTAGAAGTGTGCTCTCAAAATCGTCGTCGTTCACATTAGTCAGTAAATGGGGTTGTGATGGAAGTTCTGGCCACAGTACTTATAAACAGAAATTTGAAAACGTGGAAGCTACAGATGAGTCTCTGTTTGTTTTTTCTTTTGTTCCTTTACAATTATATGACGGTGATACCATCATTTGGCAAAATCCTCGCCCGTCATCGACCACCTACTGCCGACCAATAAAGTTTATTTTTGCTAAGGAAACAAAAGAACTTACAACTACAGAAACACAAAAAGTTTTGGATGAAGTTTCTCAACTGCTTCCAACATTAGACTTAGAGTATTATTGACTGTGTATCAGTCATCATCATCATCACTTCAGCGTTAATCCCAGTCGCATTCGTAGCTTTTTCAGCTTTTGGAGTCTGGGGTCTGCTTTACCAATCTAACTGCTGATTTTGGCTAAACTTTGATGTTTTCCGCAAAGCGACTGCCGTCTGACCTCCACAACCCGAAAGTGACATCGAAGCATTGCAGTTAGACCAATTGTTGGACTTTTGAGGGCTCAAACAACCCGTAACGACTGCCAATACATGTTCGTATGGCAACCGGGACCAACGGCTTAACGTGCTTTCCGACCAGACCAGTGCAAATATTCATATTCATGCATACAAATATTTGCACTGCGTGGGATCGAACCCGCACCTCCTTGAGCAGCGGCCGCGTTTGCTACCGCTACGCTACCGAGGCTGTATCAGTATCACATATTTATTTTTGTGAAAAAATGTAAAAAGTTTTGTGCCGAATAAGCGTCATTTGCGGGAACTTTTGTTACTTCTTTAATTTGAAGAAATCTGCTGCTGAGGCCCATCGATTGCTTGTAGAAGTTGCTTTAAGACAGTAGTTGTCGTGAGTGTTTTTAAAAGTTTATAAACTGTCAAGACAAAGAACGTAGTGGAAGACCAAAATAGTACGAAGACACGGAATTGGAAGTATTATTGGAAGAAGGTAGAAGGAAGAGTAAAATCGCGCCCATTACTACTCCAGATATGACAAAATGATTTTCCTACATGATAATGCTCGTCCGCATGTTCAAAAAACGGCGGAATCTTATTTGTACAATCAAAGCTAAATTTTGGAGAACAGGCTAAGATTGTGGTATTAGCCGATCTTTGCGAAACCGTCTGCAAAAGTTCCTTACTATTTGGCAATGGTATTCATGGTGCTGAATCATTATTACCATCCACAGCCTCTGCCACTGTTGGGCATAGGCCTCACATTTCTTAGGCCAGCCTTAGGCCAGAATCATCATCAACCTTTTATCGTCCCACTGCTGGGCACAGGTCTCCATCCGTCATGGTAGCGAAATCTTATGCACAATTGAAATAAACAAATAAAAATAAAAAAAGGAATATTTGGAAAACAACAACCATGTTGTACCATATATTTTACCATTTGTTGTACCATCCATACTATAATAATATACTATAATATTATAAATGCGAAAGTAACTCTGTCTGTCTGTCTATCTGTCTGTCTGTCTGTTACGCTTTCCCGCTTAAACCTCTCAACCGATTTTGATGAAATTTGGCACAGACAATCTTTAGACCCTGAGAAAGAACATATACTACCTTTTATCCCCGAAAAAATTGATGTTCCCGAGGGATTTCTAAAAAGCGCGATATAACCGAAATCCACGCGGGCGAAGCCGCGGGCGGAAAGCTAGTATACTATATGTGTAACGCTTGTAACAATTTTTATTGGAAATAAATATTATTATTATTAATTCTATTCTTTATTTGGTTTTCTTTGATCTACCTCCTACGAAATCTGTACAAAGCGAACAAGCTAAAGAATATTTTATGTCAGCTCCATTACTTCCAATCGAGTAAAATCTTACAAAAAATTTATGCACGGACGACAGCAGCCCGAGCTACCCGAGACTGACAAATATTGCCAATCAACCTTGAGCCTTAATGCTTTAGTGGTAAAGTTGAAAATGTGACAGATTATTGTACCTTGATGTGCTGTGACGTGCACACAAACACACACACTCACCTGTCTGCACGCATGCTCATGCACTTTTCACACATCTAGAGCTGCCTAATTATTTTAATTAATTTTCTTTTAGTTTTTTATTTTTTTCCATTAGTTTCATCATTTTTAATGTTAGGATAGCACAGAAGGGAAGAGCGATACAGCTCCGACACAAGTACTATTGTAACTTACTAGAGCTGGCTCAATTTATGTAACACAATGTTGAAGTTGAACTAAATATTTTTGTACTCCGTCCTTCAAATGAAGTACAGTATAACCCGTTTAATACGATCACGCTTAATACGATTTCTCGCATAATACGCCACTTTACGCCAGTCCCTGCAACTTGAGACATATTTCCATACATTTCTTAACGCTTAATACGATTCTTCATCCCGTTTAATACGTCCGCGCTCAGGCCATAAAGAGAGACTGACTGATCCTGGCCTGTGCCTAATTCTGATTGTTCAGAAAAGTTACGTTTGCTAGTGATTGGCAAAGCAAAACCTCCGCGTTGTTTCAGAAATGTAAGATCGCTCCCCGTAACATATGACGCACAATCTCGAGCTTGGACCATTCAGTTCATTGAACGGTTAAAAGCTTTAGAGTTTAGATGATCACTTCCTGATTAAATACAGACGCATAATTGTATTATTAAGATAAGTCAACTCCGGTTTTGTCAAACGCCCGGGCATTATCAGCTGTTAATGATTTAAGGCACTATGTTGCTTCTATGGATCAAAGTAAAGACGCACTGCAAAAGTTGAATTATGTTGAAAATATTTTAATTGCTAATGCATCAAAATCTTTCTGTCAAACCAAAATAAGTAATAATTTTAAATCATGTATTGAATGTACATAATTTAAAATAATAAGAACAAAATACATAATAAGTACGTTCGTTTTATTTTCCCTATCCCGCATAATACGCTTTCTCGCTTAAGACGCGTTTTTGGTGGGATCCCTGAGAAATCGTTTTAAGCGGGTTTTACTGAAGTCAGAAGTCAGAAGTCAGAAATATTTTATTTGTGATACATAGGTACAGTGGTTAGGTATTCATATTTGAGGATAAAGTGCGCTATGATCAGCCTATTATAGGCATACAAATACAAAAAATAAAATAATAAAATTACATTATACAGATTACATTATAATAGGGATAATTAAAGTCAAAAAGTCATAATAATTTTTAAGTTAACGTCAAAACCATTCTGATTTAAATACAACATGGTCAAATAAGCAAATCCCATAATGTTATCATAATGAAGTCAAAACAATTGATCAAATATATGTCAAAATAATTTGGACTTAAATAATACAAAGTCAAAGAAAAAAAATTACAATTATACAATGTCAAGATTTGTCCAATAAAAAGTCCGATACACTATAATAACATTTTTGACACAACATACTTCTTAGTTTTACTTTAAATGAATTTACAGGCAATTTTTTTAGCTCTTTCGGTAATTTATTATATATAACTGGTGCCATGTGAAATAGACTTTTATACATTAAGGCAGTATTCGTTCTTGGAATACACAAACGACTTTCGTCCCTTTGGGTCCGATTGAGAGCTACAGATACTAAAGTAAACAAGTGAGGATTTTGTTTAACGAAAGCCGCTACTTCAAATACATATAGTGAGGGTAGTGGTAGAATGTTGTGCTTCTTAAAGAAAGGCAGACAGCTCTCTGTTGACTTTAAACCAAACATAGCTCGAATGCAACGTTTCTGCGCTTTAAAGGCAATATCTTTGTCGGTGGAATTCCCCCAAAAAATTATGCCATATCTGAGAACAGATGCCACCAGCCCATGATACGCAATTATAAGGGCACCGGAATTTATTTTATATGCAAGTGTATGTAGAGCATAGGCAGATTTACTAATGCGTTTGCATAGTTGTTGAATATGTGGCTTCCAGGTCATTTTGTCATCAATATATAGGCCTAGAAATTTATAATTGTCTACTTCCTCTATTTTTTGCATGTTATAATTTATATTTAGGTTATTTGGTGCCGGTAAACGTTGTCTAAAGTACATTAATTTAGTTTTGCTTAAGTTGGCTTTAAGGTTATTGATATTAAGCCAATTCATGACTGAGTTCAATGTGTTGTTTATGTCATCTTCATAAGTACTTAGATCTTTACACTTAACAGTTACTGTACTGTCATCCGCAAAAAGAGTTACAGGATTATCAGTGGCATTGGGTAAGTCATTTATATACAATATAAAAAATAGTGGCCCCAAAACGGTTCCTTGAGGAACACCGTAATTTAGTTGACGTTCACATGATCTGAAAGTTTCTTCTTTTCTTGTTATGACATTCACTCTAGTCAATTCAGTGTATTGGCGACGGCCTTTGAGGTAAGATTCAAATAATTTTAAAACATTACCTCTTATTCCATATTTATTAAGTTTACCTAACAATAAATTATGTTCAACATAATCGAAAGCCTGCGTCATATCCATCAAAATAGAGCAGATAGGTATTCTTTTATCAACATTAACCATAACAAAATTCAGAAAGTCATATATGGCCATATTTATTGACTTATTTTGTCTGAAACCTTTTTGTTCTTGTGCCAGAATATTGTTACTCTCTAAATAGTTATTTAGTTCTTTGTAAATATGCTTCTCAAAAATTTTGGATATAACCGGAACCAAGGCAATAGGTCTATAGTTTTCTAGACATTCACTATTATCTTTCTTGAAGATTGGTTTTATGACAGAAGTTTTTAATTTGTCGGGGTAAATTCCAGCTTCAATAGATATATTTATCAGATAGGAAAGATGAGTAGAAATATTCGTAGCAATATACTTCAAGACTTTAGTTGATATCCCATCATAACCTACACTGTTCGTGTTTTTTAAACTTCTAATAATCTGAAATGCATCATGTGGTAAGCATGCCTTCAAAAACATAGACTTTTGCTTAGTAGACGTTAAAAACTTATACTGCATGCTGAGTGAATCATCTCTGGGTACAATTTTATCTATGAAATAATTATTAAAAGCGTCAGATATTTCACAAGGGTCAGTTATTATTTTGTCATTTATTTTAATGCTAGATATAGTGTCATTTGGTACATTTTGTTTAGATTCGTTTATGATCTTCCATGCTGATCTACTTTTATTATCTGACACGCTAATTAAATGATTATTTTGTGCACGCTGTGTTAATTTGATTACTTTTTTATATCTTCTAGAAAATTGTGTCAGTTTAGTTTTATTAACCTGGCTTGGTTTTTTCCTGTATTGCCATAAAAGATCACGTTTTTTGATACTACAAGCCTTAATTCCTCGCGTTATCCATTTAGCTTTACGATGTGTATTAATTGTTATATATTTAAATGGAAAGCAAAGATCATAGAATAACTTGAACAAATCAAAGAAAGCATTATAGGCTATATTTGGGTCAGAGGCTGAGTACACTTCCGAAAAAGACAATTTCTCTATACAAGTTCTAAACTTCTTAAGATTTTCTTCAGAGTAATCTCTACGCTTAATTTTCCAGCTTTTTATTAGACACACTTTTTTGACCTGACACCTCAATATCTGAGCCGTGTGGTCTGATAATGCAAAGTCAATCACTTCTGCTTTACACTTATTGTGGTAGTTGTGAGCAAAGTTATCTATGCATGTTTTGCTAATTTGCCTAGTTGGTTCGGTTATCTTAAGTCTTAGGTTATAGTTAAGAAGCAAACATTCAAATTCGGATGTGATGTTATTTTGTTTTAATATATTAATATTGAAATCCCCAGCAACTACAATATTGTGCTTTTTATAGGTTGTACTTACATATTTAAGCATCTTATCTAATCTTTCAAAGAAATTAATTAAGTTACTAGCAACCGGAACCCTATATAAACAGATAATAATAACCTTGTAGTCTACTAGTTCTATTGCAGAGCATTCAAAAGTTGAGCACTCAGTGAATAGCACTGATTTTGGAATCACTTTCCAATGATGACCTTTCTTCACGTAGATGCACGACCCTCCTCTGTTAGAATTACTTCTGCTAAAGTAGGCAGCTATGCAAAAATTGGGTATTATACATGTACCTTCATAGCCTGTCATCATAAAATGTTCAGTCAAACAAATAACATCAATATCATTATTATTATCTGATAGGTCTTGCAAGCAGATCGCTAATGCATCCAACTTGCTTCTCAAACCTGCAATATTTTGGTGCATTATGGTGATATATTTATGACCGAAAAAGCTTCTGCGGAGTAGGTTTCAAGATATCATTATGAGTCGGTGACATTTCAATGTTTTGGTCAACTTCATATTTGCAGCTAGTGATGGAAGATTCTACGTAAACAATCATTCTATAAATATCCTTGAATAAAAACTTCATTCCAAAACTATTTATCGCACCAGTACGTCTGTTAAACATAGTGTCGTCATATACCAAATTCTTATTACTGTCCAAAAAATAAGCATGTTCGTGAGTATTTGTATCTAAATATAATAAATTGTTGAAAGTTTCTACTCTTGAATTGTACAAATAGTTGTTTGTAAAAAACTTGTACGTTGGGGTGCAAATAATTATATTAGTATTTGTGATTTCTTGCAAGGTTTGTCTAATCTGTAATATACCATCATAATACCTATTCGTAGTTTTAAAGTCCTCCTCACCTAGTAGAATAACGCAGAAGTCTAATAAAGTGAAGTTTGCTAACTTTTCTCTAATACCTTTTAGCAAAACTTGTATATTTGCATGGGGTGTGATATAGTGACAGATTTCACAATTCTCAAAAACGTTTTCTGCTATATCAAGCAAGTTATTTTTATTGTCTGTGCTTATAATACATATTTTGTTACGTTTTGAATATGTTTTCGTTGTATTAACTGTTTGTACTTCTGGTTTATTAATCTTCGGTTTAATCGTTTCTGTTTGTGTTTGTTTATTGGTTTTATTGTTATTGCTTTTTTTCTTTTTTGAGCTGGATGACTTTAGTTTTGTGGGTGTTATAGTTACTTTCTTATAAAGATCATTATTTTTACTCAATTTTTCGTTTAAAGATTTCAGATTACTGTTTTCTAAAGACAAAGATTCAATTTCTAAGTGAGCGCTCTGTAGTTCTAATGTAAGATTACTAATTTGTTCACGTAGTTTCTTAATTACATCGTCTTCGTCATCGGACATTTCTGGTACACTCGTAACAGTCTCATTTAATGTTGGTGTGGCGGCTATTACCTCACTGTCATTTAATATTGAGTCAGACTTGGTTCTCGTACGGCGGAACGTGATATTATCCAGAAAATTCATGTTTGATTTCTACGCGATAGCTTTAAAATATGATATAAACTTTAAAAAAGTATCGCTTGCTCTGGGGATCGAACTCGCGACACGCCGCCTACGCAATATTGCAGGCGCAATTGCTACCTCGAGACCAACTACACAGTTACGTTCTCAAACGAAATAATGATTCTTATTCGACATATGTTCACTTTAAAATTTAAAAAAGCCGTTAAGATGACTCATGCTATAATTATTTTTGCACTATTTTTCCACAATATCAGTTTTTTTGTAACTATTGTGTTCAGAATTTTCATATGCTTTAAATCACACTTTTCACCTTACTAATAAACACCCAAGTTAATAGAAAAAAGTTTGTGAATATTTAAAGTAAATAATGTAAATATAGTTTAATGTAAATATAGTTTTTGTTTATTTTGTGCTATTTTGCTACAATTGAAGTTAATTACAATTGATTTAACACCTTAACGATTGTCACTAGAAAGTATTTAAGACTTTAATGTATTAGTTTATATAAGACGTTTAATGCACTTCGTTATGATGATATTTTTATTTATCGTTTTTGTTCAAAAAGTTCACTTTTTACACAGGATATAACACTTGTCCAAACAGTTAATATTGTAATGACCAGATTTACGTAGAATTAATCACAAATAAACACTATAATCTATTTTTATTAAAAATAATACACGGAGCACTTTACTTTGATGTTCGCTTGTCGCCAGTCTACCCTCAACTGTAGTTAAAAAAAGCTGTAAGCCATCAAAATGTACGATAAGAAACCCACTAGAAGATCTACAAGACTAGATAACAGCAGTTACCTCCTCCGCTCATCATCATCATTCCAGCAGAACGACGTCCCCTGCTGGACATGAGCCTCCCCGAAGGATCTCCACGACGACCGGTCCTGCGCCTCCTGCATCCAGCGGTTTCCCGCGACCTTCATCAGGCCGTCGGTTCACCTTGTCGGGGGCCTACTCACACTGCGTCTTCCGGTGCGTGGTCGCCACTCTAAAACTCGTCGGCCCCATCGGGCATCGGCCGGGCACTGCCACTTAACTGTTGCAGTTCTTCGGGCTATGTCGGTTGTTCTCGTTCTTCTGTTCCGCTTCCACTCGAGAACCCGTCGTCGGCCCATTGGGCTTCGGTCCTACGAGCAATGTGCCCGGCTCACTGCCACTTAAGTGTTGCAATTCTTCGGGCTATGTCGGTTAATCTCGTTATTCAGCGGATCCCCTCATTGATCACGCAGTTAAACCTCAAGCAAAGCCCTCTTCATTGCCCTTTGAGCTTTCTTATAAGGTCTTCCTCCACTCTCCTACAAATATTAGAAATACGAAAGTTTTTGAGTATGGATACATGAAAAATTGTAACTCTCATGCCAAAATTATTGCACGGATATAGATGAAATTTGGTACACAGGTAGTTTAACCAGAAATAAAATATAGGATACGTTTTATCCTGATATTCCCGCGAGATCGCAACTTACTCTAGTCAAATCTCAGGGTGGATCTTGTAATAAGATATTTGTGCGAGAACATATCCTATATTTGTGCCAAGCTCGATAAGGAATAAAGGTAAACAAACCAATTTAGGGTTATCAGAATTCACGTTTTACAAATATCCTGTTATTTACATGATTATCGACTTTTACATTCTATCTATTTATTAACAATTCCTATTGCGGCATATTTCAATAGAATCACTAAAATAACATGCATATTAACTTACTATTACGAAAAACCATAAAAAAATCAACAAAACTTTTACGTGATTGCCCTACAATAATAAAAAGATGGATGAATTCCAGGTATTAAACACATTTTGTGGAATTCAAACTAGGAATAAATTAGAGACATTTTGACATTTGTCAATATAATTTTGCAAATTTTAACTTCTTTTCATATCAACTGCATAACCCATACATTATAATACTTTCAAGTATGGGCTACGTATAATATATGTACCTACGTATGTATCAAAAATTTAACTTATTAGGAAATTAGCTTACATGTGTCATATTTCTTTCAAAATCGGTTAAGCGTTCTATGCAAACCATAAATATCTAAACATAAATAAACTGTTTACATTTAGAAAGTAGGATTATTCTTCATCTATCTAGAAAATGTTGTTAACATCTTCCTTTTAGGTGTAAACAAGTCGTTGTCTAGCAACGGTTTGTTTACCTCTATTCTTTATCGAATTTGGCAGATATATAGATTGGTGTTTTTGTATATTAGTTGTTGGACGATATTTTCTATTTAATCGTCGTTTGTTCAAGTTACAAAAGATCTTTCTTTAATTTTAACTGTTTTACTCATTATAAATCTCTTAGTTGTCCAGAATATACCAATCTAGCTAAATTCTTCTAGGTTTTAAGCACGTTGACCCGTGCCCTGAAAACTAGAAAAACATCGTGAAGAGACCGACATGTCCTAGAAACAAAAATTCAAAGTCATGTGACATCTACCAACCCGCTTTGGGCACGTGGTGGATTATGGCCCACTCTGTCTTACAGAGAGGAGGCGTGTGTGGTAGCAGCTCGAATATTATAAGCTAATTACGCTAAACTACCTATGCCCGTTTTACCCGCGTACGTTTGATTTCATGAATGTATCGGCATACAAAATATCCCAAATGTTAATCCCGGTTATAAACCTGTGTGCCGAATTTCATGCAAATTCGTTAAGTAGTTTTTAGGTGAAAGAGTAACAAACATCCATACTAATATTATAAATGCGAAAGTAACTCTGTCTGTCTGTCTGTTACGCTTTCCTGCTTAAACCTCTCAACCGATTTTGATGAAATTTGGCATAGACAATCTTTGACCCTGAGAAAGAACATAGGCTACCTTTTATCCTGGAAAAATATGATGTTCCCGAGGGAAATCTAAAAAGCGCGATATAACCGAACTCCACGCGGGCGAAGCCGCGGGCGGAAAGCTAGTACCTACATAAAATGTATCCATCCACACATACACCCTCAAAAAATTCCCATTTATAATATTAGTAGGACAGTAGGCACAGTAAAAAATTAAATACAAACGTCCTTAAAAACTTTCGCATATATAATATTAATAAGATCTAGGATTCCAGACAGAAAGGGGCGCCGATCTTCCTTAGCAACACCATATTCAATTTTCTTTGAGTGCTCATATCCGGGTTGTTTACCCTGAGGACCTTGATACAATGCTGGAGTTACGTAATTGAAACAGCACTAAATAAATTATTGCTTTGAAGATTATTATAATACCCTTGTACAACTTGGAAATGTAGGAATTTGAGAGCATCGGTGGCCTATTGTATCGGCCGCGACTTAAATACAAGTGATTTAAATCATCATCATCATCATCTCACCGTTTATCCCGGTTGCATCCGTGGCATTCGCGTTGGAGCCCGGGGTCCGCTTTCCTGCACATTCTCCTCCATTTCACGTGATCTTTAGCATCCTGTGGTAAGAGATTGTTGGCACGCATGTCATCTCTTACAACGTCAAGCCTCTTATGAATTTTGCTATTATGAAGCTTACTAATAAAATAATATATAACCACGCTCTTACTTCCTGCGAAAGGTTGGTCAGAGGTGTACATTACTACAGCATTTGAGCAGCGGTGGCCTAGGGGTATTGGCGTAGTTTTTGTACGTCGTAGGTTTGAACCCCATTAGGTACTTTAAATCATCATCATCACCATCTCAGCGTTTATCCCGGTTGCATCCGCGGCTTTCGCGTTGAAGCCCGGGGTCCGCTTTCCTGCACATTCTCCTCCATTTCGCACGATCTTTAGCATCCTATGGCAAGAGATTGTTGGCACGCATATCATCTCTTACAACATCAAGCCTCTTATGAATTTTGCTATTATGAAGCTTACTAATATAATAATATACAGTATGTTAACTAACAGAGGGCGTTCCCGTTAACCCGAAATACACACATCAAAAGTGTCTAGGGATCAACATATATTTTTGCAATAACTTTTCTCCTGATTGATATTAATTAAAATTATCTTTAAGGATTCATCAAATAAAGTGTTTTCGTTTGTCACAGTAACGATAAACCAAGTCACCTTTGCATTAATAAAGAAATTTGTTATTTTCCTAATAAAGGGATATTTGACATTTGAACCACTAACACAAAAGTTCGAAAAAAAGACTGAAATAACAGTTTTCTCTAAAATTTTATTGGGTAACTTAAACAATTAATAATCCGTGTTTCTACCGCGAACACTAACAACACAAGAACATCGGTTTGGCATACTCAAAATGAGTTCATCCAAATCACGCTGTGGAATGGCCGCCCATGTTCGTTGCAACAACAAAAAAAGGTCTTCTTGCGACTGGATACCCTCCATATTCGGCAGAGCTCTTCTCTGTAGCATATCCCATGCATGCTCAATCGGGTTCAAGTCTGGCGACTGAGCAGGCCAGGGCAGGACATTGATGTTAGCTGCGGCGAGAGTCTGTCTTACAACTCTTGCGGTGTGCGGTCGTGCATTATCATGCATTAACTGAAATAAGGGACCGATTTGCACTTGTAGAGGAACGATGACGTCTGATACAATCGTTTCAGCATAAATTTGAGCGTTGAGGTTGCCTCTGATCCAAATCAACTCAGTTCTTCCGCCGATCCAAATACCCGCCCATACCATGATGGTTCCACCACTATAAGGATGGACTTCCTGGCAGGATTTTAATCGCTGTTGGCGTCCAGGGGTTCTCCAGTGTCGTATACGTCTTGTATCCGGTCTCATACCAAAACGAGACTCATCAGAAAAGCACACGAAACGCCATTGTTCTTCTGCCCAATTTCTGTGTTCAAGAGCCCATTGATATCGAATCCTACGATTGTGCATTGCTATAGGTGGTACCCGTAGCGGTCTTCGGGAATGAAGGTTCACTTCATGCAAGCGGTTTCTGACTGTTTGGTCGCTAATTAAGTTCCCTGAAGAGTGATGAAGCCTCACGGCTAACATCATGGCGGTTATTGTTGGAGCTCTTCGAGTTAAGATTTGAATGTATCGGTCTTGTCTCCGTGTGGTGCAGCGATACCGTCCTCCATGGCGCTCAGCCACGGTACCAGTGCTTCGGTAACGTGTCCAAAGTCGACTGATAACACTCTGACTTGTATTCAGAGCTAAAGCCACAGTACGTTGCCGGGAACCAGCTTCTATCATTCCCACGGCTCTGAGCATTTCTTCCCTGCTTAAATGACGTCGCCGCTCCATAATAACGTTGGTTTTAATCAGTAGTAGGGAAACAGTAGCACTAATAATGTCTTCAATGCGTTGTATGTTTTTATAGGGAAAATATTGACAGCTGATTTTCATCTTTTACTCGAATTTGATTCACAGTTCCTGATTCAAATTATGAAATGCACCAAAAAGGATCCATATAAATTTATAAAATCATAAATTTATTACAAAGCCACATCTCAATCTCAAGAAATCCGCATAAAAATGCTTGATCCCTAGACACTTTTGATGTGTGTAGTATAGCATACATACATGCTAAAAAAAATAGTTCCATTCGAAAACAAAATGTTTTAAAATTTTTTCCAATAAGAAAATATTCAATAAAAATTTTAAATTGACATGTAAAAGAAACACACTGTACACGCGATCATGAAAGACGGCTACGTCGCAATTTATTTATACATGACGACTACTATTTTGATTTAAAACAGGAGGTTTCAAATTTATTTCCAATTAGAATTTTTTTTATTCGGATTTTTTATGCTTATTTTTCTATGCTGATATTTTTATTTTAATCTATTAATGATATATATTAACGAGTTTAAGGGAACGCCCTCTGTTATTTAACATACTGTATAACCACGCTCTTACTTCCTGCGAAAGGTTGGTCAGAGGTGTACATTACTACAGCATTTGAGCAGCGGTGGCCTAGAGGTATTGGATTAGTTTTTGTACGTCGTAGGTTTGAACCCCATTAGGTACTTTAAATCATCATCATCACCATCTCAGCGTTTATCCCAGTTGCATCCGCGGCTTTCGCGTTGGAGCCCGGGGTCCGCTTTCCTGCACATTCCCCTCCATTTCGCACTATCTTGTGGCAAGAGCTTGTTGGCACGCATGTCATCTCTTACAACGTCAAGCCAGCACTTCTTTGGTATACCCCTTTAGCGTAGCCAGCGTAGGCGACCCTCCTGAAGTTTGTCTGCAATGTCACGGACACGGAGACAGCCACGGATGCTGGAGTTCCTGATGCGGTCTTTCCGCGTAAGTCCACACATTCACTGCAGCATATTCATCTCCGTGACACGCAGCTCCTGCTTGTCCTAATGGACAAGCAGGAGCTGCGTGTCACTAGCAAACTACTACTAGCATTAACTACTCAAAGTACCTAATCGTACTTTAAATGTCTAAATTATTTCACCACCACTTCTCTCAAAACGGTGAAGGAATACATCGTGAGGAAATCGGCATATCCTAAAAGCATAAACTTCTAAGACGTGACATCTAGCAACCCGCACTGGGCGCGCGTGGCTTGTGTCCCAGGAGAGAGAACCTCATAGCCTTATTATATGTAAGAATTCAAGTCCAATTTTGTTCCTGGTTACAAGCAAATCTCCCCTTCTCTTACCTGGCGAAATGTACTACATAATCTAGTAATGTACATAATCAGCCTATAATGTTCCCACTATTGGGACACAGGGCTCCACTCGGCGACAGGGAATGGGCCGTAATCTACCCAAACGTCCTTTCTTTGGTATTGTTCGTCAAATCGTTGAGCTCCTTAAGTTTGGAGTCGAGCTGCATAATTTCAAAATGCGAGCACTGACTGGACGTGTCTACTCAGTTTCTGTGGTTCGTTCTTCAAAAGACAATCTCAGTCATCGATACTACAAGATGGTCATAAATTATTTGACCAGGATTATATCTGGACTTTAAAAGAAACTATGACCCCTGAGTTAGTTTCGGCCTTTCTTTTCAGTGTAGTCAGATAGGAAATGCCGAACTCAAATAGTTAAAAAAAGAAAATAACTTGTAAAAGTGTTTGATCAAAACTACTAGCAAAAATTAAAGCATTTATCATCAATCCTTACACCAGCGTAGCTGTGTAGCAACCGAAGTCCAAAACCTCCATCAACTATCGGCAAGTCTATAGCGCTAAGTGAAAATCTGGTGGAAGCCTCCATCCAACCAGGAGTGCATCGATTGAATCCCACTGTAAGTCCAACCTCTTCATAATTTGGGAGTGCTTGCTCGCGATTTCTCTCCGTATTTCAATTTCAATATACCTAACGTGCGCCTATTTCACAGTCTTTATATCGAGGGACAGTTGTGGTGGCTTAGTGGTTAAAACACCAGCCTTTCAAGTATGAGTGTGCCGGGTCGATTCCAGGTCAGGCAAGTACCAATGTTACTTTTCTAAAGTTATATGTACTTTCTAAGTATATCTTGGAACCAATGACTGAAGATGAAGGAAAACATCTTGAGGAAACCTGGACTTTATAAGTCTCAAATCGCCAACCCGTATTGAGCAAGCGTGGTGATTACGCTCAATCCTTCTGTGTGTGAGAGGAGACCTGTGCCCAGCAATGGGACGATAAAAGGTTGATGATGATATCGAGGGAATATGAAATCAAAACACTTTTTGGTTCCTTGGCAGTATTTAGCCATAGAATCCTGCAAAAAGGTTTGACAATGATCGTGAATTTCCATGATCTATATTTGCTATCACTAAAGTAATTGTAACACTTTATGCAGAGACCACAACTTGCTGTACTAATTAATGGTTACAGCGATAGAGGGGTTAAAATGTTAGCAATACAGTTAAGTGCATCCAACTACGGTAATGCCGGGAGATATTGATGGGGTGCCACCACATCCATTAGCTTGTGGTGCGGGTTTGCTTATTCAAAACAAAATATTCAAATTAAAATCTTCCTAAAAGATAGGTTAGCCTTTGCCTATGTTATATCAACCGTACAGGTCGAACGATAAGAGGTTTATGACATGTGACATCCTAATGAAACGACTAATATTTTAAATTCGAAAATTTTTGATTGTATTTATGTATGAGTGTACTGTATTTGTAGATTTGACTGGATTTAAATGAAATTTGGCACACTATTATTACTACGCACTAATACTATTACTCCCGATATCTACAAGGGATCAAAAACCGCGCCTGAAAAACCGCGTAGTGTGGCTAGTTTTATTAATACTTCGTATTAATACTAACACACCTTAGGCATAATACACAGTGGTCAATTATAGACCATTAAAATCGAAAGAATACCTTAATCCCATTATTGGGATCATTTTAGGCTGATATGCAATTATGGAACATTTTTGATTGAATTCAAGTTTCTAGATTGTTTTTATAATTCTTGGTTGACGAAAACTTGTTTCACCTTCTACATCTACTCTTTGAAGACATCTTCGACATCTTTGAAGATTCTATTTATCCCTTGACCGTGACCACCTTTGGCCACTAACGTACAGAAAGAGCAAACAAACATACAAGCAAACAGTTGAACTCCTCACATATGCAGTAACAGTTTTTTCTTCAATTAATTTGTATTAATTGGAGCAAATACAGATGGCATTGTCTGGTAATTGTGTACCATAATACCATTAATGTTGGATAGAGTTCAGCAATTTCTACCATTCCTTTCTTACATTTGACCAGTACAGACATAAGTAGGTTTCGTTGCAATTAATTTCACTAATTCGCTAATTATATTAAAATGTTTGAGTACCATAAAAAGAAGATTAATGAAATCAACAGTATTCCCAACAATTTGTCGATGGGTGAGAACTTGTATTTTCGCGATTATTACTTGAAAGACTTCAAGTACATAAGTGCTGATGCAGTAAACGTTAACAAGATAATTAATAAAGATGTTGAGAAGACTGTTATTCATGAGGAGATGGGGGTTAAGTCTATGCTGGAGAAGTGGATCAGTGAAGTCATGAGAGGATTGAAACAATTCTTTTATCAAGGATCTCTTCACGGAGTCAAGTTAGTTTTCTTTATCCTTAAACAAACGTTAAAATTAAGTGTTGTATTTAATAATCTTAATCTTAAGTTTTGTATTTTTTTTAATAATTATAAACTTCTGCTTGACTGCAATCCCGCCTGATGGTAAGCAGTGATGCTATCGTTGATGGAAAAGCGCGCTAGTTTATTAAGAGCCTATTCACTCGATAATAACTGGATAAATAGGAAGGAAGACGGCAGTTGAGCGAGGTGCCCAACGATGTTGCACCAGAGGGAGATTTATCTGGGGACCCTCCACTAATAAACTCCCGACACAACAACATTTGGCGCATCGTAACCGGCACACATTGCAACACAACTGCTCAGACCCGTCCTCCGTACCGCTTCACCAGACATCATGCCGGAACACGACGAATCGCTTGGCGGCAAGACTTTGTCTGGTGGGTGGTAACTTCTGCTTCTGCTTCTTTGCCTTCTTTGATTACACTGAAAAGTATCTAGTACACTTTACGTTAAACTGAAAGGAATAATAATATACATATTATATACCTACTCAATTAGCATTTACCAGAATTTAATAATAGTAATTGGTTTCTGCTCTCAAAGCGGTGAAGTAAAACATCTAGAGAAAACCGGCATGTCCTAGAGGCAAAACTGTGACCCAGAGTTGGGAATATAATATCTTATGTTTTTAAACGGTTTTATTCTTGTAAGTCTGTACAAACACTTTTTCACTTGTAATGTAGTAAAATTCAGTCATGATATCAGTTGTTTTCATCTCGGCTACTTTAAGAGTGAAGGCCGAAACAAGCCAGGGACCATAGTTTCTTTTAAAATCCGGACATAATTTTGGTCAGATTATGTAAAGACTAAGTAGATTATATTTTTTTTTCTTTTGTTGGTATGGGAAATCATCAAATGACATCTCCCGCTCTGGGCGGAGCGGAAGGGCGTGTCAGACTTTTACTGACTAAAACCCACACGTGTTTCTTCACTTGCCTGTGCGACGGCCAGGGCCACGGTTTCTTGTTTAACAAACCCTCAACCCTGACCCAGGAGGCATCGGTCTTCGTGGACCCCGTCACGATGTGCTGACATCTCTTTGAGGCGCGCGTGCAAAACAACGCGCCGTCGACTCGGGCATGGTCCTTACCAGACGGCGAGCTGATTATATTGATGCCTTTAATGATATTTAGAGAAGAGAATCTCACAGAGTGGGCCTGTATAGTCTGTGCACGCATTTATTAATCATGCAAATTAACTTAGCACTTTAAGAGCTAAACGATTCGACATACAATACGAAATAAAAGACATTTGGATGGGCCCCATAAATTTTTCAAACTGCCAAACCATTAAAATAACATAACAAATACGTGTCTATAGTGCGCATATTTCATTTTTTCTTATAGGTTCGGCCATTTTTCGTTAAACCAAATGGTAGCTAACAATTTTCTTAATCAAACCTGTACAAGCCAATAATGCTCGTACAGCAAAATGCTATCGTATAATGAATGAACTTGAACACAATGTAATTCAGTCATAAATATACCTCCGTCACGCAGTCAAGTGTATTTTTTATTTTTTTTTAATAATTATAAATTAGTGCTTGACTGCAATCCCGCCTGATGGCAAGCAGTGATGCAATCGTTGAGTGTAAAGCGCAATAGTTTATTAAGCCTATTCACTTAAAAAACTTAGGAATAGGAAGGATGACGGCAGTTGAGCGAGGTGATGCAATGTTAAACCCAAGACCAACACGACCAAACGATGCTGCGCTAGAGGGAGATTGATCTGGAGACTCTCCACGACCAAATTCCCGAGGTAATAACATTTTGCGCATCGTACCCGCCACACATCGCAACACAACTGCTCAGACCCGTCCTCCGTACGGCTTCACCAGACATCATGCCGGAACACGACGAATCGCTTGGCGGCAAGACTTTGTCTGGCGAAATAAAACAAGTACGGCTCAATACTGGTGGTTTTAGTGTAACCCATTAATTACCTACAACAACTCTGGGGTATCGTCAACGGCGATCAGCCCCAACAAAACCTATAATTATACCGTTGTTCAGTACCGTAGTCAACAGATTTCCATACAAGAATATTCATATTTCTTTGAACCACAGTGCTGTCTTTATCCATCTATCTTCTTCATCCCCAGATATATCTTCGAGCCAAACTTCGGTAGAAAAGAGAAGGCGACATGGATAGTGATCATGTTCATCAGTATCTTCATCTGTGCCGTGGTCATCATCCAGCTGTTTTGCAAATGGACTTCGACGCCATTCGTCAATGTCATAGACTCTGTGCCTACTCCCATATGGGCTGTTCCGTTTCCTACTGTAGTGATCTGCCCACATCTACATGTCAAGATGTCGTACGCCAATGTTTCGGAGCTTGAGGGGTAAGGAAACACTGTCTAACTTTCTTATGCCCGCGACTTTGCAGACATGGATGTTGGAAATTATCCCATGGGAACGGACTACTTGGATAATAAGTGTGATGTCCTAACCCAGGACATGGTCAACTTCATGGAAATCTTTCTAAATTCTTTGTAAGTTCATGTAAATCTGTTTAACCGTTAAATTTTAGTTACAATACTTTTCATAGGTGATACAATTATACATAGGTATTACATTACAAACGCCTCAAATAAAACAACGCGACATACTGACGTTACAGGAATTCTACAACTCACAAGGATGTATCCAAGGTATGAAAATCAAAAAAAATAATTAGTCCGTCTTAATAGATAATAAAAAAATTAAGACCCGAATTTTTCATTTTGTCGAAATTACCAAAAACTACTGATATATAGCGTATTAAAGTTACGGAGTGGGGGCTAATTACGTCACGCCGTGTATATTTTGTACCACGGCGTGACGTCATGCGACATGTCAAATCAATATATCTTCCTAAGAATGAAAGAAAAAATAGAAAATACGTGTTCAGTATTTTTTATAAAACTATCTGATGGATATTAAATTATTTTTTAGGATACAACCCAGTATGCTTCCCAACTGCAACCGTTGGGCAAGTGCCCGCCAAATATAACACCCACTCTTTTCAGAGGATCCTCTCTTTTTTATGGAGGATGAGTGAACATTACTTCTTGATTTCTTGTACCTCTAAACCTGACATAGCCTTATATACTTAAAAAGAGTATACCAGGGCCAGTTCCTAATTGGTAAAGCTGAGGTGTTGTAGAAGAGCGGTGGCCACCACCTGCCGGCCGTAATAACCGGATACAGAGCGTTTTTGACATCTTGATGTCAAACACTGCTAAAAATGTCAGTTTTACCTGATATCCTTTAAAATATGATGGAAACGTTCGTTCGTACGAAACCTTAGCTTTAGCTCCTTCCGGGAGCATAAAAGTGATATTCAGCTTACAGAAGTTCTTCGCTGCTATGGTGTGCCCGAGGATGACAAACGATAACAAGTTTAGAAAGACCCGATTAGATGATATGCAGTTTCACAGGCTTACGGAATTTGTTGTCCAGGTAAACAAACGTGGTGTTTTAGCTTTTCAATGTATGTTTTTCTGCGACCATTTAGTAATTTGCTTAATACATAACCATAAGTCATATCTCAATAGTACTCATTCCTGCCAAGTCGTGTTACAATGACCATTTCCACACGGGTAAACCGTACTACAATAAAACTTTTTAATTTTTTTTTATGGCCTATGGCTTCAAAAATCAACATATGATTATTCCCAAAAGCGTGCGTATTTGCGTCACGACTAAATATCGCATATTATTAGGCTGTATGGATATGCCTTTGCCTTTCATTTGTGGGATTATAACAAGAAAACAACATTAACGGTTTTTTGTATTTATTTATTTCAAGGTCGTAGAAAAAGTGTTATATGCCACTGTCGCAAACAGCTATTGTAATACTCGTGCTGATCTATTGTGCCAATCAGCTTCGCTTCCTGGCACAAAATCGCAATCTATTGTGCCACGAAGCGTTGCTGAGTGGCAAATTATCCCTCATATTACAATAGCTATCATTGTTTGACAGTGGCATAAATAACTATTTACTTTTAAGGGCAGCGCACTTGCTGATCTTGCTAATCAAATAATTTCAACTTAAACCTAGTGTTGAGAGTTGTAGTTGTAGACATAAAATATCACATTAGGGTGTTGTCGTCTGACACTTTGCTGAGCATTGCTATAATATTAAACTAAGTTGCTGAGCCGATCTCTCGCCGATCGATTGACGTTGTAAGATATAACATGCGTGCCAACAATCTCACACCACAGGATTCTAAAGATCGCGCTAAATGGAGGAAAATGTGCAGAAGAGCAGACCCCCGGCTCCAACGCGAAAGCCGTGGATGCAATCGGGACTAAACGCGGAGATGATAATGACTATGCTGAGCCGATCTAATTTCTTCTATAATCATTATTTTCGGTTTTCATAGTTTGAAGCTGTATTTTGCTTAAATGCCTATAAACGCAGTTTTCTTTCTTTCTTTATTTTCTTTTTTGACGGCAGCGATGCCTGGTCCCGCTTTTGTAGGTATATGCACACTTAATCGTATTGTTTTAAGATATAAGTCGGTCAATGGGTCTGTCGTAAAGAATTCTTTTTCGCTTATAACAGCGCTATTGATAGCTCTGCAGTATGCTTTGGATTACCATAAGAGTCATGTAAAATTTCCTGAATTTACGTAAACCTAACTATCTAATAGCACTTTATTTAAAATCAATTTCCCTTTACCAGACCCTTTTATCATGGTCTTTCGTTCCACCGCTTTCATTGTGTTTGAGCTTTTTCATCAACATGTAATAAGATAAAAAGCAAGGAGGCGCGGGTTCGGTCCCCGCGCAGTGCAAATATTTTTATGCATGAATATGAATATTTGCACTGGTCTGGTCGTGCCTCGGAAAGTACGTTAAGCCCAATGGCAACCAGCATATGGCAACCGGGACCAATGTCCCGGTTGCCATATGAACATCTAATGGCAGTCGTTACGGGTTGTTGGAGCCCTCAAAATTCCAACAATTGGTCCAACTACAATGCTTCGATATCGCCTTCGGGATATGGGGATCAAACGGCAGTCGCTTCACGGAAAATTTCGAAGTTTAGCCAAAATCAGCAGTTAGACTGGTCAAACGGAGCCCAGACTCCAATGTTGAAAAAGCTTCGGATGCGACTGGGATTAATCCTGAGATGATGATGATGATGTAATAAGATGAAAAGTTGTCCGAAATATTGTTTTTCAGGGAGCTCCGACTTGTGCAGAAGTGGTCAAGGCTTGCAACTGGCCAGCTCTCCATGACACCAAGTGGGAAATGGACAAGTGCTGTGATCTCTTCCAGCCAATCTTCACTAACTACGGGCTATGTTTCGCTTTCAATAGTTTACCACTTAATGCTATGTAAGTAAAGATAGAACTGCAGGGTAATTGCGTAATACACTATCAGTAGCAATGGGTTTCATTTTGACATTTAAACAACATTCATTGCTGTATTAACGTTGTTGAGCAAACACATTTTTTGAATTTATGGAGCAATGGACTAGCAATATGCTTAAAAGTGATTCCAATCTATACTAACATATGAAGCTGAAGAGTTTGTTTGTTTGAACGCGCTAATCTCAAGAACTACTGGTCCGATTTGAGAAATTCCTTTTGCGTTAGATAGCCCAATTATCCAGGAAGGTTTTAAGCTATATAACATCACCCGCGAAACCTCGTGGCGCAGCTATCCATACTAACATTATAAATGCGACCCTGAGAAAGGACATAGGCTACCTTTTATTGAAAAAAAAAAATGATATCCGAGCGAAATCTAAAAAGCGCGATATAGCCGCATTCCACGCGGGCAAAGCCGCGGGCGGAAAGCTAGTTGATAATAAAAGTGTGTTACGCTATTAGGGTGTAGGTCTGTTTTATAACAATCTCACCGTGTAAATGTAGATAAAGTGAGATCAAAGGGAGTTTTGTCAAACTGGGGATGGAGGGAGCGCTAATAACAGTTGATTCAAGTCCCACACATGCGCGCACGCCAACAGCGAGATATCAACTGAATGGGCAATGGACGTCGCACTGTTGGTGTCTACGTGCTGCGGCGCAGCGCCGTGCCGTGGCCCGGCGACGGAGTTGACGTTGTACGGTGAGGGCGCCGTGTCCTGCATGATGGGGACGCGGCCTTAGTCAAAATCAAAATTGTTTATTTCAAATTAACCATCCATTGGTGCTTTTGAATAGTCAATGTTGGTCAGTCCAAGAAAAGTGAAGGCTTTTCAAGAGCACCAACGGATGGTTAAAAAAGAAGAGAAGTTTCTTGCACGTACTTCTCCATAGAGATGATGACATTCTCCATTCTCTATGGAGAAGTACGTGCAAGAAACTTCTCTTCTTTTTTTCTCTCGGTGGTAGGCCATAACATCGGCTGCCGGCAGAAGTTACCACCCACCAGACAAAGTCTTGCCGCCAAGCGATTCGTCGTGTTCCGGCATGATGTCTGGTGAAGCCGTATGGAGGACGGGTCTGAGCAGTTGTGTTACGATGTGTGGCGGGTACGATGCGCCAAATGTTGTTGTGTCGGGAGTTTGGTCATGGAGAGTCTCCAGATCAATCTCCCTCTAGCGCAGCTTCGTTTGGTCGTGTTGGTCTTGCGTTTAACATTGCATCACCTCGCTCAACTGCCGTCATCCTTCCTATTCCTTAGTTTTTTAAGTGAATAGGCTTAATAAACTAGTGCGCTTTACCATCAACGATTGCATCACTGCTTACCATCAGGCGGGATTGCAGTCAAGCACTAGTTTATAATCATAAAAAAAAAAACTCCATGGACACTCTTTTAAAATCATAATATGGGTTACATTTCTTCGTTACATATTTCTGTCGCTTCTATCATGTGAGCACAATGTATAAATATAAAAATTAATTAACAGATAGGAAATGAATTAAGCCCACTGGCAGCTAGTGAAGGTGGAAACCAGTCTACGCGCCTACAAGAGTAGTATGAGCAGGCGCTCGAAATGATTGAAACATTGGACTTCGAACCAACAATAGTCGGTCTCCGTGGCGCAGCGGTCAACCCGCCTGCCTGCGACGTGGAGGCCCCGGGTTCGATCCCCGGCCAGGTCATGATGGGAAACGATCTTTTCCTAATTGTCCTGGGTCTTGGATGTTTATCTATATATTATGTATCTATTATAAAATATAGTATCGTTGAGTTAGTATCCCATAACACAAGTCTCGAACTTACTTTGGGGCTAGCTCAATCTGTGTGATTTAAAAAAAAAAAAAAATGTCTTTAAAAACTGTCTCGCTCTCTGATAACGAGAGACAAACGAACCGTCTACTTATATGTCGAAAATGGCACGTTTGTCTCTCGATATCATCACGCATATTTCAATTACTGTGGGTACAGTGTGAGCGATGTTGGTCAAGGCACAATAGAAGCTTGGTTTGCAGTTATAGTTTACGAACTGGTCTGTCTGTTTGGTAATGGTATACTGATATTTCTTCGATAGCTGGACTGCGTTTGTTAGGCGCGTCTTCTGGGAAACTTTGGTGAAATACCCTCGAACCCTGGACTTACGGGCTAGCACTGCACTCTTTGCATTGTGATGGAGGCCTCCACAGATGTTCACTTTTTTGTTGGTTTCAAGGGGTAATTATCGATTTATAGATTTTTTATGCTGAACCGGCCGGCGCGTCTTGATGCTTTTTTCGATGTTTTTTTTTTATATATATATTATAAACTAGCGCTTGACCGCAATCCCGCCTGATGGTAAGCAGTGACGCAATCGTTGATGGTAAAGCGCACTAGTTTATTAAGAGCCTATTCACTCAAATTGTAGTCCGACGGAAACACCGCGGCTGGCAAACTATTCCAGTCCCTCGATGTACGCGGTATAAAGGAGGGGGCGAAACGCTTTGTCCGGATCGTAGTGGTGTTAACAACGTAAGGGTGGAAACCAGCCGTACGACGGGTCGTCCGCTGGTGGAACGGAGATGGGGGAATTAAATCATGCAATTCCATCGCACACTCCCCGAAATGCATCCTATAGAACACCGAAAGGCTACTCTACGCCTGTGCTCTAGGCTTTGGAGACCGACTCGAGTTAGATCAGGGTCACCAATAAGCCTCTTTGCACGTCTCTCCACTGAATCCAAAGTGGCCAGGTGACACTTGGCAGCACCAGCTCAAATGTGGCTGCAGTACTCCACACACGAACGGATCTGTGCTTTGTATAACATTAAAAGCTGCCCAGGTGTGAAGTACAGCCGGACCTTTGCGATAACGCCAAGTTTCCTGGCAGCCACCTTAGCCTTGGACTCAATGAACCGCCCAAAGTTAAGGTCCGAGGAAATCAACTCCCAAAAGCTGAAGGCGGTCGGAACACTCCAAGGACACATTCCGAAAAGTAGGGGCCAAGGTGAACGGGCTCCTTTTGGCGGTGAAAAGACACGCCTGTATTTTGGCGGCATTGAATGCTACAAGATTGGCATTGCCCCATTCGGAGACTGCCTGCAGTGCAACACTCGTTCGCTCAACCATGGCCTCTCTTTCGGACCGGATTGATTCCCTACTAGCCCGAGCACCCGGCAGGTATCTCTCTACAACTGTGCTGTCATCTGCATACCCATAGATACCAGGCATCAGCAGATCGTTAATATGCAGCAGGAACAGAGTTGCAGAGAGAACAGACCCCTGAGGAACACCGGCATTAGTTGACATGGGCTCAGAAGAGCATCCATCGACAACAACTCGGAGGGACCGTTCAGACAGGAAGTCTTTTACCCAGCCAGTCAGGCTAGGGGAAATGCTGTACGCTGGAAGCTTACTCAAACGGCCAGCGTGCCATACCCGGTCGAAGGCCTTCGAGACATCAAGGGAGACAGCAATCGCTTCCCCATTCTTCTCGAGGGCCTCGCCCCACAAGTGAGTGGCATACACTAGTAGGTCCCCAGTTGACCGATTGCGGCGAAACCCATACTGTTGGTCACTGAGGAGATCGTTACCTTGCAGGTATGCCAAGAAGCGCGAGTTCAATACGCGCTCCATAATTTTGCAAAGTATGGAGGTGATCGAAATCGGCCGATAGTTGGCAGGATCGGCACGACTACCCTTCTTGGGCACGGGCTGCACGTTAGCAAGCTTCCAGGACTTGGGCACTATACCAGTCCTAAATGAGAGGCGATACAAGCGCGTTAATACAGGAGTCAACTCGGGCGCACAAGCTTTAAGAACAATCGCTGGTATACCATCCGGACCACTAGCCTTATCCACGTCCAGACGACACAGTACTCTCAGAACCTCCTTGTTCCTACTGCGAACCTCAGGTATTGAAGCTACGCAATGAGGTAAATTAGGTGGAGTAGCACTGCCAGTATCAAGACGCGAATTATGGGCAAAGAGAGAAGCAAACCGAGACCTACTTTCTCTCTCGCCGTATGAGCCAGTGTTCCATCAGGCCTAAGCAGCAGAGGCAGTGAGGACCGACAGAAGTTCGCCTCAACCGATTTGGCAAGGGACCAAAAAGATCTGCTACCGGATGGCTGCGCAGATAACTTGTTGCCAATATGGGTGATGCGGTCGAAGCGAGCCTTCTTGAGCGCTTTCTTGTAGGACTTGGCAGCACGGTTAAAGGCTCTCTTGAGGATTTTGTTGAAGAGTGATATTGGTTTTTATTGTAAGTTTTTTTTTGGCTTGATTTCTAGGCCTTTAAGCCAGAAATATATTGAGCGACAAACTTAATGTTGTCAAGTGAATAAACAGTTGAATGTGGATGGATGGAAAATGGGAAGGAACCGGGAAATTTGAATGCGCTTGATATAAGAATGGTTGCATGCTTTAACACAGTCAGACTACCGAATCACATACTGTGAGTACACAACTTAACGATACGAAACGCGATACAGTGTTTAAGCACATGTTTTTCAATGTATGGTGAACAGGGTATACAGTTCACTCATTCTCAATACAAAAGAGAGGATCCTTCAACCAGATAAGTGTTAGGTCTGGCGGGCACTTGCCCACCGGGTGAGGTCATGAAGTTGTATTCGTACAGTTGCACGGTAAACTTTGCTTGCGAGATGTAGAATGTCAGTATGACCGATTGTTCGCATGTGGCGTTGTAGGTACCGCTACATTTTGTCCATTCAAAGTCCAGTGATTCAATCATTTCGAGCGTCTGGTTACACCGCTTGTAGGTGCGATGCTTGCTTCCACCTTCACGAACGCAGGCTAGACTCTGTCGAGCGCCACGAGATTTAAGGCGTTGACATTCTGAATAGTCAAACGAATTACTTACTCTGATACATATTTCTGATCTACACAGTAAACCTATTAACAAGAAAATCAGGTAGTGTTATATAAAATGAAAAAAGAAGTACCATTTTTCTAGAGTCACTCATGTGTATTTTCACAACCTCTATCAAAAACATAAAGAAAATTTTATGAAGAGTAATTGAGTAGAAAACTTCCCCGGGCGTTGGAAGCATCTGTTAACAGCATGTGCGGTTAGTTTTCCTAAAAAAAATAAACCGTGGATGCCTCATAGGTCTAGTCTCAACTGTTAAGCATCCTGAGTTTGGTTCTTGGGTCGAGTAGTGTCATTTATTCCTGCATAATTATTTTCTGCATCGCTATCAAAAGTTTGGAGAAGTTCCCGAGGGGTTGGCAGAATAACTACGTTAAATGTCAATACTCATTATTTGCCATGAAATAGGCCAGCGCTCGGGTCTTGGAGAAAGTCAATGGCCAAAAATAAGTGCTCGAAGAGCACTCGAACTTGGTCCTAGCGTTTCAGCCATAAATGGCTCAAATACATTGCACCCCCTGTACGAGACCGTCACTTTTGCAAAAATGCAATTTCTCAGAAGTATTTGAAACTTTGACATCAAACGTGAATCGCGCCAAAACCATAATGACACGCCATCTTACTGAAACTAAGGTCCGTATTACAGAACGTTACTCAAGCATTGATCTCTGCTTAAGCATTACTTAAAACTAGTTTCAACCAATCAAAAGGCTTGAAACGAGACTTAAGTATAGCTTGAGTTTGAGTGACGTTCTGTAATACGCACCTAAGTGTACTACGAAAATAACCTTATTAACCACACAGGGTTGCTTCAGGACACTTAATTATTAAGCATTTAACTTCTTATCTGTTCTGTGCAATTAACACATTTTGAAAATTTTTGCAAGAGTGATGGTCTCACACTTACAGTGTAGGTAGCTCACTCAAAGGGCAATGGGGATGGCGCAGGACCGGTCGTCATGGAGATCCTTTGGGAGGCCTACGTCCAGCAGTAGACGTCTTTCGGCTGAAATGATGGTGATAATGATGATGACGGTCTCACACCTAGCGTGCGACATACAGTATGTTAACTAACAGAGGGCGTTCCCGTTAACCCGAAATAGTATAGCATACATACATGCTAAAAAAAATATTTCCATTCGAAAACAAAATGTTTTAAATTTTTTTCCAATAACAAAATATTCAATAAAAATTTTAAATTGACATGTAAAGAAACACACTGTACACGCGAACATGAAAGACGGCAACGTCGCAATTTATTTATACATGACGACTACTACTTTGATTTAAAACAGGAGGTTTCAAATTTATTTCCAATTAGAATTTTTTTTTATTCGGATTTTTTATGCTTATTTTTCTATGCTGATATTTTTATTTTAATCTATTAATGATATATATTAACGAGTTTAAGGGAACGCCCTCTGTTATTTAACATACTGTATATGAAGCGCTGGCCTTAAGAAACATCTTATTCACTTATGAAGGTCTGGCCTGCAATCATTATCAATCATTTCTTTCCTCAGTTTTTCCCTGTAGCAATTCACTAACTAGCCCTTGAAACTACCACAGGACCAACAGCACCCTAGCTTGGCATAAAACCTTCGACGCGGATGCTAAGCCAGCTGCCTTAGAGTGGGGACTGGACAGCGGCTACCCGAAGGTATTTCCTCCAGACCTGACGATGAAGCCGCTCAGGGTCATGGCATCCGGAGAATCTAACGGGTTGAGTTTGGAACTGTTCCTCAATAATACTGAGCATCAGTACGATTGTGAGGGAAAGAGCTTGGGCTTTACTGTGAGTTTCATTTTATTGTTACTACTTACTCCTACACTTCTTTATTTTCTTTCTACTTATTTCTACACTTATTTCTGTTACTTATAAAAAAAAAACAAATAAACAAAGTATCAAAAAACCCGACATATAAAAAATAACAGTACAAAGTGAAGAATAACTAACTTCGGAAGTACGGACATTTTCATCGTTTGCCACCGACTTCCAAAATAAAAGTGATTTTCCACTTTGTAGCTAGTGTCATTTTTAGAAGTCTGTTGCAAAAAGCTCAAAAAAGGCCCCCGCAAAGTTAATTGAATTATAAATACATATAACCCGCCCTGAGGCATAGCTTTTTCATTAAAAAATTACTTTGCAAATCCGTCTATACAACGTGTACCTAATGGAAAAGATACCTAAACACTATATCAAAGGCACGGCTTTTTGAACATATTTTCTCTAGGAAATGATACCAAATTTCAGTTTTTTTTTTCTTAACCTTATAAACTAGTACTTGACAGCGATCCCGCCTGATGGCAGTGATGCAGCCATCAACATAACAGGCACAAATTTATTGTACCTACAACAAGGCTCAAGAAAATAGGTGGCTCTTTCAGATGCCAATGTATACATTTTTACAATGGACTTCCAGAGGTGGTTCAAGATCTGAGCCTGAATAAATTCAAATCCTTCATTAAACGTAAGTTGTGTCAGAAAGCATTTTATAGTGTGAAGGATTATATTGAGGACAAAAAGGCTTGGGCTTGAGCTGCGTCCGTTTTCTATACACTGATTGTTCTCTGATTTTTCCTCTTGTAGTTTTAACATGTAATTGTTTATGTTTTTAATTCAAAGCCTGTATTACACACTATGTAGCCAAGCATATTGTACGTTACGGAATTGTATCGCTGACAGAGGTGTTCGGCACTTGTACAGCTACACAGGAGCTAAACTTAGTATTCGGGAACACTGTTGGAGCTGCTGAACCTTGGACAAAACTATCTTAGCATTGTGTAGATTCAATTTCTTAGTATTGTATAATTGCATGGCAAACGTGTGAGCACAATGTACGAATGTGCTGTAAGGCATTTTTTTGTTGGGTTAGTCTTTTTATTGACTTGATAGTGCTCTGGCTGTTGAGAGTATGTCATGCTCACTCAAATGTCTCGCTGATGGTGGCGTGTGTGTTGGGTCATTGGGTTCCCTTGAATATGGTTGAGCTGAATGATGCTGATCCATTCGTCATGTTCGTGAACGGACGCCGTCGGAGGGGACTAGTCATCTCTTAGCTGCCACGGCGTATTTTAATTTCTGAATTGATTTTTGTGTGTTTTCATAATGGACGCTCTCGGCGTACAATTTATTTCTGCATCGTTATCACACGGTTGATTTCAACATGAATGATGTAATCAAATATTTGTAACAATAGCTTGAAAATTTAAAAGAGTGTCCATGGAGTTTCTTGCCCGTTCTTCTCCATAGGTACCTACTCTTTGGAATGGGCCACTAGCTACATCTTATTGACTGACCGACCTTCTGACAATTCAAAAGTGCCTGTAACTGGTTTATTTGAAATAAATTTGATTGGGATTGCGGTCAAGCACTAGTTTATAAAAATAAAAAATAAATAAAAAGGAAATGCTAAATGCATCCTTTAGAACACCGACACGCTGGCTACTCTTCGCCTGTGTTCCAGGCTTTGGAGACCGTTTTGAATCAAATCTCACCAATTAGCCTCTTTGCATGCCTCTCCACCGAACCCAGTTTTGTGGCATTTTACAGCACTAGCCCTAATGTGGCTGCAGTACTCCACACTCGAACGAATTTAACAAATACATCGTCAACAATGGTGACGTTTCCCTATTTCAAAAATTAAACTAAATATTCAATGCATCTTTTTCTTTCTATTTTACTAAGAAAAGGACAGACATTAAAATATTAATTAAGTCCTGTTTAATTATGATACTCCATAGACAGTTTAGACCTTGGAGCAAATATAGAGGTTTAGACAGAAACGAGGCAATGAACTTAAATTTTGGTTAGTTTGTAAACAAATGAAATCGTTGCACTGGCAACAATTTCATTTTTTTAGGCACGGCGCCCTCACCTTCCGCTTGACGAACCGAAGGTCCTCACACACGGACACGGCTATGTCGGGAGGTTCCTGTTCCGTATAAGGCGGGAGGAAACGCCAGAATGTCACCACTGTGAGGACACGGTGGAGCATACGGTGGAAGTCTGCCCGGCTTGGATAGAGTACCGTCGTGTCCTCGTGGCGGCGATCGGAGATCCCCCTGAGATCCCCCGGAGATCGGAGATGGCTCTGGTCCAGGCCATAGTCTGGAGCGAGAGTGCTTGGCAGACCGACACGAAAGGTGGAGGCGGAGCGCGTGAGGGAGCGGGAATCCCAGCACCCTCACGCCTCTAGCCGCTGCAGGAGACGCCCTGATCGGAAGACAACATCGAACTCCCGGCCACCGTAGGCCTGCGGGCCGTAAGCAGTGGCCAGCTCGCCGTCCGAGATGTCAACACATTGTGACGGGGTCCACGAAGACCGATGCTTCCTGAGCCAGGGTTGCGGTTTAGTTAAAAAAGAAAATGTGACTCTGGCGCACAGGCAAGTGAAGGAACAGGGGTGGGATTTAGTCAGTAAAAGTCTAACACGCCCTTCCGCTTCGCCCAGAGCGGGAAAGGTCATTTGATGTTTTTCCATCCAGAATAAAAAAGAAAATGAAGGAAATCGTTGCCGTTGTGTAAAAGGACAAAATTGCTTGTACAAAGCTTAGAGAAAGAAAGTAACATCCTAAAAACATGAACTGTGGCCACAAAACACATTAACCAGCTTCCTAACAACAACTTGCTATTACCTCGAATACCTTAACCTTATTCTTGATTTCCAGGTCCTAATCAGCTCTCCTACTGACCACGTCTACACCAGCACCGTTCTCCGTCTGCCGATGAACAGGATGACCACCATCGAGGTCACCCCCCTCACATACAAGACCGACTTCTCCCTCCGAGCACTATCCCCCTACAGAAGGCTGTGCTTCTTCCAAAGCGAGAAAAGTTTGCAGTACTATGAGTTTTATACTGATAGTAACTGTAAACATGACCTCTTGGTTCGGGAGGCTAGGAGGATGTGCAATTGTGTGCTTTTTAATTGGCCAAGTAAGTAGAAAGCAGTATTCATCTTCATCATTATGATTCCAGCCGAATGAGATCCAGCGTTGCACATAGAATTTCCTTAAGCAACTTAAATTCGGCCGGTTCCGTGCTTATTGCACCCAAGAGGGTCCTGTGGCTTTAACAAAGTCGTCGGTCTACCATGAGACTTTTTAACTCTACGTCTGCCGTTTCGAGGTCGCCACTCCAGAATCTTTCATCCCCATCGGCCATTGTAGACTTGGATATTGAAATGGTTTTAAGTTGTATTAAATAAAAGTAAAGCAGCTACAACACAACACAGCTAAGGTTAAGCAAGCAAAGTGCCAAAGGTCCAAGTTAAGCAAATATCAATTTTATTTTAATGGTAACTAAGTTGAATTCAGAATAATTAGCATTGTTGAACAAATTATAAAAAGGAAGGAATTTGTAGCGTAATCGGAATCTTATACGAGTTAAAGTAAATTTTCTATGAACTTAAATAGATAGTAAGTCGCGGTTGTAGATTACATACACCTGGGACCCTGGGTTCATCGTACGAATAGCAAACACCTCCCGTAGAGAAGATTTAACTAGAATATGCAGAAACTGACTAAAAAAGAGATTATGTTTAATTTTTCAGGAAAATTCATTTGGGAGCCTGTCTGTACCACAAAAGAGGACTTTAAGTGCATTAGCACCGTAGAAGGTTTGTCTAGAATAATAATATAGTTATCGTTTAAACAAAGGACAATCACTTTGTGAATGCCTGATGATACGAATCATCATCAACCTTTTTATCGTCCCACTGCTGGGCACAGGTCTCTCATACAGAAAAGAATTGCGCGTAATCACCACGCTGGCTCATTGCGGGTTGGGGATTTCAGACTTAAAGACCAGGTTTCCTCAAGATGTTCTTCTTCACCTTGTAATCAAGTGATACGAATAACAAGTAAGACTTTTTAACCGACTTCAAAAAAGGAGAAGGTTCTCAATTCGTCTTCGTCAATATTTTTCTCCCTATGATGGATTTAGCTTTCAGTCTAACTGGATGCAACTATAAATACCAGTATCCTAAATGGAGCGACTGCCTACCTGACATCCACAAAACAAATACTGGTAATTCATTACCAGTAATTGGGTTACAGACAGCTAGTGCTTGACCGCAATCCCGCCTGATGGTAAGCAGTGGTGTAATCGTTGATGGTAAAGCGCGCTAGTTTATTTACAGTCTATTCACATAAAAAACCAAGTGAATAAGCAGGAAGACGGCAGCTGAGATAGGTGATGCAATGTTAAACCCAAAAACACGACCAACGATGCTGCGCTAGAGGGAGATTCCTATTATGTATGACACCAAACAAACTCTTCAGCTTTAAATATTAGTATAGACATAGATTCGACTCTAAATATCTGACTTGCCCCCCATACGCCCATGGATGGTCCCTTATCCACGGACCAACCGCGGAAAGTATAGCCTAACTAGATCGGTCGACCTATGGTGTTGTTATAACTTGAATTCTTAATACGTAGGCTATTGTTAAATTCCAGAAAAAGTGGAAGAGCAGCTCATATACGCGTACTACGCAGAAAGCGAGAACGAGGGAGGAACTTCTCAGGAGTCCACATCTTGTCACCCATCGTGTAATGACGTCATCTACGCGAGCCAGGTGTTCTACTCAGACTTAACCAAGGACATGGAGAATACTTCCCATAAATGGGGGCAACTAAGGTTGTGAGTATGATTTACGACTTATTCGTCAACTCGCGTGCGTCCGAGCGAAATGGCACCTTCTAAGTTCACCTGTTTTTTGTCGTCAACTCGCGAGCGTGTAGTACAGTCAAATAAAAACGGATTGTAACCAATAACTATAAACAACTAGTAATAGCCCGCGGTTTTGCTCGCGTTGGCTGTTTTAGTTAAAGGTTTTACGTATAACACACTTCCATGTTTCACGATACGTTATGAAATGCAGTCGCCGTCAGACACGCGTTCTAAATGATGAATGTTGATATGCAGAAAGTTTATTCACTAACAAGAACGCACGACGCATGATCTTTAGGACGTTATTAACCGCGTTATTAACTGTCAATATACGCGACTTCCTCGGTGGCGGGGGCCACTCGCTTGTACAAAATTGGTCATGCTAATCTAGCAGGTACGAGGCGCGTGCCAAAAAAACTAGATACTCAAAAATTATAAAATTTATTATTTATTCCTCATGTCTATCTTTTCAAAGTATTCACTCTCGGCGTGTATACACTTATCCATACGTTTAAACCATCTTATCCACAGGTCTCTGTCACTTTGGTCGCTTGTCGCGCCATGCTGAAAAACGGTAGGGACACAAAGTGACACATACCATTCAGAATTAACTATTTTTTTTATTTTCAAACACAACAGCTGTGATATGACCGGTCTTACAAAAAACGAGTCGATCATTTGTTTCTGCGTACTGTGTGCACGGTGACATTTTGTCGGCGTTCGTTCATTTTCAAAGCATCACACAATTGATTGTGGTTTTATTTCGGGATCATAATTATACAGCAATGTTTCGTCACCGGTAAGTATATCTTATACATTTTTTTCTTGCCTCCGTCAAATTTCTCAATCATAAATCGGCACCAATCTACCCGGCGGTCTTTCTGGTCGTCCATCAGTTTGTGCGGCACCCATCTAGAACAACGCTTCCGAAGAGAAAGGTGATCATGAATAATGGTTTGCAGCGCTGCTGATCCAATAAGCAGTTCCAACTCAAGCTATGGAATTCGGCGGTTTCCCCCATCAGTTTTTCAACCACTTCAACGTTTTCTTGAATGACTGCTGTTGGCGGGCGACCCGACCTTGCTTAATCTTCAAAGCTTCTTCCCCCTCTCTTGAACTCAGCATACCAATTAAAAACTGTTGCTCGTGAACAATCAGATTTACCAAAAGTAGCAACCAACACTTCAAAACATTCAAAATCAAAATTGTTTATTTCAAATTAACCATCACTTGGTACTTTTGAATAGTCAATGTCGGTCAGTCCAAGAAAAGTGAAGCTAAATTGCACGTTCCAAAGCGTAAATCTCTATGGAGAAGAACGTGCAAGAAACTCCATGGACACTCTTTTAAAATCATAATATATGGGTTACATTTCTTCGTTACATATTTATGTTGCTTCTATCATGTGAGCACAATGTAAAATTAATTAAAATATAAAAATGAATTAAACAAAAAAATAAACAATAAACCCAAAAGTATCACACATTTTTTAACCATCTTACAGGAAGAAGATAATTATTACCAAACTTTATACGTCAAAGGGTCTAATATAACTGCAAAATTAAAAGAAACCTGCGCGATCGATGAACACGTTAACTTTACTGTTAACGAATTTATCCAGAGAGTTATAAGTATTGATATATGTATCGAACTGCTAATATTGTGATTTTTATATTTTTAGATTTTTATGATTTTTAAAGTTTCCAAGTTTAATTTAGTTTTTTTTTGTTAGTCTGCTTTAAGCTAAGCAGACGATAATTAACGAAATGCCTCACTGACATAACGTGATATTGTTGACTGTTCTTGTTTTATTTGCTTTGCTTTAGTTAATTTACATAGTAATAGGTCAAATTCTTGATTTATTGTTGATATCCGATATCACTACATAGTATAAAACAAAGTCGCTTTCTCTGTCCCTATGTCCCTTTGTATGCTTAAATCTTTGAAACTACGCAACGGATTTTGATGCAGTTTTTTTAATAGATAGAGTGATTCAAGAGGAAGGTTTATATGTATAATAACATCCATTAAATAGTGGAGAAGTACTGTTATTTTTGAGGTTTCTAACACATGTCCCAAAATAAACCCATTTTTTTGAGCTTACATTGCAAATGCTGGCTGAACCCTATGAGATAGGTCAAAATAATGTACTACAGTATTGTAGACCTTAAAAATGCCTACAAAAAGTCAGCGACACCATATGTCTACCTACTATAGTTTATTCATAATGATTACATTTTTATGTTTGAAAAGTTAATTAAAATGCCAGTCGAAATCAAAGCCCACTAATTGTTCCTTATTATTAATCCTTATCCAAATAAATTACGTCATATCAAAGGAAATTTCAGTAGCAGCAGATTTCTTTTTGAATTATTGGAATTGGTTGTTTCATTTAGGAGATATCACGATTTATTCAAAACTAAACACCAGAAAAAATCAGCGTGGCGCTCGCGCCCGTGCCGGTATGGTGTTTCTCTGCCTAAACCGCGGAGGGAGTGGGCCGGAGCGGGGGACCATTATTTCGAACAAACTTGCTACGTACCCCAGTAGGCTTTCATTCTGTTTGAAGGTGGTGGAACTGGCTATGCGTGGACAATAAGGTCGATGTATCTTGCAGAGTCAGATATTGGCTGATAGGCGGCACAGTAGATTTTATTTTATTGAAGGGCCACCGTTTCTTGAGGAAGGCTTAGGTACCTATATCATTTGTCCACGTGCGAAGCCGGGGCGGGTCGCCAGTGGTTAATAATTAATAGGTTAATAAGCAGTTTTATTTATTTATTTATATATTCTTTATTGTACACCAAACAAATATCGAACAAAACCATCAACACAAATAAACATACAATGGATTATTATGTGGATATATGTTAAATATCTATCTCCCAAACAATATTTGTTTTAATTTAAAGTAAAGTCGTTTAAAATGTTTTACGCATTTAAAGTTCTTATACATTTTATGCATAAAACATGCAGCTGATATTACATAAATCTGTCAGAAGTTCACGTTCGAGCGAGTTGACGACGAAAAACAGGTAAAATTGGAAGGTGCTATTTCGCGAGCGCTCGAGCGAGTTTGACGCACGCGAGTTGACGAATAAGTCTGATTTACGATAGTTTGCAACTTTAATATTCACTTATTAATAGGGTACTTTTTATCCCGGAAAAATTTGATATTCCCGAGGCAAATCTAAAAAGCGCGATATAACCGACCTCAACGCAGGCGGAAAGCTAGTTAAACATAAAACAGTATCGGGGCCAATACCCCAAACCTTTCATACATGCGCGTTGTCATTTATCCACGTTCATACATCTGTTCCTTTAAACCCTGCTGATTATTGTTACTTCTATCTTGGACTAGGATTAACAGCCTCCGTGGCGTAGCGGTAGTGAACGCGGCCGTTGCGCAAGGAGGCGCGGGTTCGATCCCCGCACAGTGCAAATATTTGTATGCATGAATATGAATATTTGCAATGGTCTGGTCGTGCCACGGAATGCACGTTAAGCCGTTGGTCCCGGTTGCCATACGTACATCTAGTGGCAGTCGTTACGGGTTGTTGGAGCCCTCAAAAAGTCTAACAGTTGGTCTAACTGCAATGCTTAGATATCGCCTTCAGGTTGTGGAGGTCAGACGACAGTCTATCTGTATATCTAAGTTTAGCCAAAATCAGCATGTAGACTGGTAAAGCGGACCCCAGAGTCCAAAGCTGAAAGGCTGCGAATGCGACTGGGATTAACGCTGATATGATGATGATGATCTTGGACTAGGATCAAAGAAAACGCGAAGGTACGCAAGAAACGGAGTAAAATTCCCAACGTAAGCGCTTTGATTGAATTTGTATGTAATCACGTGCGTTATCTGCGCTTTGCCAGGTGACACATTGTAAAATGTAATGCGCCTAATTGACGACTAAATATAGTCCTTTTTTGTCTAATTCGCAGGGGTGAAGTGACACAGATCAACGTCCACTTCTACGACGACATGTTCTTGGGACAACATCGTCATGCGCAATATGACGACTATTATTTTATTGGTAAGATTAAAGGAACAGACCGTTTGACTTTAAGGGCTAAATTTCACCGCACACCTTGGTGGCGCAACTAGTCGCCGCTACCAACAAACTGTATACAGCTATATAGAGAGTTACTCACCTGGGGCTCTATTCTGCTACTTTTATAAATTTGTCATTTCAACCCGATTCTATTGTTATTGTGCTTAAAAGTTCGTAATCTGCAAAATTTAAAATGATAGATCAATTACCTCAGTCGTCTCTTAACGAAATGATGATAGAATGACAATGTCGTATTGCTATTATTCTAAAACCATCTAGAAATGATTTTCTAAAAAGTCCTACTCAATTTGAACAGTTATTAATATGGAGTGGAGTGTCAATGATTGAGCACAGGAAAGTCATAATGGCGTAATTTTGTTACTAGATTACAAAACTTGTCAAAATTGATCATTATGAGATCACTGATCAAACATTCTGCCACTATTGCCACTAGTCTGCTATTGCAGACTAGGGCCCCTGGTGTCCGTTTGGTTGCGCAACCCTGTTGGTAGCGGCGACTGGTTGCGCCGGATGATGGATGTTTTCCCGGTGAAATATAGCCCTAAGACCAAAAATAAGTTTCTCTTAGCCTTAGACACATTACAAAAACATGTCAAGGAAGTTTCCAAGAAAGTGGAGAAACAAAGAAAAGTGGAATGGTATGTGACACGAATGAAAAGTGATTGAATGCGAGCATAATGGTTAATATGGAAGGATTTAAAGGAAGGAAAAAAGGTATTACTCTAACCTCAAGTAACATGGGAAAATATCTTGAAGTCTCCTCTACCTGCAAAGATGCTCGAGGCGTCCCTCACGCTTTGTCCACTTTGACTGACAGGACCAGGATTAACAGGAAACAGTGGCGGGGTATTGGCTGTGCCCCAGTCTTATGTGTCGACGGTCATGGATAAAAACTCAGGCAGACCTTACCGCTGCTCTCAAAACGACGAAAATGGACATAGTGAAGGGATTGGCATGTCTTAAAAAAATCGGACTAATAAGACATCCGTTTTCCCTCACTGGGCCTACGTGGTGGATTGTAGACAGCTCCTTCTCACAGAGGCCTGTGCTCCAGCAGTATGACGTCATTGGCTTTAACTAACTTTCGACACTACTGTTTTACAGGTGCAATTGGTGGTCTTCTCAGCTTATTCCTTGGGTTCAGCATCATCAGCGTGGCGGAACTTATCTACTTCGTTTTGCTGAAACCCGCTTACGTCATCTTCATAGAAGTTAATCGGGAATAATGAAAAGAAATAATGCAATAGAGTTTTGATAGTTTTGCACATTCCTGCTTGTAGATTTGGATGGGGGAACAGGTTGGTGGTGGAATACAGATTGTACGATTTAGTTGCCAGTTCCATGTGCGGTGCTTTTAATCTAACCCTATGCCCCATTGACTGAAGTTGCCTGCTCCTAAGTCTCCGTTCACCTGCAACTTAAGTAGCTGATCTGAAGAATAGCGCAATTAACGTAGCCACGTCCGGTCCCTCCACAATATAAAACATCAAAGAAGAGTACTATCAACAGGGAAGAGAAGATGAAGTTAAATGCTGTTGTTTTATCTATGATAGCAACAATACGTACACTTAACCGTAACTATATATTATTTGTACATTCATTCGCTTACCAATAAAATGTATTTTAGCAAACTTTATAATGATTTTATTACCTTAACACCTTTAGTGCTATTTTGAACTTCAACCTAAATGAAGTATGATGTCTGGGCACGCCACAATAGCGGCGGTAAGTCCCCTCTTTGCGGAGTGACTAGAAAGGCGCCACGGTGCCCTCACCTTCCGCCTGACACAGGTCCTCAACGGACACGGCTGTTTTGGGAGGTTCCTGTTCTGTATAAGGACTAAGGAGGGAGGAAACGCCAGGGTGTCACCACTATGTGGATCGCCCTAAGGGCACGGTGTTCTGCCCGGCTTGGGTAGAGCACCGCCGTGTCCTCGTGGCGGCGATCGGCGGCGATCTCTCGCGTCCGACCTGGTCCAGGTCATAGGCAGGAGCGAGAGTGCATGGCAGGTCGTCTCCTCCTTCTCTGAAGCAGTGATGCCAGCAAAGGAGGAGACGGAGCGCGTGAGGAAGCGGGAATCCCAGCGCCCTCACGCCTCTAGCCGCCGCAGGAGACGCCCAGATCGGAACACAACATCGAACTCCCGGCCACCGTAGGCGCGAGCTTAGGTGAGCAGTGGGCAGCTCGCCGCCCGGTAAGAACCAGACCCGAGTCGACGACGCGTTTTGTTTCACGCGCGCCTCATAGAGATGTCAGCACATCGTGACGGGGTCCACGAAGACCGATGCCTAATGGGTCAGGGTTGCTGGTTGGTTAAAAAGAAACCGTGGCCCTACCCTTCAGGCATGTGAAGGAACACGGGTGGGTTTTAGTCACTAAAAGTCTGACACGCCCTTCCGCTCCGCCTAGAGAAATCATCAAATGACCTCTCACGGTCATTTGATGATTTTCCGTCACAATCAAAAATAAAAACTTTTTTACAAAAAAATGTCGGTGTCTTTGGTTTTTGTATATTCGTTTTTGACACCGACTTTCGAAATTAGTTATTTTTCACTTTGTAGTGGTTTTTGGAAGTCGGCTGTTTTTTTTTTTGTAAAAAAGTTTTTATTTTACACGTTTTAGTTGTGAAAAGTATTATGTATTCGGTTGCATCCGGTCAGACTGGAAGCTGACACAAACATAGTTGGGAATCGACGGAATTTTGTTTACTTAAATTTTTACCCCTAATTTTGAAGAATTCCCTCGACTGCCTATGGTCTTCATCATCAGATTTACTGCAGACCATTATTTTAACCCAATGGGTGCAAAGTTCCCAACAATATAAATGAATTAAGTCCAAACACAAAGTAGCTACTGTAAACCGTTGAGGAGTTGCCGGAACTGGCCTTTGTCTTCATCATCAGAGCTCATAAGATAGTCACAACCCATCTAGGTGTAAGTTTTTATCAATACAAATTAATCGAGCCCTAACACAAGGTAGCTGCTGTGAATTGTTGAGGAGTTCCTTCGACTGTCTCCCGGCTCTAACATCAGATTTACTCCAAACCTTTATTAAATTGTAGTGCTTTAAAATACGTAATGAAAAAACTAAGATATGCACTAGTCCCTCCTACGATTTTTGAAAGCTTTCGTAGTTTTCTCTGGTCTTCCATCAACAGATCCAGATGTCCTTAAAAAGCATATATACGGTCGAATTGAGTAAACTTCTCCTTTTTGAAGTCGGTTAAAAAGAGTGCTGTCAATAGTATAAATCCCTGGCATCAGCCGATCGATTCGAGCTGTGAAAATATCGCCGTGAAAAGTTGTGTAAAGTAGTAAGCTTAGAGTGAGCAAACAGCAGTGTCCCATGGGATTAGTTGGAATGGCAGCTTAGTTCACTTAAGTCTACAATATGTTTAGAGTAAATAGGCTCTTAATTGTATCAGCAATCGTTGATAGTAAAGCGCTCTAGTCAATGATTGCATCACTACTTAGGTACGATCAGGCAGGACTGCGGTCAAGCACTAGTTTATAAGTCTTGGTGGCCTAGTGGTTAAACACCAGCCTCTCTAGTATGAGTGTGCGGGTTAGATTCCAGGTCAGACAAGTACCAATGAAACTTTTCTAAAGTTATATGTACATATAACTACGTACGTACTTTCTAAGTATATCTTGGACACCAATGACTGAAGGTGAAGGAAAACATCTTGAGGAAACCTGGACTGTATAAGTCTGTAATCGCCAACTCGCATTGAGCAAGCGTGGTGATTACGCTCAATCCTTCTCTATGTGAGCGGAGACCTGTGCCCGCAGTGCGATAAAAGGTTGATGATGATGATGACTAGTTTATAATACGTAAAAAAAATATGATATTTATACTGAACAGCCTATAGAGCCTATAGAGGTCCACTGCTGGACAAAGGCCTCCCCCAAAGCTTTCCACGATGACCGGTCTTGTGCTGCCCGCATCCATCGGCTTCCCGTGACCTTCACCAGGTCCTCAGTCCATCTTGTGGGGGCCTCGCTACGCTGCGTCTTCCAGTACGTGGCCGCCACCCCAGAACCTTACTGCTCCACCGGCCATCGGTTCTAAGAGCAAAGTGCCTGACTGGCTGAATTTGTTCATGAATAATACGAATAATGAAACTGTTGAACAAGCAAATAGTCCGTTCTCAGTTAGAATACGCGCTGCCCATTTGGAGCCCATTTTACGGAAAATACAAGCACAGACTAGAAATAGTACAGAAAAAATGTCTTAGCATTACACATTATAAGTGTTGCCAAACCAAGATTTCCTATGCTGATCTGATGAAACAGTACAACGTGTTAGCTATGTTTAGGAGCACAGGCGTATACTGCTTATGGTTATGATGCTGTTTGGCATATGCAACAACAGGTTTAATTGTATGGAGTTTGCAATTAAAGTATGTTACGTGGTACCTAGAATTGCTAGTCGGCGTGAAGTAGGTACGAGCAACCCGCTTGTTGCATACAGAGCAAGGTAAAACAAATACTGGGGAGAGGGCTCCTCTTCGCCAATTATTAGAAACGTACAATTCATATTTTAAAAACCTAAAAATTTTTGCTCTTAACCAGAACTTTAGAAAAATGGCTAATGATTTACTTTCTGGTAATTCTGAACGATTACTGCTTCTTGCTGATATTATGGTGTAACGTGATTGTGCCCGCAGACCATATCTTGATGGGGCACGTTATCTTGAGTTCCTTTGTGTGACTTTTCAGGTTCACTTTTATCATTCACTAGCTGCGCCTCGCGGTTCCACCCGCGTAGGTTTCGATATGTTTTTTTTAATATATTCTCCGCTCCTATTGTTCGAAGCGTATTGTTATATAGCCTAAAGCCTTCCTGGATGTTCGATCCCCGGCCAGGTCATGATGGAAAACGATCTTTTCCTGATTGGCCTGGGTCTTGGATGTTTATCTACATATATATGTATCTATTATAAATATAGTATCGTTGAGTTAGTATCCCATAACACAAGTCTCGAGCTTACTTTGGGGCTAGCTCAATCTGTGTGATTTGTCCGTATTAAAAAAAAAAAAAAAAAAAAAACTCTTCAGCTTTATATATCAGTATAGATTATTTTCTCACTGTCCCTTTCTGTATACGTCCGTTTTGATTCCGTGGAGATTGGTGTGGGTTTTACGTTGGTTTACTATCATACCTTAGCCAAATATATTAATATTGTAACACACTATTTTTTGTCTCAAATAAATAAAATAAAATAAAAATAGAGCCCAATGTACGCCCGGATAACTCTTTTGCAGAATAAGTTCCAGTAATGTTCCCGCGGAGGCGATGCAATTCTATACTTGTTGAATTTTGTATTGTATGTAATGTATTTTTTGGTGTACAATAATAACAACAATACAATATATAAACAGTACAATATATATGTCGGAGTCAGCGATGGCGTAGGGTCGTCCGCATCTTGGTGCGGTGCTAAGGGTTCCATTTCGTAGGTGAGTTTTAAATTGAAGCACGACGTGTAGATATACCCTCCAATCTTGACAATAACAATTTAGGCAAACCGACAGTTATGGCTCGGAGAAGTGCCCTGGTCCGCGTCTCAATCCGAAGTGACCGTTCGACATGGACAGATTTGTCCATGTGCCGCCATTACAACATAACATCACAAGCGTTTGCCCCTCTAATAAGTAAATCAAATGAGCAACTTTTTTTCAAATAATTTCGACGATCCACGACATTTCACATGACACACAAATAAATATAGATAAAAAACAAAATCTTGTTTGAATATCTCGAACGCATTTTGAAAGCCAAAGCACCTTGAATGCATTATCGCATTAACACAAAATGAGGATGGATTCACAAACCATCAAAGTGAACAAACTCTACACGACACTTTTAAAAAAATATAATGAGTGACACTCAAAACATAACCTAGACAAACTTTTATAGATACAACAATCTTTGAATACAACGAAAATCAAAATTTTAATAATGTACGCCGAGACCTACTATCTGGGAGCCTGCGACCTTGAAGGTCTAAGGATCCTAAATGACAAATTAAACGCGAAGGTAGTGGAGCAAGTGAATGATACCCAGGAACTTGTGATGCTCAATACCTATGCACAAGAAACTAATGAGTATCACTTCAAGAAATGTCTGCAGAACAGGTAAAATTGAAAAGAATAGAATACCTACCACATAATACTCATTGCACACTTACTGTGCCTTATTAATCAAAAACAAATCAAAATCAAATTCATTAAAGCTCCAAATTATTTGACATTAGTTGATGATTGGAGCCTCCTGTTAAGCAAACAATGCCTGTGTTCGGACACTCCATTAATATAGGCAAACTATTATATTCTGTAACAATTGAAAAGTAATTGTATCTCGTGACAGATGAGCTCGAGGCAGTGGCGGATTTACCAGCAGGCTGAGTGGACTTGAGCCTAGGGCAGACTTGAGGCGGCAAAATCAAAATCAAAATTGTTTATTTTAAATTAAACATCTGTTGGTGCTTTTGAATAAGTAGTCAATGTCGGTCAGTCCAATAAAAGTGAAGCTAAATTAAAAAGCGTGGAAGCACGTTTTGCAAATTTGGGAACCACCTTTTTGTTTTGTTAAGCAAGTTCATCATTGTTCCCCATTCGCTTATTCAACGTACATGATAGAGCTTTGATTGGCTAAAAAAGATACTTTATGTGGAAAAATTATTTTATGTGCAATTTTAACGATATTGTTGGGTTGTAAAAATAATTTAGGTCATGGCGATTGTAGAGGCAAAAAGGGGCGACAGAACCGTACAGCTTATACCTTAAACATTTGTAAATCCGCCACTGCTCTGAGGTAGGTTGTTTCGCGATCATAACAAATATTTGTCGTGGATCGTCGAAATTATTTGAAGAAAATTTGCTCATTTGAGTTACATAGTAGTGGGGTAGACTATGGCCCATGGCTAGACGCTATGACGTTATTTTGTGATGGCAGCACGTGAAAAGAGTCATTTTGGAAAGTGGGGACTGTCGAACGGTCACTTTGCAACGAGACGCGGACCAAGGCACTTCTCCGAATCGAAACTGTCGGTTTGCCTATTTAAATTGTGATTGTCAAGATTGGAGGGTATATTTACACGTCGTGCTTGATTTCAAAACTCACCTCCGAGATGGAGCCCGTACCACCACACCAAGATGCTGACGATGCTACCGCTCCGCCGTCGCTGACTCCGACATATCTATATACAGAATTACTTACATAGGTATCTTTTTTACATAGGTTCCATTTTAATGATATTTTATTTTTTCCTTTTGTTTTGCTGGTATTTTGGCGTGGCAACTGGCATATGGTAAATAATTTCATCGTTGTTGTGTTTTCTTGTGTTCATTATTGTACCTACATACTATTGAATAAAGTCACGTGTTTTTTTAATGAACAGACAGCTGTGCTGCTGGGGAGTTTGTTCCGCCACTTCTTCCAAGCAAAAGCACTAAGAAGTGGCGATGGCTGGGCATTTTGGGGGGAGACTTTACCGGGACTGTCTTATGTAGATAATATTGACGTTCAAAGTGCTGATTCTCAGTCTAATTTGAATAAAAGACTTTTGATTTTAATTTTGATATAATGATTAGAATCGTGAATAATCATTCAATTGATTAATTTGAACGTAAAGTTGGTTTGGTGACACTATTTGTTCCATATTGCTACTGTCGCAAATTAAAGAGCAATAGCGGCCCAGTGGTAATGGCCCGGACTTAAGTGTTGTCATAGTTTCGAATCCAGACGGGCGTTTTACTTAGTGTAAATAATTTTATTGCCACTGCTCTCAAAACGATTTATATTGTTTAGACACCGGTACGCATCACATCTGTAGAGTTTTCCTAATTATTTTATTTTGATCTGATATAAACTTTACACCTTTCCCAGAATGTCCGACATTGCCTCCTGGCGCTGGGTACTAGAAGACCTAACGAAACGCCTGACTGAAGCGGCGGATGCTCTAAATTACGAGCATAATGCTCTTCGGGTGGTCATGAACAGGCTTCAAAATGAGATAGACAATCATTCTCGTGACGCGTCTAAGCCTGGTGCGCTTAGTCCTCTAACTGACAGTGTGGAGGAGGCCATTCTGCAGGTGATTAATAGTAAAACCCACTAAAGCTACGTAGCAAAAACCTCAATGTAACGTAAACTTAGCAGGTTGGATTTCACCCTTTACATATTTTATTTGCTCTACGTACGTCTTTTCCAATGATCCTTATAGGCGCCCCGTACACAGTCAATCTCGATTGCAATCCGCGTTCGAAATCATATTGAAGCATCTGATCGTAAAATATCTAGATAAATATTTTGAAATCCATATTGCGATCCATTGATCGTGTTCAAGATTGAACGTGTAAGCGCAAGATGCCAAGATCTCGTCAGTACACGCTGTGGCTTTTGGAGAATAGACGCCGATGATATAAGTATATACATCACACAAACAAAAACCAATATAAAAGATATATAAAATAAATCATCGAAACATTCTTCCCCCATCCTGCAAGTCATTTTTATAATCGTCAGCATCTGCAGTTAGTTGAATTTCATTTAATAGATTTAAATGGGTGTACGATTCCCTTTTGAGTAATCACTGTTTCAACCAGAGTCTTTTTCAAATACTTTTCTTCAAAAATAAATACAAAAAATTATACACAACGGCTTTAACTTTTAAATCCATGACGACGCTAGGTGTTAACGCTTCAGTTACGATACATGGACTGAAGTAATCAAGATTAACTTTGCAATGACAGATCACGATCGAGATTGACTGTGTACGGGGCGTCATATAGTAACAATCCATGGACACGTCTGAAGGGATTTCTCACTGGAATGAAATACAAAATGCTCTAAACAACATTCAGCTTCTTTATAAATCATTTAATGAAATAATTTGCTAAAATTCTTTGTTGTTCATTAGGATTGGTTGATAAGGGAAACACTTGAGTTAGAACTTTTCCAAGTAGTGATACAATTTAGGTTAATTTTAACTTTCGCTGTATTAAGGAATTCTTGTTCAACATTTCATGCTCATTTTACAGTTTAGGCAATGGAGAGTTTATTTCAATAGAACGCTCAGCTGAGATATTTTATCTTCTACGCGTAAATATTCTAGATACGTCACCACATTTCAGGAATATGACTTTTTGCGTGATCAAAAGAAGAAATTCGAAAGACTGATACTGTCTCTGGAGGCGCAGACTAAAAGCATTGAGAAGACCAAGAGGCAAATAGCAGTAGATATTTTTAATAAACAAAGGGCTCTCTGTGTTGAGGAGAACTGTGCAAAAATTACCCCGGGCACGCAATTTAAAGCACCATGCGGACGAAGACTGAAGAAGAGGTACAGGTTTAGTTAAAGACGTTCAAACGGTGGAATTCAGACTTTAAGAATAGTTTCTAAAGATACAAAACAAAACATCAAGCCTTTATGCTATACATTTCACATTTAGGGTGTTACCACACCAATCGATCGATAGACGATCGACGTCATCGATCGACATCGGTCGACGTTGATCGATTGGTTTGATAGCTTTAATTGTTCGACGGATACCGGTCGACTGACCAATCGATCGACGGATACCGGTCGACTAACCAATCGATCGATTTCCGGTCGATGGCATCGGTCGACGGATACCGGTCGACTAATCAATCAATCAATTGCCGGTCGATGACATCGGTTGACGTAGATCGATTAACCCCGGCTATATTCCATCAGTTTTTTTCGAAATGTATTCACAAGAGTTTATAGGTACTTTGTTTAGTAATTAGGGAAGTAAATACATGTTCTGCGAGATTTCCAGGGGGGGGGGGGAAGCCGTCTCCCCCCATTGTATTTTGAAAAACATTGCACTAGAGTCTCCTCTTCAGTAGCTAAACGAAGGTTGAGCTAATATCCATGTTTAGAAAATCAAGGAAACATGCGACCAAACGGGTGTTGTGTTGTTATGCCGCACATCAACCAATATCTGACTCTGCAAGATACATCGACCTTATTGTCCATGCATAGCCAGTTCCACCACCTTCAAACAGAATGAAAGCCTACCGGGCTAGCAAGTTTGTTCGAAATAATGATCCCCCGCTACGGCCCACTCACTCCGCGGTTTAGGCAGAGAAACACTCAAGTAGCAGGCGGCCGGCAGGGGCGCGAGCTGCATGCGGATTTTTTCTGGTCTAATAAATCGTGATATCTCACACCTCGACACAGGGAAAGTAAAAATGACTTTGTTTTATAATGTAGTGATAGAGCTCGCCACCCCAACATATGTACATGAAAATTATGTATTGCAATCGTAAAAATATCTCTAATTATATTTCCATTTAGGGCATCTCCAGTAACTCGCTGGGAGAACCGCTGCATAGCATTGAAGACGGCTGGACTCCGAGCGCTTAGTATCGCGATCGTCACCAGACAAGAGGTACCTAATAACTAAATTTTTAATAATATTTTCTGTAACTACTGTGATCTATGACTGCTAACTCGTGCGTGCTCTTTACTTAGATACGGGCACACCCCAGGTAGATTGGTATTGCACAAACTTATACGCGGAATTGCGGACATAGGTGCAGTGTCTCTACATATGATTTGAATGTTCATCAGGTGCGAGGAGCCAGGGTATACCTTTCAATAACAGCACAAGCCTACGCTTCAAGAGTGGACTCGGCTCTTAGGAGACGTTTGAACTCGAATAAAATTAAATTACAGGATGTTTACTGGCAAAAAGAAGAGGTGAGTGGGTAAGGACCACAGTCCAGGAGCACTAGTCTGCTATTACAATAGTGTCAGAATGGTCGATCAGTGATCTTATAATGATCGATTTTGACAAGTTTCGTAATCTACTAACAAAAGGGCGTAATTATGACTGTCCAGTGGTCAATCACTGACCCTCCATGTTAATAAATGTTCACATTGAGTATTATTTTTTAGAAAATCATTTCTGTGGGTTTTAAAATAATGGCAATACAGCAAGGTCATTTTACCATCATTCCATAACGAGATGACTGAGATAATAAATAAATAAATATTTACGGACAAATCACACAGATTGAGCTAGCCCCAAAGTAAGTTCGAGACTTATGTTTTGGGATACTAACTCAACGATACTATATTTATAATTAATAAATATATAGATAAATATCCAAGACCAAGGCCAATCAGGAAAATATCGTTTTCCATCATGACCTGGCCGGGGAATGAACCCGGGGCCTCCACGTCGCAGGCAGGCGTGTTGACCGCTATGCGGACGGAGGACGACACAATACCTACAAACATTACGAACTTTTAAGCATGATACATTTATAAAAATAGTTAACTAAGGCTAGCTGACAAGACAGTATTTTTAATTATTTTTGGTAAATGCGTCATTCCATTTCCATAAGTTCTATGTCACGGGTTTCGTTTCCGCACTCAGTCCCTCCAATGGACCATTGTGCATGGGGTACGGTTAATAATGTGCTCGAGACCGAATTTTAGCCATGGCAACCCACATTCCGAAAAACAGATGCATTCCTTAGTCCAAGTGATGTTGATATAGAAATTATTCGATTCCCGCACGGAACAAATAGATGTATGGCTTACAAGTTGTTGTTCCGGGTCTGGCTGTTTGTGTAGGTATGTGAGTTTTTAAATTTTTGCTAACACACACACATGACATAGGAGTAATCCCTAGTGTGCGGCAATGTTTATTTTAGAAAAATGCAAAGTTGACTTCATGCATGATTGTTTGATTCCAATTTCAAAAAATTACGAAAGGTCATGAATGTTCGTTCTTATCATACCAATTTTGAGCGAAATTCTCGGACAAACCAGCAAGAACGATTCGTCTCAGTGACGATGTGCGCCATTATGTATCTACCGCTTATGCAAATAGGACTTCTTGAAATATTGATGAGGCCTTACATTCAATCTTAGTTAACTCATTTATTTTAAGTGAATGCAGTCTTAAGAACCCCGCATTTCTTGCTTCCAAAATTTTTGCAAACAATTTAACAATGTCGAAGCATGAAATCAAGCAACATTCTGGTAATTTCCACAGACCATTCGAGACTACCAAGCTTTGGAAGAAGAATTGACAGTGACAGAACAGAGTATTTTAGACACTATGGAGCAAGAGCGTGTGGTGGAAGCCAGGCTAGCCGATCGGACCAAGAGACCCATCGGGGAACACACGAGGGATGAAGTGGATAGACAACTGAGAGACGAGCTCGCGAGGTTGAGGAACTTCAATAAGCAGCTGAGGACCAATCTTCAGAATGTCACGTAAGTGGAAAATTTTATGAAGGACATTCTTTTTTTTTTATATATTATATATATAAATATATATATATAAATATATATATATATATATATATATATATATATATAGATATATATATATATAAAAAAAGAATGTTAATATATAAAAAAAAGTTTATAATATATATATATATATTATAAACTAGCGCTTGACCGCAATCCTGCCTGATGGTAAGCAGTGACGCAATCGTTGATGGTAAAGCGCACTAGTTTTATTAAGACCCTATTCACTCTAGCCTTGAAGACACTTAAATTGTAGTCCGACGGAAACACCGCCGCTGGCAAATTGTTCCAGTCCCTCGATGTACGCGTATAAAGGAGGAGGCGAAACGCTTCGACCGGATCGTAGTGGTGTTAACAACGTAAGGGTGGAAACCAGCCGTACGACGGGTCGTCCGCTGGTGGAACGGAGATGGGGGAATTAAATCATGCAATTCCATCGCACACTCCCCGAAATGCATCCTATAAAACACCGAAAGGCTGGCTACTCTACGCCTGTGCTCTAGGCTTTGGAGACCGACTCGAGTTAGATCAGGGTCACCAATCAGCCTCTTCGCACGTCTCTCCACTGAATCCAAAGTGGCCAGGTGACACTTGGCAGCACCAGCCCAAATGTGGCTGCAGTACTCCACACACGAACGGACCTGTGCTTTATATAACATTAGAAGCTGCCCAGGTGTGAAGTACTGCCGGACCTTTGCGATAACGCCAAGTTTCCTGGCAGCCACCTTGGCCTTGGACTCAATGAACCGCCCAAAGTTAAGGTTCGAGGAAATCTCAACTCCCAAAAGCTGAAGGCGGTCGGAACACTCCAAGGACACATTTCGAAAAGTAGGAGCCAAGGTGAACGGGCTCCTTTTGGCGGTGAAAAGACACGCCTGTGTTTTGGCGGCATTGAATGCTACAAGATTGGCATTGCCCCATTCGGAGACTGCCTGCAGTGCAACATTCGTTCGCTCAACCATTCGTTTTTTTACAAAGCATCTCTATCGATACATATTGAAGTCGCTTTTCAATGATGTGTAGGTTCACATCAACATCAACCTTTTTATCGTCCCACTGCTGGGCACAGGTCTCCTCTCATACAGAGAAGGAAGGATTGAGCGTAATCAACATGCTTGCTAAATGCAGGTTGGCGATTTCAGACTTAAAGTCCAGGTTTCCTCAAGATGTTTTCCTTCACCTTCAGTCATTGGTGTCCAAGATATACTTAGAAAGTACATATAACTTTGGGGTCATCCATAAAGTACGTCACACATAAAGGGGGGAGGGGGGTGTCGACAAAGTGTGACATGGTGTGACAAGGGGTGGGTGGGGTACTATGTTTCGTGACATCACATTTCAAAATCGAATATAGCTAGAGGTAATAATCGCGTTATTTGAAATATTAATTACAAACTAAAAAATATTTCCAACTCTATCTTTGGGACAATACGGTTTAAATTGTTTTCTTTACGAGATCATACTCGCTTTAGTGACACTCGCCAATCGAGCCCTTTGGGTTTCTTTCTTTTCTTTATATTCAATAGTTTATTGCTTTGTTATTGTTTCAAATAATTGATATAATGTTTATTTCATAAAAAAAGTACTTTATTTAAATGGAAATAAAACTAAATTCGGAACTGCTGTTTTAATTTAATAATTTTTCGATGTGAAATTGCAAAACATGTGACGTCACATTCGGGGGGGGGGGGGTCTCAGAAATGTGAACACCTGTGACAAGGAGGGGAGGGGGGCTCAAAAAATCATGAAATTCGTGTGACGTACTTTATGGATGGCCCCTTTAGAAAAGTTGTATTGGTACTGGCCTGACCTGGAATCGAACCCGCGCACTCATACTTGAGAGGCTGGTGCTTTAACCACTAAGCCACCACGACTCTGAAGTACATATTTACAGTTAATAAGAAACATATTTATTAAACAAATCTCGAAGTTTTGTCAAGTCTTAAAACGTTTTTAGTTATTTTTTTTAATAATTTGAAGGTGATATTACTTCCTTTCTCTCAGAACCCTGCGGAATCATGTGATTGATTGCATGACTCGCATCGACTGCTGTGCAGCAGATCTCCTCCGGATTGTGCGCTTAGATGATGAAAGAATCTGCTCAAGACTTGGACAGCCTCCCACGGAGATACCCAAACCACCTCCAGTGCCCGCCTGCCTGCATATCCCTGAACCATGCCAACCGCAGGAAAAGTCACCGAAGCAGTCGCGCAGAGAAGAATCTTTAGAATCAATTGAAGAAGTGGATGAGGAGGATGAAACTTACCCTTTGGATCATTAATGTCTTTGTACCTGATAGAAAACCATATTCTAAATGCGCAGTAAAACAGAAGGACTACAACAAGTATCATTGTGGTTTGAGTCCTTTCTGTTTAAATGCATCCAAATAATTTCCAAAAGTTAAGTTTTAGTGGGTAGTTGACAAATCTATACTAATATATAAAGCTGAAGAATTTGTTTGTTTGTTTGAACGCGCTAATCTCAGGAATTACTGGTCCGATTTGAAAAATTCTTTTTGCGTTGGATAGCCCATTAATCCAGGAAGGCTTATAACAGGTTAGGTAGGAAGGCTAAATAATCACGCTGCGATCAATGAGAGCGGAGCATAACTAACTCCACGGGAACGAAGTCGCTGGCGGCAGCTAGTGTTCAATAGTATGTACATCTATATTTACCCTTTACCTTCTCTATCCTTATTATTAATTAAAGTCGCCTTTCTAGTGTATGTGTGACCGCATTGTTTTTTTAAACGGCTAATCGGATTTTGATGCAGTTTTCTCTATGATTATGTGCCTTTATTTCGGATGGTGTATGAGTTTTTCTCGGTGGTAGGCAACAACATCAGCCGCCGGCATAAGTTACCACCCACCAGACAAAGTCTTGCCGCCAAGCGATTCGTCGTGTTCCGGCATGATGTCTGGTGAAGCCGTACGGAGGACGGGTCTGAACAGTTGTGTTGCGATGTGTGCCGGGTACGATGTGCCTAATGTTGTTGTGTCGGGAGTTTGGTCGTGGAGGGTCTCCAGATCATCCTCTTGCGCAGCATCGTTGATCGTGTTGTTGGGTTAAACATTGCATCACCTCGCTCAACTGCCGTCTTCCTTCCTATTCACTCAGTTTTTTTGAGTGAATAGGCTTAATAAGCTAGTGCGTTCTACCATCAACGATTGCATCACTGCTTACCATCAGGCGGGATTGCAGTCAAGCACAAGTTTATAACTAATAAAAAAAAAGGGTACACTACATCACTAACATATTAGGGAAAGCGTCCACGAGTAACGTCTGTTTCTGTAACCAATTTGTTTTTCAAATCAAGTATACGGGTTTGTTATACGACGGGAGAACTGGGAGATTTTATCAGCAGGTTTGGAGATAGACCTGCGACGCAACTGTCGGCCGATTACTGGTTGAAATGGATGCACGGGTTCAAAAAAGTTGCCAGCCTACCAGAGTTGACGCTCAACCGTTAACATACCTAGTAGCGCTGCTGTCGCTCTCATGTATACTTACTTGGAATAAAACAAGTATTTTACTATACGCTAAGAAAATTATAAATAGGTAACTGGCTGTTGGACTCCGTCCGCGTGAACTTCAGTTTATAAGCGCCTGTTAAAATAATGGGAGCAATATGTTTGTCCGCGTTCGCTCACATTTTCGCAACATTTTTTGTTACTGCTCTGCTCTTCTCTCTCTCTGTTATTGGTTATAGCGGGATGTTATATATCCTAAGTCCTTTCTCAGGCTCTAGACTATCTGTGTACCAAATTTCATTAGGTACAACCGGTTCAGTAGTTTTGGCGTGAAAGCCGGACAGACAGACAGAAGCGATACTTTCGCATTTATAATATTAGTATGGATTATTTAGATGTTTTTATAATCATTATTCCAATAATTTCTAGGTTTGATCGAGAATTCCGCGTGAGCTCGCTGCTCGGGCGCAGATAATTAATACAGTTATTGGTCCCGAATCCCTTGTTCACAAACTAAACTAAATTTAAGTTCACTGCATCTTTTTCTTTCCATTTTATTAAGAAAAGGACAGAACATAATATGTCAGTTTACATCTGTCAAATTAGTCCGCGTCTGACGTAAATTGATGAATGATTTTTGGTCGCCATGTTTATAATCGCGTCTAAACTGTCTTTTTTTTTTTTTTTTTTTTTTGGGACAAAACCCGCCACACTGTTCCCAACCCACTGCAACTCCTGAAAGCCAGAATCAACAGTGGAGACCGCCAGAAAAACGCCGAGCAATGAAGCTCGACGAGTCCCGGAGAAATGTTTCAACTGTCTTGGGTCCCGCAACGAAATTAATCAGAAAAGAATAGCGGAGGAGTAAGAAAAAGATATTTTTTCCACTTCCCTCCATAATAAGCAGGAGACAGAATAGAACTAGGCCAATCGGCACAAAGGGACATTATTGCAACTGGGAGAAGCCCAGATTGCCAAGCACCACGGAATAACATTTGATCAAGTTAATGGGTCCTAAGTAGGTATTTGCTGTTACAATTGATTCCAATAATAGGTATGGCAAAAGCGCCTGAACGCACGGAAATTAGTTCTAGTTTCAACAAGGTCCGTATAATAAACAACTCCGGATGTACTTGTACACTATCCAACATAATATTGCGTTCATTCTGCCAAAGAATACACTCCCACAAGATGTGATGTGCGGACTGTTCAAATTCACAGTTCGATGTAGAACACTGACACAAAGGCGAAGGAACAAGTTTAAAAGAATACAGTTTACTTTTAAAGTTGCCATGACCTGTGAGAAATTGGGCAACGCAGTGGTCAACCTCCAGCCATGTCTTAGCCAGCCTAAACTGTCTATGTAATATCTTAATTTGACAGGTTTAAACTAAAATGTTATCTCCTATCCTTTTCTTATAGAAATAGAAAGAAAAAGATGCAGTTAACTTAAAATTAGATTAGTTTGTGAAGTGAGAATCGGCGCCATTGTTGGAGTTCTTACGAATTGCAACAAGTTCATGAACAATGGACATCTGTACAATTTAGTAGATACATGTTCAATAGTTAAATGTTTAATTATTAATGTAGATAACTATTTTGATAAGGTGTCTTGTTGCTTGAAAAAATCAACGTTTTATTTTTGATAGTATTTGTTTTGGAAAAAAAAAATACCTAGGAACGTATTTTAACAATATCACAAATGTTGAAAAAGAAATCGTTCCACTGTAAAAAATCTAATAATTACAGGTCAGTTTTCGGAATAGCTATAGGTACCTATTATTATTTAAATAAATACAACGTTAAATTATAATAATACTTAGTATCTATTCATCTTTAAAATAATTCCGGACGCTTAACTTTTGTAGGTAATTTTTATTATGAATTTCAGAAATATAATATACGTAGCGATATTTTACAACAATATTTAAAAAAGGCCAATATTTAAAAAAAGCAAATATTTTTTACTATTAACTAATTTTATAATGAATTGATAAAATGTTTAGTTCTGTTTGTATAGCAAAAATCTATACCTACTTATATCCGTATTTATTTGTAGTTGAATTATTATTTATGAATAAAATACATAATGATATTATTTTAGTTTTATTGAATGAGTATCTAGGTATGTTATATTATGTGTATAGGTACCTATATACCTTCGGTGTGTGATAGATGCGAAAACAATTTGCAATCACGAAATTGAACACAAAATGGTGCAAATATTAAGGCCACACTACTTATAACTAACGGTAACTATAATATAAGAAATTCAATATTGGTCTTCAGGTGAATTTGAAAAAATCTTTTTGCATTGGATAGCGCATTAATCCGGGAAGGCTTTAGGCTATTTAACATCACGCTGCGACCAATAGGAACGGAGCATAACTAACTCCACGCGAACAGAGTCGCTGGCGGCAGCTAGTCAAAATATAAATGCGTCTATTTGCCCTACACACTACACTTCAAATACCTAATGTTTCATGTAGCTCTGCTTGTGTAGTTTGTAAAACAAAATTGCCGGGGTTGTTTCGATTCTAAGAATCTGATTACGAAGCGTTACATTAACAATAGGTAATAAAGTTGAAAGTAATTTGTAAATATACCTATGCTTCTCTTCAGGCGCATTCGCTTGTAAAGGCGGATCTCTAATAGGGCCACGCTGTAAGGCTTCGCCGCACTTCGTGAGTTCTTATACCTAATGGACAAACAACACCCGCCCTAGGCTTTAAAGCCGTGCGAATAGGGAATGGAGACGCGCCTGAATGTAACCTTTTTATTTAAATTGTGTTACTTCTACTTATTTAATATAGGTACGCAAACTGTTACCATGGGTTTAGTACAGACGACAGCACATCAAGCTACTACAATCTGTCAGATTTCTTTATTAGATTTTCAAGTTTATCTCTAAAGCATTAAGGCGGCTCCAGAGGGAAAACACACCGCAGGCCGTTTTTATGTAGTTTTTCGGAGCTATCCACTCTTTAACTAAAAGAAATATCAACTTATTAAAAATACATAAATTTTCTCCATAATCTTGGCTCCAAAATTGTAGATTTTTTTTTTTTTTTTTACCAAGCATAATGTTTAAATAATTCCTTCACAACGAAACCTCTGACAAGAGAAATAATTATCAAAAACGTGCATCTCCTCGAAAAGTAAGCATTATTTAGATTGCGTTCTTACACTAATGGATAGGTAATTTCATGACGAACAATATTGTAGAAATATTTTTTTAAAACGACCAAAACAAAAATTTTATTCAACAATCTGAGCGTATTCCCCATCATTTCTCTTGCCCGAGCTATTGAGATTCAGTATGCCACAAGCTCTCGAAGGGGGGACCCGTGTCGTTCGTCATCGCGCGGTCCGCTAGCATAGCGGTCGGCGCGTGAGCGAGAAAGCATCTGCTTGCTCGCTCACGCACCGCATGTCGCATAGGGTATAATACTATCATAAAGTGTCTCTGTTATTGATGTTCATTTTGGTGTTCGTTTTTTTAACCGATTCCAAAAGGGAGGAGGTTATATGTTTTTTTATGTTTGTTTGCGAATCACTTTACTATAATATAAATAATAGGGTATTTGACTAAAAAAAACTAATTAGTCCGTCATTCAGATTATAGAAAAATATTGGATAGGTTTATTATATACGTTTTATATTTCGTATATTTTGTTTTATCAAATCAATAAAAATTGACAAATATAATAGGCATCAAAGATCAGGAGTGATGGCTGGTGACGTCACTGGCCGCTAAAAAGTGTAGCGTGCAGTGACGTCTCACGAGTTTTCAAAGCACTGTGTCGTCTTCATTTTTTGTTTATATGAAAAAAGAAAAAAATATGTGTCTAGTATTTTTGGGTAGGCCCCCGACAAGGTGGACCGACGACCTGGTGAAGGTCGCGGGAAACCGCTGGATGCGGGAGGCGCAGGACCGGTCGTCGTGGAGAACTTTGGGGGAGGCCTATATCCAGCAGTGTACATCTTTCGGCTGAAATGATGATGATGATGATGAATATTTTTTGGAAATCTGACTGACGGACTAATTAGGTTTTTTTAGTCAAATACCCTATTGCATAAGTTGATAAAAAATGCTATGCTAGCTTTACCGCGGCAGTTCCCGAGTGCCACATGTATTTTTTTTTTTTTTTTAATTAGAAAGATTATATCTTCAAGGTAGTCTCATGTTAAGGAAATTAGGGTCTGATGGTGGAAGACTAAGGAAACCTAGGAGAAATTTAAAAAATCATAGCGGCGCCTAGGGCATTTCCATGTTTTTGTCATTAAGTGTTTTAACGCACTACAATTAAGTAAAGTTCGAAGTTGATGATGGAGCCGGGAGACAGCCGAGGGATCTCCTTAACGATTCGCATCAGCTGCCTCGTGTTTGTGCTTAATAAATTTATATTGATAAGAACTTTACACCTAAATGAGTTGTGATTGTCATTAAAGCTCTGATGATGAAGACAAAGGCCAGTTAAGGGAACTCCTCAAAGGTTTACAATAGTTACCTTGTGTTTGGACTTAATTCATTTATATTGATGAAAACTTTACACCCATATAGGTTTAAATGATGGTCTGCAATAGATCTGATGATGAAGACCATAGACAGTCGAGGGAATTCCTCAACAATTTACAACACTGGTGAATGATCCAATTATCGACAGTTTTAGGATTGTGTTCGTAATTAAAAGTGGTAAAAAATAAACTACAAAACTCAGTTCAATAGCACTTAGTGCAAATAACGATCAATATTCTCGGGAATCGGCACAATGATTTACATTTGAAGTATAGGTAATACATTATTATAAAATTGACAAAATATAAAAATAACTAAAATCACCAGTTATTGACACCTAGGATCCAGTTGTCCATACCCAGTGGCCGACAGTTACCCAGTAATGGACATCCAGTCATCGACACCGAACAACATAAATTATGACTGATATAGTATTTGGGATTTGTAAGGAGAAAAATAAATTAATACAGTTCAATTTGAATCATTATATTAATTTAAATTAAAAGAGCTACCTATGTAATCATTAAAATTAAATATAGTCTGTAACTTGAGTGCCATTTGTGCACAAAATTTCGAGAGGTGCAAAGTAAGATGCGATTTGTGGCCATCTAAAAAAATGGAATTGGCTTCCGTATTTTTTCCTTTTCAAACCACGGGTTGAAGATATTAGTCACATATTCATAGAATGTGCTGCTGCACATCCATCCACTTTCATACTTCCCTATCGCCCAATTTTCAGGCACACTGACTGCGATTTGTGACGGGATTCGTTCGTAGTTGTAAACTATCATGGGTGGGGCAAGCTGTCCAGCAGCATTTCCGGTAAATAAAACTATTCGATTTTCTTTTTCGTCACCACATGCAGAGTAAAGATGTTTATCCCCTTTTTTTCTATAACACGGCCAGATTTCGGCGATAAAATAATCTACTCTCGTCAGCATTGAACATTCGGTTTGGGTCTTTGACTATTTCTTTTAAATTATTTTCTTCTAAATAGCCATCTATTTCTTGAAACCGCTTTCTTATATCTTTTTTAGATACGTTGTCCCGAGCCATAGATACCTAGATTTTCCGGCAATTTTGCAGTCAAAATTGGATGCCTTTTTAGGAATAAATTACACCGCTTTTTTCCAGGTCTGTTGTTTGTAAAGGGGTTCGATATTATTTCATCCTTTATTATTTTATGCACACTGCCTAGTAGGCAATCTTTTAAAATAGGAAAGTGTTTTTCAGCCATGTCTAAGAGCCAACTAACCAAAATTTTTTCATGCTCATTTAAAAGGATTGTTAGGCCCCATTGTACCTACACTTTATAGGAGTCTTTGCTGATATTTTATTATAAAGTGTTACACGAGGCACCCCAAATGGTTTAGCAGCAATGGCAACCTTCTCTTCATTGCGAACAGCTTTCACCGCATGGTCCATCTGTTCTGGCGTATAGTTTTTTCTTGGAGCCATCTGAAAGAAAACGTAAAAACCAGTAATGGACACTCATTGGATCCAGTAATCGACACTTTGTTCTTTAGATATATATATAGTTCAAGATACATCGACCTTATTGTCCATGCATAGCCAGTTCCACCACCTTCAAACAGAATGAAAGCCTACCGGGCTAGCAAGTTTGTTCGAAATAATGATCCCCCGCTACGGCCCACTCACTCCGCGGTTTAGGCAGAGAAACACTCAAGTAGCAGGCGGCCGGCAGGGGCGCGAGCTGCATGCGGATTTTTTCTGGTCTAATAAATCGTGATATCTCACACCTCGACACAGGGAAAGTAAAAATGACTTTGTTTTATAATGTAGTGATAGAGCTCGCCACCCCAACATATGTACATGAAAATTATGTATTGCAATCGTAAAAATATCTCTAATTATATTTCCATTTAGGGCATCTCCAGTAACTCGCTGGGAGAACCGCTGCATAGCATTGAAGACGGCTGGACTCCGAGCGCTTAGTATCGCGATCGTCACCAGACAAGAGGTACCTAATAACTAAATTTTTAATAATATTTTCTGTAACTACTGTGATCTATGACTGCTAACTCGTGCGTGCTCTTTACTTAGATACGGGCACACCCCAGGTAGATTGGTATTGCACAAACTTATACGCGGAATTGCGGACATAGGTGCAGTGTCTCTACATATGATTTGAATGTTCATCAGGTGCGAGGAGCCAGGGTATACCTTTCAATAACAGCACAAGCCTACGCTTCAAGAGTGGACTCGGCTCTTAGGAGACGTTTGAACTCGAATAAAATTAAATTACAGGATGTTTACTGGCAAAAAGAAGAGGTGAGTGGGTAAGGACCACAGTCCAGGAGCACTAGTCTGCTATTACAATAGTGTCAGAATGGTCGATCAGTGATCTTATAATGATCGATTTTGACAAGTTTCGTAATCTACTAACAAAAGGGCGTAATTATGACTGTCCAGTGGTCAATCACTGACCCTCCATGTTAATAAATGTTCACATTGAGTATTATTTTTTAGAAAATCATTTCTGTGGGTTTTAAAATAATGGCAATACAGCAAGGTCATTTTACCATCATTCCATAACGAGATGACTGAGATAATAAATAAATAAATATTTACGGACAAATCACACAGATTGAGCTAGCCCCAAAGTAAGTTCGAGACTTATGTTTTGGGATACTAACTCAACGATACTATATTTATAATTAATAAATATATAGATAAATATCCAAGACCAAGGCCAATCAGGAAAATATCGTTTTCCATCATGACCTGGCCGGGGAATGAACCCGGGGCCTCCACGTCGCAGGCAGGCGTGTTGACCGCTATGCGGACGGAGGACGACACAATACCTACAAACATTACGAACTTTTAAGCATGATACATTTATAAAAATAGTTAACTAAGGCTAGCTGACAAGACAGTATTTTTAATTATTTTTGGTAAATGCGTCATTCCATTTCCATAAGTTCTATGTCACGGGTTTCGTTTCCGCACTCAGTCCCTCCAATGGACCATTGTGCATGGGGTACGGTTAATAATGTGCTCGAGACCGAATTTTAGCCATGGCAACCCACATTCCGAAAAACAGATGCATTCCTTAGTCCAAGTGATGTTGATATAGAAATTATTCGATTCCCGCACGGAACAAATAGATGTATGGCTTACAAGTTGTTGTTCCGGGTCTGGCTGTTTGTGTAGGTATGTGAGTTTTTAAATTTTTGCTAACACACACACATGACATAGGAGTAATCCCTAGTGTGCGGCAATGTTTATTTTAGAAAAATGCAAAGTTGACTTCATGCATGATTGTTTGATTCCAATTTCAAAAAATTACGAAAGGTCATGAATGTTCGTTCTTATCATACCAATTTTGAGCGAAATTCTCGGACAAACCAGCAAGAACGATTCGTCTCAGTGACGATGTGCGCCATTATGTATCTACCGCTTATGCAAATAGGACTTCTTGAAATATTGATGAGGCCTTACATTCAATCTTAGTTAACTCATTTATTTTAAGTGAATGCAGTCTTAAGAACCCCGCATTTCTTGCTTCCAAAATTTTTGCAAACAATTTAACAATGTCGAAGCATGAAATCAAGCAACATTCTGGTAATTTCCACAGACCATTCGAGACTACCAAGCTTTGGAAGAAGAATTGACAGTGACAGAACAGAGTATTTTAGACACTATGGAGCAAGAGCGTGTGGTGGAAGCCAGGCTAGCCGATCGGACCAAGAGACCCATCGGGGAACACACGAGGGATGAAGTGGATAGACAACTGAGAGACGAGCTCGCGAGGTTGAGGAACTTCAATAAGCAGCTGAGGACCAATCTTCAGAATGTCACGTAAGTGGAAAATTTTATGAAGGACATTCTTTTTTTTTTATATATTATATATATATATATATATATATATATATATATATATATATATATATATATATATATATATATATATATATAAAAAGAATGTTAATATATAAAAAAAAGTTTATAATATATATATATATATTATAAACTAGCGCTTGACCGCAATCCTGCCTGATGGTAACCAGTGACGCAATCGTTGATGGTAAAGCGCACTAGTTTTATTATGAGCCTATTCACTCTAGCCTTGAAGACACTTAAATTGTAGTCCGACGGAAACACCGCCGCTGGCAAATTGTTCCAGTCCCTCGATGTACGCGTATAAAGGAGGAGGCGAAACGCTTCGTCCGGATCGTAGTGGTGTTAACAACGTAAGGGTGGAAACCAGCCGTACGACGGGTCGTCCGCTGGTGGAACGGAGATGGGGGAATTAAATCATGCAATTCCATCGCACACTCCCCGAAATGCATCCTATAAAACACCGAAAGGCTGGCTACTCTACGCCTGTGCTCTAGGCTTTGGAGACCAACTCGAGTTAGATCAGGGTCACCAATCAGCCTCTTTGCACGTCTCTCCACTGAATCCAAAGTGGCCAGGTGACACTTGGCAGCACCAGCCCAAATGTGGCTGCAGTACTCCACACACGAACGGACCTGTGCTTTGTATAACATTAGAAGCTGCCCAGGTGTGAAGTACTGCCGGACCTTTGCGATAACGCCAAGTTTCCTGGCAGCCACCTTGGCCTTGGACTCAATGAACCGCCCAAAGTTAAGGTTCGAGGAAATCTCAACTCCCAAAAGCTGAAGGCGGTCGGAACACTCCAAGGACACATTTCGAAAAGTAGGAGCCAAGGTGAACGGGCTCCTTTTGGCGGTGAAAAGACACGCCTGTGTTTTGGCGGCATTGAATGCTACAAGATTGGCATTGCCCCATTCGGAGACTGCCTGCAGTGCAACATTCGTTCGCTCAACCATTCGTTTTTTTACAAAGCATCTCTATCGATACATATTGAAGTCGCTTTTCAATGATGTGTAGGTTCACATCAACATCAACCTTTTTATCGTCCCACTGCTGGGCACAGGTCTCCTCTCATACAGAGAAGGAAGGATTGAGCGTAATCAACATGCTTGCTAAATGCAGGTTGGCGATTTCAGACTTAAAGTCCAGGTTTCCTCAAGATGTTTTCCTTCACCTTCAGTCATTGGTGTCCAAGATATACTTAGAAAGTACATATAACTTTGGGGTCATCCATAAAGTACGTCACACATAAAGGGGGGAGGGGGGTGTCGACAAAGTGTGACATGGTGTGACAAGGGGTGGGTGGGGTACTATGTTTCGTGACATCACATTTCAAAATCGAATATAGCTAGAGGTAATAATCGCGTTATTTGAAATATTAATTACAAACTAAAAAATATTTCCAACTCTATCTTTGGGACAATACGGTTTAAATTGTTTTCTTTACGAGATCATACTCGCTTTAGTGACACTCGCCGATCGAGCCCTTTGGGTTTCTTTCTTTTCTTTATATTCAATAGTTTATTGCTTTGTTATTGTTTCAAATAATTGATATAATGTTTATTTCATAAAAAAGTACTTTATTTAAATGGAAATAAAACTAAATTCGGAACTGCTGTTTTAATTTAATAATTTTTCGATGTGAAATTGCAAAACATGTGACGTCACATTCGGGGGGGGGGGGGTCTCAGAAATGTGAACACCTGTGACAAGGAGGGGAGGGGGGCTCAAAAAATCATGAAATTCGTGTGACGTACTTTATGGATGGCCCCTTTAGAAAAGTTGTATTGGTACTGGCCTGACCTGGAATCGAACCCGCGCACTCATACTTGAGAGGCTGGTGCTTTAACCACTAAGCCACCACGACTCTGAAGTACATATTTACAGTTAATAAGAAACATATTTATTAAACAAATCTCGAAGTTTTGTCAAGTCTTAAAACAATTTTAGTTATTTTTTTAATAATTTGAAGGTGATATTACTTCCTTTCTCTCAGAACCCTGCGGAATCATGTGATTGATTGCATGACTCGCATCGACTGCTGTGCAGCAGATCTCCTCCGGATTGTGCGATTAGATGATGAAAGAATCTGCTCAAGACTTGGACAGCCTCCCACGGAGATACCCAAACCACCTCCAGTGCCCGCCTGCCTGCATATCCCGGAACCATGCCAACCGCAGGAAAAGTCACCGAAGCACTCGCGCAGGGAAGAATCTTTAGAATCAATTGAGGAACTGGACGAGGAAGATGAAACTTACCCTTTGGATCATTAATGTCTTTATACCTAATAGAAACCATATTCTAAATGCGCAGTAAAACAGTAGGACTAAAACTACAACAAGTATCATTGTGGTTTGAGTCCTTTCTGTTTAAATACATCCAAATAATTTCCAAAAGTTATGTTTTAGTGGGTAGATACCTAATAGAAAACCATATTCTAAATGCGCAGTAAAACAGTAGGACTAAAACTACAACAAGTATCATTATGGTTTGAGTCCTTTCTGTTTAAATACATCCAAATAATTTCCAAAAATTAAGTTTTAGTGGGTAGATACCTAATAGAAAACCATATTCTAAATGCGCAGTAAAACAGTAGGACTAAAACTACAACAAGTATCATTGTGGTTTGAGTCCTTTCTGTTTAAATACATCCAAATAATTTCCAAAAGTTAAGTTTTAGTGGGTAGTTGACAAATGTTCAATAGTATGTACATCTGTAGATAGATAGACTTATTCACCCTCTCTTCTCTATCCTTATTATTAATTAAAGTCGCCTTTCTAGTGTATGTGTGACCGCATTGTTTTTTTAAACTGCTAATCGGATTTTGATGCAGTTTTCTCTATGATTATGTGCCTTTATTTCGGGTGGGGTATGAGTTTTTCTCGGTGGTAGGCAACAACATCAGCCGCCGGCATAAGTTACCACCCACCAGACAAAGTCTTGCCGCCAAGCGATTCGTCGTGTTCCGGCATGATGTCTGGTGAAGCCGTACGGAGGACGGGTCTGAACAGTTGTGTTGCGATGTGTACCGGGTACGATGTGCCTAATGTTGTTGTGTCGGGAGTTTGGTCGTGGAGGGTCTCCAGATCATCCTCTGGCGCAGCATCGTTGGTCGTGTTGTTGGGTTAAACATTGCATCACCTCGCTCAACTGCCGTCTTCCTTCCTATTCACTCAGTTTTTTTGAGTGAATAGGCTTAATAAGCTAGTGCGTTCTACCATCAACGATTGCATCACTGCTTACCATCAGGCGGGATTGCAGTCAAGCACAAGTTTATAACTAATAAAAAAAAAGGGTACACTACATCACTAACATATTAGGGAAAGCGTCCACGAGTAACGTCTGTTTCTGTAACCAATTTGTTTTTCAAATCAAGTATACGGGTTTGTTATACGACGGGAGAACTGGGAGATTTTATCAGCAGGTTTGGAGATAGACCTGCGACGCAACTGTCGGCCGATTACTGGTTGAAATGGATGCACGGGTTCAAAAAAGTTGCCAGCCTACCAGAGTTGACGCTCAACCGTTAACATACCTAGTAGCGCTGCTGTCGCTCTCATGTATACTTACTTGGAATAAAACAAGTATTTTACTATACGCTAAGAAAATTATAAATAGGTAACTGGCTGTTGGACTCCGTCCGCGTGAACTTCAGTTTATAAGCGCCTGTTAAAATAATGGGAGCAATATGTTTGTCCGCGTTCGCTCACATTTTCGCAACATTTTTTGTTACTGCTCTGCTCTTCTCTCTCTCTGTTATTGGTTATAGCGGGATGTTATATATCCTAAGTCCTTTCTCAGGCTCTAGACTATCTGTGTACCAAATTTCATTAGGTACAACCGGTTCAGTAGTTTTGGCGTGAAAGCCGGACAGACAGACAGAAGCGATACTTTCGCATTTATAATATTAGTATGGATTATTTAGATGTTTTTATAATCATTATTCCAATAATTTCTAGGTTTGATCGAGAATTCCGCGTGAGCTCGCTGCTCGGGCGCAGATAATTAATACAGTTATTGGTCCCGAATCCCTTGTTCACAAACTAAACTAAATTTAAGTTCACTGCATCTTTTTCTTCCCATTTTATTAAGAAAAGGACAGAACATAATATGTCAGTTTAGATCTGTCAAATTAGTCCGCGTCTGACGTAAATTGTTGAATGATTTTTGGTCGCCATGTTTATAATCGCGTCTAAACTGTCTTTTTTTTTTTTTTTTTTTTTTTTGGGACAAAACCCGCCACACTGTTCCCAACCCACTGCAACTCCTGAAAGCCAGAATCAACAGTGGAGACCGCCAGAAAAACGCCGAGCAATGAAGCTCGACGAGTCCCGGAGAAATGATTCAACTGTCTTGGGTCCCGCAACGAAATTAATCAGAAAAGAATAGCGGAGGAGTAAGAAAAAGATATTTTTTCCACTTCCCTCCATAATAAGCAGGAGACAGAATAGAACTAGGCCAATCGGCACAAAGGGACATTATTGCAACTGGGAGAAGCCCAGATTGCCAAGCACCACGGAATAACATTTGATCAAGTTAATGGGTCCTAAGTAGGTATTTGCTGTTACAATTGATTCCAATAATAGGTATGGCAAAAGCGCCTGAACGCACGGAAATTAGTTCTAGTTTCAACAAGGTCCGTATAATAAACAACTCCGGATGTAACTTGTACACTGTCCAACATAATATTGCGTTCATTCTGCCAAAGAATACACTCCCACAAGATGTGATGTGCGGACTGTTCAAATTCACAGTTCGATGTAGAACACTGACACAAAGGCGGAGGAACAAGTTTAAAAGAATACAGTTTACTTTTAAAGTTGCCATGACCTGTGAGAAATTGGGCAACGCAGTGGTCAACCTCCAGCCATGTCTTAGCCAGCCTCATTGAGGTAGAAATATAGGGAGATGCTGTTGTCAAGCTACACAATTTTTCATTATACATATATAAGTAATTTAGGGTACAAAACTGTAATACATTATTTTGTCTCTTTTTTTCAACAGTACATTTGCATTTGGCAAAAGAGACAAATATATTTTTGTTACTGCGGAATTATGGTAACACTATTAAAATGAACTGACAGTTGTAGGCAGCGTGCCAACGCCGGCCATCTTAGGTTACAATTTCGTGGTAGTTGTGCTGTCAACGGGATACGTAACTTAACGAAAATTATTTTTTTTTGATAATATACAAGACATTTTAAAGTGGATTTGTAGTGTACCGTGTGACAAAACTATTACTTAATATGCCTGCGTGCTGTATTGTTATGTGTGGTGCCAGAAACAACAGAAATCAAGCTCAATTGACGTTTCATAGGTTAGTTACCTCTTTTCTAGCTAAATCACCATTTATAATTCTAATTTTCAAACTAAAATGAACCATGATTACTTATTAGTCGTTAAATTACTAAATACACACTTATTTACACTATATAAGCACGTTTCTCTTTATTGTAAATGTTTATTTGTTTACGTAATTTGCTGACATGTGTTAGGGTTGTCAAAATTTTTTTTAACCGACTTCATAAAAAGGAGGTTTTCATTTCGAACTGTTATGTATGTAATATTTTCAAAAATGCCTTGTTTTCGGATATGTTAGTCTATATCAGCGTTTGAACAAATGTGCCGAATTGTATAAGTGTAGTATGTAAATATGTATGTATGTTTTTATGTTTGTGCTCGCATATCTCTGGAACTATTAGTCCGATTTCGGTATTCTTTTTTATATATTAGACATTGTTCAACTTAGTGAATACTGTGAATACTGCAAGTTTCATCAAAATCGGTTCAGTAGTTTTTGAGATAGGGAATTTTAACTATTTCGCTTAAAATGAAGAAAATAATTATTTTAAATAAAAATAAAACAGCTTTCAAAGTCGGTGCCAATATGTTAGATGCGCAGGGTGTAGCGGGGACCAACATATGTACTTGGTTTAGCACCGATTTCAATTATCTATTATTGGGTGTGTTTTGAAGGCGGTTTTATTTTTATTTAAAATATTTTTTTAATTTGTCACTTTAAAGGAAGAAATATGATATTTTAAATAAAAATAATTTAATTATCTATCTACTCAATTATTTTGATAGTAGATATTGATTTTATCTTTTGTTTATAGATTCAAACAGAAGAAGAACATATAATACATGTTTACCACATGCAAGAACATTGTGCAAGCGGCATGTTACGTGGGTAACAAATGTCTTGCCATGGCGCCTCCACCGGGTCGGAACAAGTGGGTTAGACCAAAGAAGTGCTGGCTTGACGTTGTAAGAGATGACATGCGTGCCAACAAGCTCTTACCACAGGATGCTAAAGATCGTGCGAAATGAAGGAGAATGTGCAGGAAAGCGGACCCCGGGCTCCAACGCGAAAGCCGCGGATGCAACCGGGATAAACGCTGAGATGATGATGATGACGGGATACAAATGACGTCATAGATCACCTTTTAAAGGCGGGCGAACCCGCTTATGGAAGCTAGTAGTTTAATAAACGAATATATTTAAAAAATATAAATGTATTTTATTATTATTTCACCTTTTGCACTTAATAATGTCTATACAATATAATTACACTTAGATACTCTCAAACAAGGATCATAATTGAGAGGAGGGAGGGAGAGGACCCTTTTATCTAGTAACCCAGTCAAAATAGACATTTGACTTAGCCAAAATTCAAACTTTCTTTATTACAATAGATCGTGGAGTATACCTACGGGGGAAACCACGTTATAAAAATGCGCCAAGTACACACATTTCCGCACCACTTATGAGTTAATCATAGGTGGTGCGGAAATGTGTGCATATTATGTAAAATATGAATTTTCTAATGCTGCTTCTCATCCCATGCAGACTGTAAAAACTGGTCGAGGAAGAATCATTTCATTAAGCGATGAGGTTAGCAACCCATCACTATTTTGATTCCATTTTCTATCTATGTCTATGCACCTACCAACGCGCTAAACGTGGCTTTTGTTCTTATAACCTCAAGCTCTGTCTACCCCGTAAGGGATAAAGACGTGACTTTATGAATAAATGAATAAGTACTTTATCTAAGAAGCCGACAGAAAACGAGAGAATTAAAATAATTATATAACAGACTATATTAATAAATTTAATAAAAAATTATAATAATAAAAAATAATAATATATTAAAATCTTTGGAAACAAATAAACAGTGACAGCCCTAGAAAGAGGCGGCCATATTATGTTCGAAACAAATGTCAAACGATGGCACGTTTTTTTTGTAGGTATTTCACGTCCCTATACTAGAAGTCTATGGCCAGCCTAAACTGTCTATGGAATATCTTAATTTGACAGGTTTAAACTAAAATGTTATCTCCTATCCTTTTCTTATAGAAATAGAAAGAAAAAGATGCAATTAACTTAAAATTAGATTAGTTTGTGAAATGAGAATCGGCGCCATTGTTGGACTTCTTACGAATTGCAACAAGTTCATGAACAATGGACATCTGTACAATTTAGTAGATACATGTTGAATAGTTAAATGTTTAATTATTAATGTAGATAACTGTTTTGATAAGGTGTCTTGTTGCTTGAAAAAATCAACGTTTTATTTTTGATCGTGTTTGTTTTGGAAAAAAAAAATACCTAGGAACTTATTTAACAATATCACAAATGTTGAAAAAGAAGTCGTTCCAATGTAAAAAATCTAATAATTACAGGTTAGTTTTCGGAATAGCTATACCTAGGTACCTATTATTATTTAAATAAATACAACGTTAAATTATAATAATACTTAGTATCTATTCATCTTTAAAATAATTCCGGACGCTTAACTTTTGTAGGTAATTTTTATTATGAATTTCAGAAATATAATATACGTAGCGATATTTTACAACAATATTTAAAAAAGGCCAATATTTAAAAAAAGCAAATATTTTTTACTATTAACTAATTTTATAATGAATTGATAAAATGTTTAGTTCTGTTTGTATAGCAAAAATCTATACCTACTTATATCCGTATTTATTTGTAGTTGAATTATTATTTATGAATAAAATACATAATGATATTATTTTAGTTTTATTGAATGAGTATCTAGGTATGTTATATTATGTGTATAGGTACCTATATACCTTCGGTGTGTGATAGATGCGAAAACAATTTGCAATCACGAAATTGAACACAAAATGGTGCAAATATTAAGGCCACACTACTTATAACTAACGGTAACTATAATATAAGAAATTCAATATTGGTCTTCAGGTGAATTTGAAAAAATCTTTTTGCATTGGATAGCGCATTAATCCGGGAAGGCTTTAGGCTATTTAACATCACGCTGCGACCAATAGGAACGGAGCATAACTAACTCCACGCGAACAGAGTCGCTGGCGGCAGCTAGTCAAAATATAAATGCGTCTATTTGCCCTACACACTACACTTCAAATACCTAATGTTTCATGTAGCTCTGCTTGTGTAGTTTGTAAAACAAAATTGCCGGGGTTGTTTCGATTCTAAGAATCTGATTACGAAGCGTTACATTAACAATAGGTAATAAAGTTGAAAGTAATTTGTAAATATACCTATGCTTCTCTTCAGGCGCATTCGCTTGTAAAGGCGGATCTCTAATAGGGCCACGCTGTAAGGCTTCGCCGCACTTCGTGAGTTCTTATACCTAATGGACAAACAACACCCGCCCTAGGCTTTAAAGCCGTGCGAATAGGGAATGGAGACGCGCCTGAATGTAACCTTTTTATTTAAATTGTGTTACTTCTACTTATTTAATATAGGTACGCAAACTGTTACCATGGGTTTAGTACAGACGACAGCACATCAAGCTACTACAATCTGTCAGATTTCTTTATTAGATTTTCAAGTTTATCTCTAAAGCATTAAGGCGGCTCCAGAGGGAAAACACACCGCAGGCCGTTTTTATGTAGTTTTTCGGAGCTATCCACTCTTTAACTAAAAGAAATATCAACTTATTAAAAATACATAAATTTTCTCCATAATCTTGGCTCCAAAATTGTAGATTTTTTTTTTTTTTTTTACCAAGCATAATGTTTAAATAATTCCTTCACAACGAAACCTCTGACAAGAGAAATAATTATCAAAAACGTGCATCTCCTCGAAAAGTAAGCATTATTTAGATTGCGTTCTTACACTAATGGATAGGCAATTTCATGACGAACATTATTGTAGAAATATTTTTTAAAACGACCAAAACAAAAATTTTATTCAACAATCTGAGCGTATTCCCCATCATTTCTCTTGCCCGAGCTATTGAGATTCAGTATGCCACAAGCTCTCGAAGGGGGAACCCGTGTCGTTCGTCATCGCGCGGTCCGCTAGCATAGCGGTAGGCGCGTGAGCGAGAAAGCATCTGATTGCTCGCTCACGCACCGCATGTCGCATAGAGTATAATACTATCATAAAGTGTCTCTGTTATGATGATATATGATGTTCATTTTGGTGTTAGTTTTTTTAACCGATTTCAAAAGGGAGGAGGTTATATGTTTTTTTTTATGTTTGTTTGCGGATAACTTCACTATAATATAAATAATAGGGTATTTGACTAAAAAAAAACTAATTAGTCCGTCATTCAGATTATAGAAAAATATTGGATAGGTTTATTAAATACGTTTTATATTTCGTATATTTTGTTTTATCAAATCAATAAAAATTGACAAATATAATAGGCATCAAAGATCAGGAGTGATGGCTGGTGACGTCACTGGCCGCTAAAAAGTGTAGCGTGCAGTGACTTCACACGAGTTTTCAAAGCACTGTGTCGTCTTCATTTTTTGTTTATATGAAAAAAGAAAAAAATATGTGTCTAGTATTTTTGGGTAGGCCCCCGACAAGGTGGACCGACGACCTGGTGAAGGTCGCGGTAAACCGCTGGATGCGGGAGGCGCAGGACCGGTCGTCGTGGAGAACCTTGGGGGAGGCCTATATCCAGCAGTGGACGTCTTTCGGCTGAAATGATGATGATGATGAGTATTTTTTGGAAATCTGACTGACGGACTAATTAGGTTTTTTTAGTCAAATACCCTATTGCATAAGTTGATAAAAAATGCTATGCAATAGCTTTACCGCGGCAGTTCCCGAGTGCCACATGTTTTTTTTTTAATTAGAAAGATTATATCTTCAAGGTAGTCTCATGTTAAGGAAATTAGGGTCTGATGGTGGAAGACTAAGGAAACCTAGGAGAAATTTAAAAAATCATAGCGGCGCCTAGGGCATTTCCATGTTTTTGTCATTAAGTGTTTTAACGCACTACAATTAAGTAAAGTTCGAAGTTGATGATGGAGCCGGGAGACAGCCGAGGGATCTCCTTAACGATTCGCATCAGCTGCCTCGTGTTTGTGCTTAATAAATTTATATTGATAAGAACTTTACACCTAAATGAGTTGTGATTGTCATTAAAGCTCTGATGATGAAGACAAAGGCCAGTTAAGGGAACTCCTCAAAGGTTTACAATAGTTACCTTGTGTTTGGACTTAATTCATTTATATTGATGAAAACTTTACACCCATATAGGTTTAAATGATGGTCTGCAATAGATCTGATGATGAAGACCATAGACAGTCGAGGGAATTCCTCAACAATTTACAACACTGGTGAATGATCCAATTATCGACAGTTTTAGGATTGTGTTCGTAATTAAAAGTGGTAAAAAATAAACTACAAAACTCAGTTCAATAGCACTTAGTGCAAATAACGATCAATATTCTCGGGAATCGGCACAATGATTTACATTTGAAGTATAGGTAATACATTATTATAAAATTGACAAAATATAAAAATAACTAAAATCACCAGTTATTGACACCTAGGATCCAGTTGTCCATACCCAGTGGCCGACAGTTACCCAGTAATGGACATCCAGTCATCGACACCGAACAACATAAATTATGACTGATATAGTATTTGGGATTTGTAAGGAGAAAAATAAATTAATACAGTTCAATTTGAATCATTATATTAATTTAAATTAAAAGAGCTACCTATGTAATCATTAAAATTAAATATAGTCTGTAACTTGAGTGCCATTTGTGCACAAAATTTCGAGAGGTGCAAAGTAAGATGCGATTTGTGGCCATCTAAAAAAATGGAATTGGCTTCCGTATTTTTTCCTTTTCAAACCACGGGTTGAAGATATTAGTCACATATTCATAGAATGTGCTGCTGCACATCCATCCACTTTCATACTTCCCTATCGCCCAATTTTCAGGCACACTGACTGCGATTTGTGACGGGATTCGTTCGTAGTTGTAAACTATCATGGGTGGGGCAAGCTGTCCAGCAGCATTTCCGGTAAATAAAACTATTCGATTTTCTTTTTCGTCACCACATGCAGAGTAAAGATGTTTATCCCCTTTTTTTCTATAACACGGCCAGATTTCGGCGATAAAATAATCTACTCTCGTCAGCATTGAACATTCGGTTTGGGTCTTTGACTATTTCTTTTAAATTATTTTCTTCTAAATAGCCATCTATTTCTTGAAACCGCTTTCTTATATCTTTTTTAGATACGTTGTCCCGAGCCATAGATACCTAGATTTTCCGGCAATTTTGCAGTCAAAATTGGATGCCTTTTTAGGAATAAATTACACCGCTTTTTTCCAGGTCTGTTGTTTGTAAAGGGGTTCGATATTATTTCATCCTTTATTATTTTATGCACACTGCCTAGTAGGCAATCTTTTAAAATAGGAAAGTGTTTTTCAGCCATGTGTAAGAGCCAACTAACCAAAATTTTTTCATGCTCATTTAAAAGGATTGTTAGGCCCCTTTGTACACTTTATAGGAGTCTTTGCTGATATTTTATTATAAAGTGTTACACGAGGCACCCCAAATGGTTTAGCAGCAATGGCAACCTTCTCTTCATTGCGAACAGCTTTCACCGCATGGTCCATCTGTTCTGGCGTATAGATTTTTCTTGGAGCCATCTGAAAGAAAACGTAAAAACCAGTAATGGACACTCATTGGATCCAGTAATCGACACTTTGTTCTTTACTGGTACGTGGACTCTAATTTGTTTATTTTAGAAATGCAATTAAACTACATGGAAAAAGGAATCAGAATGGTGTACCAACTCAAAAATGTTCTAAAAAAAATAATTATGGACATGTGTCCATTACTGGAGAAAGTATGTATGTCGGAACCAGTTAATGGCACTGGCTTAACCTTAAGAAATGCGTGATAATGAGCGGGACGAATAATTACAAACTATATCTCTCATTTCAATGCTTAGCTTTAAAATCAATTAGCATTCAGTTACAATAAATAACAAATATATAATTTTAAAAAAAAAGTAGACTCACCTTCTTAACAATTATGTAAGTAAACTTGGATTTTTCCAGAGGAACACAAACTTGGTCTAATGTTTACTTCGCCAACTTGAAACAAAACGACCGATCGCACTGACGTATAATTATGAGCCGAATAATATGTCAGTCTCTAAGATTAAGTTTTCCTATACCAAAATATGATTGTGCAAGGTTTGTTTTCTTTCAGTAAAGGTAAAAAGTGTCCATCACTGGGGTCTTGTCCATCACTGGTTCTTTCACCCTACTTTAACATAGTTCAAACACTACCTACTCGTCATGCTTATGCAAAAATCAATTAAAATCAAGAGACTGAATTTAAGTTGTGTTATTTCATTGCGTTATTTCTAGAAATGCTCATACTTTCATTGTGGTCTTATAGGAATTAAAGCAAACGAAATACGTCATTTGCTTGCAGGCCTTTTCCAAATATGCTGCCGTCAGCGTCCAGTCTGACTGGATATTGTATTAGTCAGATGTTTACTATTTTTCTGCAAAAGGAAGCTTCCTTAACACAAACACAAAGCTTTGTGTAAATAATATTATAGTATATGTATTTGTTTATTTTTTTATGAGATAGTTTCATTTTTTACAATTTACGTATTTGTTTTATTAAACGAGAATAATAATATAATTTCAGTCTTGCCTGGGCCCAAAAAAAACATCAAATCTTTTTTATGTAGGTTTCCTGTCTGCAGAAATTTATTTGACCCTGATTACGTTTTCCCTTAAAATAATAAATAATGATAAATTAACCTTTATTATATTATTTTTCTATCCCTTTGACCATCTGACTTAGCTAACTTTCAATCTACAAAACTAACTTCCGACCCTGAAGTTACAGTCATAACATATTTAGTTGTAAAGGTCTAATCAATAAAAATGAAGTAAGCCCAAACACATGACAGTTGCGTCCGATGTGGATTCCCTTGATTCTCTGTCATCTCCATCATCAGGTCAGGCCCAAATCTTCACGGTTTTATAGTATCATCCGATATAAATACGAGTATCAAGTTTTCACCCGAAGCGTGCCTACAATTTTAGATAAATGGCCTAAATTTCTTAGAATTTCCATTATCGACACTGACGTGGTAACAATGAGATTACATAGGCAGCATACTCTTTCATATAAAAAAAGAATGGTCAAAATCGGTTCATTAATGATAAAGTTATGAGCGAGCACACATAAATCGAATTGAGAACCACACTTTTGGGAAGTCGGTTAAAAAATAAAATACGCAAAATTTTTATTATGAAGTATCGTCAACATTGGTTTCAGTCTATAATAACCAAAAGTATTTGGGCGCACCAATAAACAAAAATAAAAGTGCCATGTCTGTTACTTCTGTGGTCTATGAATTTAACTTGTATTTGTAAGTGCTTCGTCTGCCTACAATTTTAGATAAATGGCCTAAATTTCTTAGAATTTCCATTATCGACACTGACGTGGTAACAATGAGATTACATAGGTAGCATACTCTTTCATATAAAAAAAGAATGGTCAAAATCGGTTCATTAACGATAAAGTTATCAGCGAGCACACATAAATCGAATTGAGAACCACACTTTTGGGAAGTCGGTTAAAAAATAAAATACGCAAAATTTTTATTATAAAGTATCGTCAACATTTGTTTCAGTCTATAATAACCAAAAGTATTTGGGCGCACCAATAAACAAAAATAAAAGTGCCATGTCTGTTACTTCTGTGGTCTATGAATTTAACTTGTATTTGTAAGTGCTTCGTCCGCCAGACGGCGCTAGTAATATTTTGCGAAGTATTGTAGAGGTGGGGCGCGGTGAAGAGGGAGCAAATGCTCGAGGTCATTTGGTGAGGGTACGACCTTAAGGCTCAAAGTTGATGATTTCCCATCCCAAACAAAAACAAAAAGGTTGATTTGGAATATTTGACAGTTTCGGGTAGCTAGACCTGCTGCAATCCGTAGGTACATGAATCTGAAACCTCAACTCATTGATAATTTCTATTCGTTAGTCCTTCTAATATTATAAAAGTAGACCTTTTTTTACATGCTTTTTATTAGCTTCACTTGTATGTTTGCTTGTTTGTTTGTATGCATGAATATGAATATTTGCACTGGTCTGGTCGTGCCTCGGAAAGTACGTTAAGCCATTGGTCCCGGTTGCCATATGAACATCTAATGGCAGTCGCTAAGGGTTATTGGAGCCCTCAAAAATCCAACAATTGGTCTAACTGCAATGCTTCGATGTCGCCTTCGGGTTGTGGAGGTCAGACGGCAGTCGCTTCACGGAAAATGTCGAAGTTTAGCCATATCGACTGGTAAAGCGGACCCCAGACTCCAAAGCTGAAAAGTCTTCGGATGCGACTGGGATTAACGCTGGGATGATGATAAGTCCTGCTAATATTATAAAAGTAGACCTTTTTTTACATGCTTTTTATTAGCTTCACTTGTATGTTTGCTTGCTTGCTTGTTTGTTTGTTTGCTTGCTTGCTTGTTTGTTTGTCCGTCCTCTAACTCCAAAGAGTATAATAATAATAATAGGGTAACTCTTTGGAAAACGAGTGAGCGGCTCATTACTGTAAAATGTCCCACCGTTTTCAATACGTTCGTTCATTCGTTTTTTTTAAAGAATATGGAACTAAAAAGTGGAAAATAAATATAGTTTAAAAAACTAAAAAAACACGCTTTTAAAGAATATAGGTAATTTATATTTTTCGGATGGCGGCAGGTCACGGGAACAATCTGCGACTCCCGCATTCCCCTTAAACTTAATGGGAAAATATATAAAACCATGATCCGACCTGCTATCTTGTATGGATCAGAATGTTGGGCTACGAAAGGGATGAATGAAAGGCAATTGCATGCAGCCGAGATGAGAATGCTAAGAGGGATGTGTGGTGTTACACGAATGGATAGAATAAGAAATGAGTACATAAGAGGAAGTCTGAGAGTGGCACCGGTAGCTGAAAAGTTGTGTGGAAATCGGTTGTCATGGTACGGGCATGTGTTACGGAGAACTGAGGAGAATGTCGTGAGGAGAGTCTTAATTATGAATGTTGATGGCTATAAGAGTAGGGGAAGACCAAAGAAACGATGGATGGAATGTGTGAAGGATGATATGGCTAAGAAAGGGGTGACTGCCGAGATGGCTTCTGATAGGGATGCATGGAAGAAAAAGACATGTTGCGCCGACCCCAAATAAATTGGGATAAGGGCAGGAGAATGATGGATTTCGATGTGGCACACAGAAAGCTGAAGGTATAACCGCGAGGTGTAAATGAATGAGCCTTTCCATATATTTTGACGGCGTAGGTCTGTACCTACTTTACAAGTATTCAGATACCCGAAAGTCTGCCGATCAGTCCTAATTGACTACTTGTAACTGGGTTACTGAGGCCTACATTCGAGCCAAATTCGATAAAGAATAGAGGTAAACATACCGTTCCTAGGCAACGGCTCGTAGATGATTTTCATACATGTAATCATAGATATAGTAGCAATGAGATCCTACATCTATGCATGTAATAATCCTACTTTCTAAATGTAAACAGTTTGTAAATTTATTATATACAGAGTGGTGCTGATAATACGACAATAAATGAAAACACGGACAATGCTTGTTCATAGGAATAATTCTAAGCCTACAATCAAAAACTAAAAAAAATAAAATTTCAAACAAACTAAATCGCATAAAATTGCAAACGGAATAGAACATCCTTTAAAATATTGGTTCAATGACCTCCGATCAGCGGGCGACAGCGCGGTCGTGTACCGACTTGCTTTTCCGCGCCATTATTGTTAAAGTTTAGTACCGCTGGATGCGGCGGTCATTAACCTGTAAGCGCTTCCATATCAACATGTACATCATATAGAAAATGTGAAAAGTGAAAAATAATTTCCTGTGATTAAACTAATGGATATATTTATATGATTTTTTTATGGGTAGACTGTGAATGTGTTGAGGTACACGATGTTTAATTTATTGTCGTATTGTCAGCACCACTCTGTATAGTATTGATATACAGCTGAATCCAAGCTCTTACCACGATGCTAAAGATCGTGCGAAATGGAGGAGAATGTGCAGGAAAGCGGACCCCGGGCTCCAACGCGAAAGCCGCAGATGTAACCGGGATAAGCGCTGAGATGATGATGATGATACAGCTGAATCCAGTTATATTGGAATCCGAACCGTGAGAAATGAATGAATGATGAGGTCTGTACTATTCTACAAAATTGCTGACATTTTTTATAACTGACCGGACTGACTGGACCGATGACCTGGTGAAGGTCGCGGGAAGCCGATGGATGCGGGCAGCACAAGACCGGTTAACGTGGATAGCCTTGGGGGAGGCCTTTGTCCAGCAGTGGACATCTATAGGCTAAAGAAGAAGAAGTGGTGCAGTATCATGTGTGGGGTTTATGGTTTCAGTTTGCACAGTAATGTACTTAACACCCTGTATGCTTTAACTTTTGTTTTTTATAATTATAAACTAGTGTTCGACCGCAAAACAGCATGATGGTAAGCAGTGATGCCAACGTTGATGGTATAGTGTGCTAGTTTATTTAGAGCCGACTCACTCTAGCCTTGCAGACACTTAACTTTTTTTAAGTGTCAATTATTTCTCTCGACTTTTGCCAGTTGCCAGTTCGTGACCATTGCAGTGAAGTCTTGAATAGTTAATTACAGGCGAATGCTCCTGACAAGGGAGCACCGGTGTAAAACATTTACAGCAGTAGAAAATTTAACTGACAGTCAATTGACTCAATTGAATAGGAAAAAATATTTAATTAATATAAAATCATTATATTTTATTCATATGGAGATCATATTATACATTGTAATTATATCTAATGAGTAAATACAAGCACTGCTACTATTGTTCTATGGACATAAATAAAGGTTGTAAAAACCGACAACTATGCTAAACAAACAACAAATAATTAACTAGAATAATGCTTATTATTACTGAATTATATCTTTTCAGCAAGTATTAACTTATTTTTATTCACAAATAACTCCATTTCAATAAAACTGAAAGAACCGCTAGTTGTGTTCAATAAAAAAAAAAATACAATATTGATAAAATTAACTACAGTAAAATCATTCAAACTTCTATGTAGTGTTATATTTCCATAAATTGTAACAAATCTTAATAATAACAAAACAATGTTCAGTTTCAGCATTAGTTAAATGAAAAATTATTAATGGGAAAATTAAAGAACTGAAAATAATACTCATTGAAACCAACTAGCCACGTCCATGATGGTAGGAGGGGCGTTTTCCTATAATCCAAACTGATTTAAATGCGCCTCGCTAAGCACATGGCTCTCAATACTCTGAGCATTGCAGGTCACTTCCATTTGACATTTATTGCAATATGCAAAGTTTTCATGCTCATTTGCCAAGTAAGACTCAATAGACACCTCCTGGTTCTCAATAAGATCTTCAATCTCAGAAAACCACTCCATGTGCTGCTCATCATCGTCAATGTGGCTGAGAACACTCTGTACTGTGTTGTCAATATATGCATCACAGACTTTGCACCAGACTTCATCTTCACTATCTACTGGGAATATGCCATTGAGAGGTTTTAGTCGCATAGTGATGTTGGCTCTATGGTTGATGTGGTTGACGTGTTCCTCGATGCTCTGCAGGGAGCAGTTGACGTTGCTGTTGCACACCTCGCAGAAAACTTCATCTTTCTCGCAGGAAAGAAATTCATCTAGCGTGATGAACTCACCATCGACAAGGTCGTCCATTGCTGCCATCCAATTCGCATGGTCATCGCTCTCGATGTGCTTCGTAACAGACTCGTCTTCGAGTAGGTTTCGGTTGCAAGGTTTGCAGTGAAGTATGTCGTTACTAAAACATATGCCGTTCTCGTTCATCAGCTCTATGTTTTCCTTGTGTTTTGCACCGTTTGTGTGTTGCTCTATGCATTTACTCGCCTTCGGAATATAAACTCCGCAAAATACGCAACGAACTCGCGTCTTTGAGCAAGCGACCACCCCGTACAACAAACCCGTTTTCATTTTAACTTATTACAATAAATTGTTACGTTAATTACACTAAAAACGATTTATATTAGCAGCGGATTAAGGTTTAAAATGAGTAACTTGAAATTTCGCGAAATTTTTTGGGATTGAGTTGACAGTTTGATAGATCTTTATGTTTTTTTCCGTCTCTTTGACAGACGATCGATGAATGACAGTGGATGACAGGATGAGATGAATATTTTTTAAATGGCAACATTTCCCACCACCACCACCACCCACCAGACAAAGTCTTGCTGCCAAGCGATTCGTCGTGTTCCGGCATGATGTCTGGTGAAGCCGTACGGAGGACGGGTCTGAGCAGCTGTGTTGCGATGTGTTCCGAGTACGATGTGCCTAATGTTGTTGTGTCGGGAGTTTGGTCGTGGAGGGTCTCCAGATCATCCTCTGGCGCAGCATCGTTGGTCGTGTTGTTGGGTTAAACATTGCATCACCTCGCTCAACTGCCGTCTTCCTTCCTATTCACTCAGTTTTTTCGAGTGAATAGGCTTAAAAAGCTAGTGCGTTTTACCATCAACGATTGCTTCACTGCTTACCATCAGGCTGGATTGCAGTCAAGCACTAGTTTATAACTAATAAAAAAAAAATCCTACATCTGCCACTTGCAAATAAGAAAAACTCATTTTCTTCTTAACACTAAATTGATCATTACAAATTACAGTATTTATGTACTCAAATTTAGATATCATCATACTTCAATATTTAGATAAATGAGGCTCCATTTTAAAGCCTTTCTGGATCGCTACTCCCGAGTGCCGTAAAAATATACAAAGGCTGATTTACACGGTGCAATTTAATTGCCTATATAAAATTGATGTAACAAATGACTGCATCATCTAAATGGTGATTAGACAATTCAACTTTTACTGTTGCTTCTACTTAATTGTCTTTACTCATATTTGAGTGGATTTTCGAAAATGTACAATTATTTTTTTTGTAATAGGAAATTCATAGTTCAGATCACATCAATTTGTAATACCTTCCTACTTGGGTGTATTATTCTACCATAATTTTCTTGCCATTGGTTGCAAGTACCTACCTATTATTCTAAAAAAAAGGTATAAGTAGAACAGTGGTAAAATAAACTACCACCACTAAATCATATATTAAAATATTTATTTGACTGTAAATAAAGTTTTAAGAAAATACAAAGTAATTATTGTTGCTAATGGAATTAATCTTTATTCATACTACTGTTACGATGCTGTTTACCTGTAATATGGCTACGCAAGTTATCAATATTGCATGGTACTTCAATTCCACATTGCTTACAGAAAGCCTTATCTTCCTTAGGGTTGTATAAGAATTTCTCAATACTTATATTTTGATCTTTGATCAACAGGTGTATTTTGTGTAGATTTTTTAAATGCACTGGATCTTCATCAACATGTTCAAGTATGACTTCTATGTAATTTTCAAAGTAAACTTGGCAGATTTTGCACCACAGATCTTCATTGCTGTCCTCAACTGAGAATATTGCATTTAATGGTTGAACAGCTATAGCACGAGCTCTTCTGTGTCTTGCCGATTCAATGTGGGATTTGATTGCTTCTTGATTAAAATCTACCCAGCGGTCACAGGCTAAACAGTTGACTAAAGGGCTAATTTTAGATATATTCTCGGGTAACACAAGCAATCCTCCATCCTTCTCAATTAATTGTTTTATCACAACCATTTTATCTTTATGATGGGAGCTATCTACATGGTTAAGTACTTCTGATACATTAAAAACTTGATTGCACAAATGACAACTAATATTTGTAATATTCACCACAATATTGTTCTGAATCATAAGCCTTTGAATGTACATATTTACATGTTCTGTGTCATTTAGATGATCCTCTATAGAGATATCACTATCATGAATAAATATTTTACATAATCCACATTTAGTTTCACCACTTTGGTCTACTATGATGTCTGTATGGTATGCCATTGCTGTTGTTGTATATTTGGCTATTTGCCTATTTGTTACGCACAGAATGTGTGCTGAAGCCTGAAGGCGAACACGAACTAGGAAGTCACAACTTCACACTTATCACAACAAGACGAGAGATATGCGCGTACGCATTATCTGTTTACAGCTTGCTATTAGAAACAATTGCATCGACATTTCATTTCATTTGTCATAATTTTGTAAATATAAAGTTTTTTTTTTTTAATTTATTTTGGCTCGGTTATGTAAATATAAAGTTGATGTTGCATTGTTGCCAGTGAAATTGTTTCAAGTTGAGTTATTTTTTTTTTTGGGGATTTTATGGCCTGGTTTCTAAGACCTTTAAGCCAAGTCTTAATTATATCTTGTCTTCTTTTGTAACTTATCCTAACTTATCCTAAACTTATCCTAACTAAACCTATCTCCTTTCGTTTCTCGCGTGAACTGACACTAGGAGGAAGTTTTGGTACAAAGCCATGATGTGGCCACTATGCTACAATATTCAAGGGCGGATCCAGGGGGTCATGGGGTCATGACCCCCCCCCTGGGCTGGGTCTAGGAGGAACCAGCACAGGAGAATTTTATTTAAGTACTTTCAATATTTAATCAATTTATGTAATACATACTTTGTTTAACGCAAACGCAATATTCGAGAATCGAGAATGAACGCATCCAAAATTTGAATTTTACCGCGCTACCGCCGCCACGGCCGCCGACATTCAAATATCACATTTCGTATGACACTTGCGCGTGCCCGCGTGGTTTGTTTATTAATCAGTGATTTCTTCGTTATGCCAGTGTGTGTGTTCAAACTCAAATATTATTTTAGTAATGTTCTTAAAGTACCTCGTAGGTAGATAAGTAGGGGCCTACTTACTGAAAGAGGGGAATGCGGGGGGTGCGAAAACCAACACTGCTTTCGCAACCCCTGATTGGTGCTGCCCGCCACTATGGGCCTCCTTGGCTCAGGGAAGTCAGGGTCGTCCGCAGGTATCGCAGGATTTCCTACCCTCCCTGATCCCCGCCCTGGGACCTAGAGGCGAAAGTATTCGCGTCATTATACCGATAGCGCAAGGAAGAGCAGACACGGGGCTCCAGTCCGGTGCAGCGGCAGATCAAGCTGCGCCGAGAGGAGCTCCGTCAGGTCCTGGTGGCGGGCTGGCGTCAGAGGCTTATGCGCCCTACCGCCGGCCTCGCTACCGTCGAGGCGATCCAGCCAGTAGGTACTCGACGACTGGCTCGGGAAAAGGCACGGCTCCCTGTCGTTCAGGGTGACGCAGGTACTGTTGGGGCATGGCTGCTTCGGCAAGTACCTGCGTCGCATAGGCAGGGAGCCGGACGCTCGGTGCCACCACTGCGTCCAGTGCGGCGAGGACACGCCGCAGCACACGCTCTCCGAGTGTGTAGCTAGGGAGGAGCAGCGCCGTGTCCTCACAAATGAAGTAGGAGGCGCCATGATGCTGCCGGCACTCGGCAGTAGTGCGGAGGATGGTCGGTAGCCTAGTGTCGTGGGACGCGGCGGTGTCCTTCTGCGAAGACGTGATGTCGCAGAAGGAAGCTCCGGAACGGGAAAGGGAGATCTCAACTCCCTTCCCGGGCCGCAGAAGATGCACCGAGCGCCGAGGAAGGGCGGGCAACGCCCTCTTCCTGCCCCCCTAAATGGCTCCAGGGGCGAGGGACTTTGGGAAGTCCCCACACCCTATCTGATGGACCCCGAAGCGGAGGCGCGCGCGAGAGTCGGCGCGCGCCTCTGAGGCGATGCACGGCGTAGTTTAACACCCCACTACCCCGTGCAGGAGACGAGGCCCGGACAGACCGGGCCAGCATGAGGGTGTGGGGCCGTGGAAGAATTTAGACTCCCGCGGCCCCACGCGCGCTCGTGATAGTAGAGACACCGGGGTGGTTTTAGTCAATAAAAGTCTGATAGACCCCTTCGCCCACCCCAGGGCGACGGACATCCATTGAGGATTTCCACACTGGAACAAAAAAAAAGAAAAAGGGAGGTGAGTGAGGTGTATGATTCCCCCGTGACGTCTTAAAGTGGCGCGCGTGGAACACTTCACGCCGCCACCTCGGGTCCTGATGTTTGGGCGCGAGTCTGTTGTCCCTGGATCCATTTAAGGGGGCTGGAAGAGGGCATTATCCATCCTCCGCCAACGCCCGGTAAGCCTGTTGCGGGCCGGGTGAGAGGATGGGATCTCCCTCTCCCTTTCTGCAATCGAGTCAATGGTCGGCAGCGAAGAGTCCTGGGATGCGGTGGTCTCCTTCTGCGAGACGACTGTATCGAAACCACCGCGTCCCAGGACTCTTCGCTGCTGACCATCAATTCGATTACGGCCGGCAGCGACAGGTCACTGCCTACTTCAGAGATGAGGTCGCCATGAGGTATGCCGCGCCATGTCCTCCCGGCTGTCGACGCAGTGGTGATACCGGGCGTCCGGTTCCCTGTTTATGAGACACAGGTACTTCTCGAAGCAACCATGCCCCGAAAGTACCTCGTCAGGTAGCCGTGCCTTCTCCCGAGCCAGTCCGCCAGTACCGGACGGATCGCCTCGATGGTAATGAGGCGTGGTAGGGCGTGAAAGCTTGTCCCGCTATTCCACCATCAGGACCTCTCGGAGCTGCGACCGACGCTGCTCGAGCTGACAAAGCATCGGCCATTCGCCCCGCTCACGCGCCTCCTCACGCCACTGGAACAGTGACCCGAGGACCTTCGCCTCTAGGTCCCAAGGTGGGGATCCAGCCAGTAGGCAGGCCGCCTCATAGGAGATTATGCGATACCCATATATGATTCTGATGGCCATCGTTCTCTGCGGTTGTCGCAGTACAGCGATGCTGCCGGCCAGAGGCCCACACCGGGGCCCCATACAGGACCATCGATCGCACGATTCCCATGTAGAGCCACCTGTAAGCGGCGCTCGGACCCCGCAGATTGGGAAGCAACGTTGAAATCGCCCCAGCTACTTCATGGTGGACTCGACAGCGATCCGACCCCCCCGACCACGATGTGTGAGCTGGGTGGCGGCGCCCGCCGCGGACCATGAAACACCATGGACTCCAACTTGTTAAGGGCCACCTCCAGGCCTAGGCGACGTATGCGGCCTACCACCTGTGATACCGTAGCCATCGGCAGCAACGTTGCTTCCCTGTGCGAGCTCCCCAGGGTGGTGTCCTGGGTGTCGTCCGCATCACACGTCAGGTCTACCGCCGGTCTGAACTCGCCTCTCAGCACCCAGTCGTACGTCGTCTACGTTACGAAAAATCAAAGCACGCTTCAATAGTTGAAGAACGTCTAAGTGGACTGGCCCTTCTCCACGTCCATAAGAACGTACCTACCCATTAAAGTGGATGAAGTGATAAGACGTTTCGGAAGAAGACGTAAAAGAAAAATTGATTTCGTTATTTATTTAGGTATTTATAAGTTCAGTACTTATTACTTATTAATAAAATACCTTATTTTTAATTGTACCTATTATCAAAGTTTAATTAAAACTTCTTATGACTTGACCACGACTATGTGACCCTCCCCTGGCGCCAAAGCTGGATCCGCCCTTGACAATATTTCACTGTTCTTTATGAATTATTTTATTCACTGAATGCACTTTTTACTACATAAATCACGCGTTTTTATTTAGTAAACGACACTATAAATAATTTAAAAGTCCAATGAAAAATGAGCGTGGCACTCATCTTAGCTTCCCGCCAAAAACTCCCTAAGAACGGGACTTGTCTAACAATTAATCGTAATTCGTATCATAACATCAAAGAAATACAAATTCTTTGCATACCTAACATAGATATGTTGCGTTTCGAACTATGTGAACAAGATTACTATGCATTTTATTAAATACTTCTGTCTCATGTCTTCAAAGTCAAGTCAAAGTCAAAGTATTTATTAGTGTGCTTTTTGGTGATACAATAGGTCTTAAAATTAGTAATGGTAACTCAAAAAGCTGCCAATTTGACATACACCATGTAACAATATAGATTTTTTTTTTTTATTGATATAGCATGCATAACCAAAATGTCAATATTTAGATTACAAAAAATACAATGATTTCTCTTTTCACACATAATAGTTTTAAAGCATAAATATTATAATTATCAGTTCACAAAATTTTGTTACGTAACAAGTCTTCAAATATTGTAGTAGAAAAATTAATTAATGTTTCGTAACATCCAGATTTAAATGGTTTATTTTTTATTTATATATATAACAAAAAGTCATGGCTTACATTACAATACACATTAAAATACTATTACTTATTATTATAAACATTAAAAATACAATGAATTAGTCAAGTTATTAAATTTTGTCAAGAAGGAATTCGTCAATGCTGTAGTAACATTTTTTCATTAGAAAATCATTAAGTTTCTTTGTAAATTGATTCAAATTCAAATCCTTGATAGTATTTGGGATTTTGTTAAATATTTTGGGAGCCATGCAGAGAATGCTCTTGTGCATAAGGGTTGTCTTTGAAGCTTTTAGACATAATTCGTGTCGATATTCCGGTCTAGTCGATCTACAACGTTCCTCTGAAGCTTTTTTAAACAACATAGAATTTTTCTTGACGAACAATGCGATTTCGTAAATGTAAATACAAGGTAAAGTTAATATTCCGAGAGATTCAAAATGAGGTTTACAACTGTCTGTTGGTTTTAAGTTACACATCGATCTAATGCACCTCTTCTGTGCTTTAAAAATGTTATTTTTCTCGCAGGAGTTTGCCCAGAAAATGACGCCATAGCGTAATGTGGAATCAACATACCCATAATATGCAGTTAAAACAGCTGCCTGATTAACTATTTTCTTAAGTTTATATAGAGCAAAGGCAAAGCGACTTAATTTTTTTATAAGTATTAATGCATGTTCTTTCCACGTCAGTTTAGAGTCAATGGTTAAGCCTAGAAATTTTACGTGTTCTACTTCTTCAATTCTGTTATCGTCAAAAATTATAGTGATGTCAGGAGTAGTTACTCTTTGTCTAAATTGCATTATTTTAGTTTTACTTAAATTCAATTTTAAATTATTTCGATCAAGCCAGTTAATTGATTGTTGCAATGACTCTGTGATGTCAGTTTCATAGTCTCTATTCTTATTTTTTCTTACAATTATTGTGCTGTCATCAGCAAAAAGAACCATAGGAAAAGTAACGTGTTTTGGAAAGTCATTTATATAGACCAAAAATAACAGCGGGCCTAATACGCTGCCCTGTGGTACGCCAAAAGTATTTCTACGTTGTTCAGATAAATATTTAATTTCTCTTTTACCCTTTTTAGAAATTCGCTTTATTTCCGTACACTGTGTTCTATTATCAAGATAAGATTGTATAAGAGAAAGTGCTTTGCCCCTTATTCCATTCGCATTAAGTTTCTGTATTAGAATATTATGATCAACTAAATCAAAAGCTTTCGACATGTCCATGAATATAGCACTAATGGGGGTTCTTTTATCGACATCTGTCATTATAATATTAAGAAAATCATAGATAGCCATATTTATTGATGTATTTTTCCTAAAACCTTTCTGTTCCTTTGCTAGGATGCCGTGTTTTGTAAAAAAGGAGTCAATACGGGTATAAATAGCTTTCTCAAAAATTTTTGATATTACAGGTATTAAGGCGATAGGTCTATAGTTATTCATATCAGTGTTGTCATGTTTCTTAAATAAGGGCTTAATTATAGTTGGTTTAAGTTTTTCCGGATAGATTCCAGAAGAAATACTAGCATTAATAATGTGACAAATGGGGCTAGATATTACATCAGAAACAAATTTTAATACTTTTGTTGAGATATCGTCATACCCTACACTAACTTTATTTTTTAAATTCTTTATTATATGATCTACTTCGTTGGTTGTAGATGGGGCCAAGAATATCGATTCGCAACACGAATTCGGAATCTCATAGCTTTTAGATTTTGAGGTCTTAAAAATTAATTCAGCTTGATCCACAAAATGATCGTTAAACGCGTTTGCTATATCACTGGGGTTTGTTATTGAGATCCCGTTCCTTAGTATTTCCGCTATGTGTTCATAAGGGGGGCAGAATTTATTTTCGTTAATGATCCTCCATGTATCTTTTGATTTGTTTGTTGATGTCATTATCCTATGGTTATTTTTTGCCTTTTGCGTCAGTTTTATAATTTTCTTAAGTCTTTGAGAGTAATTTTTAAGTTTAGTCAAGTTACTGTTATTAGGTTTTGCTCTCAGTTGCCAAAGAAGCTGTCTTTTATTTTTGCTACAGCGTTTTATACCAGGTGTTAACCAGTTCGGACTCCTTTTTAACTTTATTTTTTTGTTGATCAATGGAAAACACAAGTCATAAAATAGTCCGAATACTTCCATAAAACTATCGTACGCCATGTTAGGATCATCTGCTTGGTAAACTTCACAAAACGATATAGGGTATAAACATGATCTAAACTTCATGAGGTTATCATAACTGTAATCGCGTGCTGTTATAGTCCAACTGTCAATTGTACAAGTCTTTTTGACGGGGATCTTTAAAATTTGGGCGGTATGATCAGACATGTTAAAGTCAATTATATTGTGGATACATTTTTGCGAAAAATTGTGCGCAAAATTATCTATACATGTGTTACTTTGTAATCTAGTGGGCTGGTCAATTTGCAACTTTAAATTATAGCTTAGCAGATAGCTGGTAAATTCAAGGGAAGTTCTATTCTTTTTCAACATATCAATATTAAAGTCACCACATATAACAACATTTCTGCGCGCCTTGTAACAAATTTTTGGTAGGAGAATATCCAATTTATAGTAAAAAGTATCAAGATTATTTGATTTAGGTATTCTGTAAATACATACAACGATGATGTTATGCTGAGTTAATTCGATTGCGCAGCACTCGAATGCTCCCTGAATTGAGAGTTTCTTGATTTCTTCAAGCTCTCTATATTGAAGATCGTTTTTTATTAATATGCAAGTTCCTCCTCTTTTTGTATCCCTAGAATAGCAAGCTGCCAATTTATAATTAGGTATGGAGAGAAAATCTTCATATCCAGATTCCATGAAGTGTTCAGTCACGCAGATTACGTCTATGCTGTCTTGAAATTCAAGGAGATGCAACAGTAATTGGTCTGCCTTATTTATTAATCCTGCGATGTTCTGGTGCATTATTGACAGATGATTATAGAAAAAAAATGTTTGATATATCTTCATTCGTGTTCATTGAGTTAGTATTACTGCTATTTTCCATTTCGATATCATAAATAGTCTTTTTGAGATTCAAAATTATGTTTCTCATGCCTGTGTCATTTAGAAGACCCTGGCGACCCGAGAACATTGTATTATCATAACATAAGTCAACATTTGAGTCCAGTAAATAGGCATATTCATATGTCATGTTATGTAAATACAAAAGATTATTAAACATTTCAACCCGTGAATTGTATATTGCTGTATAGTCACCACATTGTCTATAGGTCGGGAGACATATGATTACATTCGTATGACTTAGTCTTTCGATGGTATCTCTAATATAGTAGATTAGATCGTGATAATTTTTAGTTGTTAAGAAGTCCTTTTCTCCTATTAGAATCACACAATAGTCGGTTTTATTATAGTGTTTCACCTTATTTTCTATGCCAAATAGAAGGTGTTGAATACTACCATTCGGGTATGAATAGTGGCAAAATTCATAACCAGCCGTAAAAGAATCCTCAATAATGTTAATAAGTCCATTTCTGTTGTTGGCGCTTATTATACTTAGTTTAGATTTCTTGGTTTTATGAGTCATGGGCATGGGTCGTATAACGTTTGTCATTTGTCCTAAATCGTCACATATTGAGGGTTCAATCCCATGGGTGTCACATTGAGTAGCCTTATTAACCAACTGAGGTATAACTTCCGGAGTAGATTTACTTGACACTTCGGGAGCAAGCCTCATAACTTTCTTCGTCAACTTGGGAGTAATACTAAGATCTATTGTTGTAGGAACAGTTTGTGAATTTTTTTTCTTTTTTGGAGTGTTATTTACGATGTCAGTGGTAAGCTTTTTATAAATATTTTCCTTTTTTGTTAAGTCCTCGATGGTTTTTTTGAGATTTGTATTGTCTATATTTAGGGATTCGACTTCTCGGTGTGCAGTCTCTAGTTGTAGCGTTAATTCTTTTATTTGTTTTTTTAGTTGAAGAATTTCTTCGGAATCCTCGGCGTCTGATAAATTTGGTAGACTGTTACTAGTGGTGCCATCTAGTTCACTATTTGTTAAATTGAAGTCTTCACTTTTTGTTTCGGAGACTCTTCGATTACGACGTTGAGTGATGTTCCCAAAGAAGTTCATTACTGATTTTTTGATATTTTATGAAAACACAAAAAGTTTCGCAGATTGTGGGGTCCGAACCAGTACCCAGTGTCTCGGCAGTCATAGACTGTTTGCCTTTGACTATTCGAACATTAACCAATAGATTAAAATTTGTCACTGCTTACAGTAATATTATTCAAATAGTTAAGAAGTCGTTAAGTATGATTCACCGCTAAAGTTTGTTTTTTCACACAATACCAACTTCGGTTTCAACTTCTTACATAAAAATAATCCACAGATAAACTTATCTGAAATTTTAAAAAAGTCTACACTTTGACACAGTCTACCCTATTTTAATATTTCAAAATGGGTTGATGATTTTACTAGTTATTATACACTTGTCACTTAGTTTTAAAGGTATTTAACGTAGTTAATTGTTTATCCCAGTGCCATTTAATAATAATAAAAACACAAATAATTTACGTTATAATCAGTTCGGTCACTTCACTCGATTGTCTTTACTTATTAGAAAATATATCACATTGTTTATTTGGATAAGGTTTGTCCACACTATTCACACTGTAACAGACTTATTAGACACAATTTAATGTATAATTTTAATGGTTTTATAATTTTAAAGTCAATAATATATCAGAGAACTATACTTCGGATGCTTACTCGTACAGAAATTGTATTGCTATCCCAATTCAACACAAATCACAAAAAGTAAACCCCTTTGTTTTGTTAGTTTTTAGAATGCAAAGGACACAGGATGACAGGACTGAGGACAGGACACTACACTTTGACAGATTCTTGACTTGACTCTTGACTTCTTGAGTTGATATCGCGATTCGCGATTGTCAGACTTGACAGTCCAATAAAGTTATAGAGTGAGAGGTTCTTGGTATTGCGGGATTTATTAAATTAAAATTACAACCGCCTATTGAACTGATTGAAGTGTGAAATAAGAATCGTAAAAATGTCTCTTGACTCCGAAACTGAAGCCGATATTCTGGATAATGTAACAGAACTAATGGACGGCTTATGGGTAAGTAAAGAAACATGTTGTTAATTTCTTTGACCGCTTAGCTATTATCATGTACTGATTTTTCTAATTGCGGTATATCTGGTAGAAAAGAAATTATTTTTACACAATCAAACATAAATGTCGATATAATTTGCCAAAGCCATTGTAAGGTTTTATTACGATTTTATTATTTGCAGAAGGAGCTTCAAGACTTATATGCCTTTAGGGATTTATTTTTTGAAAACCATCCTATAGAAATGGCCACTGAAAAAAACCAGCGTGTGGAAGAAAAGAAAGAAGTACTAATTGAGAAATTTGAGTCAATTGATGGTAAGGAAGTAAAAAAAAATATTTAGATTGGATTGTAAACCTTAGAAATTGAATTACACTGTCTTGCTGTATTTTGTCAGCCATTATTGCTATTTATGTAATTTGACTGGGTTGTTAATTTAATTTCAAATTGGATTTTTATAATAACTGAGTGATCCCCAACCTGTCTGCCAAGTGTGGGGATTGGCAAACCCCCCAATGTAATGGAAGACTTCTATAGGCTGAAGAATAGTTATAACTAAGATCAGTCACCAAAACCAGCAAATGTGATTAATGTAAGCATTATCATCCTCCTGTCATAATCACAATTTATTTGGGGTTAGTCCAACATGACTTTTTCTTCCATACCTTCTTCTCTATTTCTGTATTTAACCCTTTCTAACCATCATCATCATACACAGAAAAGTGACGATCCTCCGACCAGACGGGTGTTATATACGGGCACTTGCCCAACTGTTGATGTTGGGAACTTGTATGTATGCTTAATTGCACGGAAAACTCTGCTTGCGAGATGTAGAATTCGTGTGACGTCAATATGACGCGTTGTTTGTTTGTGGCGATTTTGTAGGTACCGCTACACACACAGTCCATCCTATTCATATTCATTATTCTAAGGTCCGTATTACAGAACGTCACTCAAAACTCAAGCTCTACTTAAGTCTCGTCTCAAGCCATTTGATTGGTTGAAACTAGTTTTAAGTAATGTTTAAACAGAGATCAATGTTTGAGTTTCCTTCTGTAATACGGACCTAAGTCTTCTTTTCTTATGAAATATAATATATCATTAACACAAAACTTTCAGTGGACTCACAAATCCCGTTTGCTCACCGTGCCAAGTTTCTATATATGAAGGGTCGATGCTACAACATATGCCCCACATATGATGCTAGAGCCACACAGTGTCTCAGCAAAGCCGTCAAACTTAACCCTCATCTGATAGATGCGTGGAATGAATTAGGCGAATGCTACTGGAAGAACATGAACGTTAAGGAGGCAAAAGCAAGCTTTGAGGGGGCATTGAAACATGTAAGTAGTTACTTATTTAAAAAAAACATGCCTATAATTAGTTACACTTAAACACCTAAATTTCATTTGATGAAAGCAAGTTAAGGATATGTATAGTTTTTTATAAATAAATATTTCTAAAAATACCACCAGATAGCGTATAACAGGATATTTCATAATTTTTGAAAAAAATTCTACTAATATGTAAATATACAAAAATTTAAATATTTTACACACTTGTTAGTCAAATGGTGTATGAAACATCAAAAGCTGGGTGCGGTTGCAATTGGTTGTTTCCTGTAGTTGATAGAGTAATTTTGTGGTGCCCTTGATAGTTCTAAGATTGCCGCTGCTGCAATAATATCAACATATCAAATCAAATCAAATCATTTATTTCAAATAAACCAGTTACAGGCACTTTTGAATTGTCAGAAGGTCGGTCAGTCAATAAGATGAAGCTAGTCGCCCATTCCAAAGAGTAGGTACCTATGGAGAAGAACGGGCAAGAAACTCCATGGACACTCTTTTAAATTTTTAAGCTATTGTTACAAATATTTGATTACATCATTCATGTTGAAATCAACCGCGTGAGAACGATGCAGAAATATATTGTACGCTGAGAGCGTCCATTATGGAAAACATACAAAAATCAATTCAGAAATTAAAATACGCCGTGGCAGCTAAGAGATGACCAGTCCCCTCCGACGGCGTCCGTTCACGAACATGACGTATGGATCAGCATCATTCAGCTCAACCATATCGAAGGGAACCCAATGACCCAAAACACACGCCACCATCAGCGAGACATTTGAGTGAGCATGACACACTCTCAACAGCCAGAGCACAATTAAGTCAATAAAAAAGACTAACCCAACAAATAAATGCCTTACAGCACATTCGTACATTGTGCTCACACGTTTGCCATGCAATTATACAATACTAAGAAATTGAATCTACACAATGCTAAGATAGTTTTGTCCAAGGTTCAGCAGCTCCAACAGTGTTCCCGAATCTGTGGAAAGTTTAACTCCTGTGCAGCTGTACAAGTGCCGAACACCTCTGTCAGCGATACAATTCCGTAACGTACAATATGCTTGGCTACATAGTGTGTAATACAGGCTTTGACTAAATAACATAAACAATTACATATTAAAACTACAAGAGGAAAAATCAAAGAACAATCATTGTATAGAAATCGGACGCAGCTCAAGCCCAAGCCTTTTTGTCCTCAATATAATCCTTCACACTATAAAATGCTTTCTGACACAACTTACGTTTAATGAAGGATTTGAATTTATTCAGGCTCAGATCTTGAACCACCTCTGGAAGTCCATTGTAAAAATGTATACATTGGCATCTGAAAGAGCCACCTATTTTCTTGAGCCTTGTTGTAGGTACAATAAATTTGTGCCTGTTCCTAGTATTTATATCATGGACATCACTGTATTTTTTAAACAATTTTATATTTTTATGAGCATACAAAAGATTTTCATAAATATATTGAGACGGCACGGTCAGTACATTAATCTCTTTAAATTTTTCTCTGAGAGAGTGTCTCGGACTTAATTTATAAATTGCACGAACAGCTCGTTTCTGCAAAACAAATATTGTTTGAATATCGGCGGCATTTCCCCACAACAGAATGCCGTACGACATTACGCTGTGGAAATAGCCAAAGTACACTAAACGGGCCGTCTCAACATCAGTCAAATTACGAATTGTTCTAACTGCGTATGCAGCAGAACTTAGCTTTTTTGACAATTTTTCTATATGTGAACCCCATTGAAGCTTAGCATCCAGAGTTATACCCAAGAATACTGTGCTGTCGTCAGATTTCAATTCTTCGCCCTTTATCAACACTTTAGTTTCCACCTGCCTCACGTTAGGTAGAGTAAACTTAATGCATTTGGTTTTTTTCTCGTTTAAGAGTAAATTATTAACATTAAACCAATGGACTACTTTGGAGATCGCGCTATTTACATCATCAGTAACCTGCTGCTGACGTTTCAGTTTAAATAAAAGTGAAGTGTCATCTGCAAACAACACTATATCGTGGTTATCCTTTATTAGGTACGGCAGGTCATTGATGTAAATAAGAAACAAAAAAGGACCAAGAATTGACCCCTGTGGGACTCCCATTGTTACTAAAGATCCAGAAGATCTTTTTCCATTAACGTCAACGCTTTGAATCCTACCACTCAAGTAAGATGTAATAAGATCCAGTGCAGAGTTCCGGATCCCGTAGTGGCGGAGTTTCCTGATTAACGTATCGTGAAGAACGCAATCGAATGCCTTGGACAAATCACAAAAGATGCCCAAGGCATCGCATTTATCCTCCCATGCATTATATATATGACCTAGAAGTTCAACACCGGCATCAGTAGTTGAACGACCCCTTGTAAAACCGAACTGTTTGCTATGTAATAATTTATGTTTATTAAAAAAATTTAGCATTTGGTTTAAAATTAATTTCTCAAAAATTTTACTAAAGGTAGGTAGTACAGAAATAGGTCTATAATTTGTGGGGTCTGATGTACTACCAGATTTAAACAAAGGTATTATTTTACTATTTTTCATGAGATCAGGAAACTCTCCACAGTCAATACAAGCATTAAAGATAACAGCTAGAGTGGGTGCCACAATATCAATAATAGACTTAGCAACTTCCACCGAATGACCCCATAGGTCAGCAGTCTTTTTTACATTCAGAGTGTGAAAGATTTTAATTATATCTCTACTGATGACATGTTCAATATGTCTGATAAATGTTGTGCTGAGCTGAACATTTCGACGGGTCCCTAGAACAAAGTCCCCAAAAATAAATAAAATTAATAGAAAATTATGGTGAAAGAAAATAGCATAATTTTCTATTAATAGTTTTTTTTTTGAAACTTAATAGATTCGCTTAACTTTATTGCTTCGCACTGCAACTAGACAATATTGTAGATAAGACTTGTTCTTGGGACCCGTCGATTTGATTCTTAAAATTTATGTCGATCATTTAAAAATTCTTCTGTATCAGGTGAATCTTATTTATATTGCCATTATTTCATAATTATTGCAATTACGGGTTTAAGCTTATAATGCTGAATCACAAAAAGAGACTTATCTTGTAGTGTCCGACTGAATGTTCGGTTTCCTTTTCGGTTGTGTTTCGGCAAAAATACGAATTTCGGTTTAAGTTTCGGATTTTTTTCTTCAGCCAAAACAGAGACCGTTGCCGAAAATAGTTTTCGGTTTCGATCGTAATAATAGTTTCGGTCGGACACTACTGCCTCATCTCATATACCTCATATTATGCCTCATCTCTCTCTCTCTCGTTATACTCATCGATTGGCCCGCTAAGGTTCTAAGGTGCGTATTTTACAGAACGTCACTCAAAACTCAAGCTCTACTTAAGTCCCGTTTCAAGCCACTTGATTGGTTGAAACTAGTTTTAAGTAATGTTTAAACAGATCAATGCTTGAGCCGATATCGACGATCGAGTTTACCTACTGATCTGCTGATTAAAAAAAAATGTTTTTGTAGGAGCGCAACCGCTTATCCCTTCGCTGCCTATCAATCATCCTACGCCAAGAAAGCGGCGACAAGAAGCGCTCAGAAGCAAATCCAGCCATTTTGAAAAGTGTAGAGTTGGCCAAAGAAGCTGTCGCCCAGGATATTAAAGATGGTGTGTCATGGACCGTGCTGGGGAATGCGTACCTTTGTCAGTTCTTCATGGTGGCCCAAGATCCAGATACGTTGAAGCAGTCTATGAAAGCGTATCGGCAGGCTGAGTTGGATCCTATAGCTAAAGGGCAGCCTGATTTGTACTACAATAAGGGAATTGTAAGTTTGATATATTTATTTTTAATAAGTCCAACAACATTCAATGCATTATTTACGTTGATGAGATAAGATGACCAATTTTTCTTATATACCTATGAAGCAATATCATACAAAATCATACTGATAGTATTTGAAAGTGTGTTACTCAATTAGGATACGGTTTTGCTTTGCAGCCTATTGGCGCAATTATTATTGAACATTATTATATATCTCACTCATCATCATCATCTCACGACAAGACCAGTCCAAATATTCATTCATCGCCTCCTTGCGCAGCGGCCGCGTTCGCTAGGTACCGCTACGCCACGGAGACTGTCAAAGTACCCAAACATTATCTTGAGTTAATCAGAACGACCAGCCATTCTTACAGGCGGATGATATTCGCAAAACATAATTTTACAGTTAACATTATACGCCTACATACTCTTTCCCAGGCATTAAAATATTCAGAATTACGACGAAGCTCTACAAAACTTCAAGTATGCGAGCCGCCTGGACCCACCGTGGGAGCCACCAAAGCAAGAACTCACGGTTGAGGACTTTTGTCAGTTCAGCGCATTCGCTTGTCAAGACGCGCGGCAAATTGCGCCTGGCTACTATGGTGCAGGTTAGTATATTCATCTGTCTCCGCCATCTCATTGTCTGAGATCTGTGTGTCGCTTTTGAGTTAATTCTTTCACTCCCAGTTTTTCGTAAAGTCGTTACTACTGGTTGCCTATAGTAACAGTTAAGATTATGAACCAACCAACCCTTTCCCTAGTCCATAGACAAAGAAGATGCTGGCGAAGGTCTCCACTCGCCGATCGCCGCGAGGTGGCGCTGGAACGCGTTCGTCTCGATGCCTTGCAAGAAGGCCCCAACGAAGCCAAAGTTATCCTGGGCAAAGTCGTCGGCTCCATACACAATGACAACGCAGTACCTTTGTATGTATCTATGCCCTTTTAGCAATACTGCGTTTCGCTAGATTTTTAATTTAATGATAATTGATGGTTTCTGATTTACACTTGACGAAAGAGTTTAGTATTTAATGTAGTCATTTTTAAAAAGTGTGCGTTTGCTAATATTAAACTGACAAGTCGTTTACATATACATATTTATAAAGGACACAATACGTTATTTTAGTTTCGTATGTTCATTTCTTTGCCTGCATACTAATCTCTTTTGCGATCTGTATATATATTTTTTACTATTTGCTACTAATACTAGATTATTGTATCATTTAATCCAACAGAAAGGAGTAGGAGTGGGGGGGGGGGGGGCATTTTTTACACAACTTTGACATTTTAATGCTGTACTTTTGCTGGTTTCTTTTCCGTGTATTTTGTTACCTATTGCTTTTATAAAATCATTTTACTTATAGCATAATTTCGATCAGGCCATGTTAAAAAATCACTTAGATCATACACAGGTCAAAGATATCTGATCTGTATGATCTGTGTTAGTTTGGGTTTGCTAGTGTGGCGTGGAGTAGTTTTCGTGTTTAACTGGGTGCTATTGGCTGTATAAGTGCCTTCAAAAGCGCCCTTTATATGTCTTACAACAATAGGCTATTTGACAGTATGATTTTTTTTTGTGATTATTTGCTTTAAATGCATAAAATGAATTCTTTATGTCACTTACATGAGTTTTAATAAAAATAATAACAATTAATATATCCAAAAACACAAAAATATGTTTGACTTTTGTATCTCGCGCCACCTATTGTGAAACGATCCGGAATGGCTAATGTCACGATGACGTCATACGCGCATCAGCACTTGTTGTTGTTCTGTGTTCTCAGGTGTTTTATCGATGTATTTGTACAACCCGGTACAGCAAACCACTTGTAAACCATTTTATTAGATAAACAACAACAAATAACAGATAAATACAAACACCACTGCGGAACCGAAAATCGTTGCTATATTGCTGAATAAAGCGTTTCGGCGGCTTATTTGAATTTTGAATTTTTATTTGCATTTTTCTTACGAAATACGTATTTAAAATAAAAAGAAAATACTCTCGGTGAACTTCTTAACCGCAACCAAGTAATTCAAGATAGAAATTATAAATCTGTCAAATAGCCTATTCTCGATTAATAATCGACATCAGTCGATAGTAATCGCTAACAAAATCAAAACTCATTTATTAAAATTAGACTGAGAATATAATAAGGCAGCTGCCTAAATTGCCTGTTCTTCATAGATCCTTATTATTCCTTTTAATTGGGAAGAAGTCTCCACAAATCCTCAGTAGCCCTTCAATTTGTACAGATTAATGTGTGATTAGGAGAGGGTAATTGTGTAACACACTATCAGTAGCAAAGGGTTTCAAACTTTCAATTTGACAGTTTAACAACATTCATTGGGTTATTTATGTGGTTCACTAGATACGTTTCTCGAATTCATGGAGCAATGGTTTAGCAATCTGCTTCAAAATGATTTAAAATCAGCCCCCTAATCGGCGAACACATTTTTGTCAATTGATTGCGGCTAGTTGGATCATTTGAACCGCCCATTGGTCCGTTCGGTCCAAACGATCCCAACTAATCGCGATCATTTGACAAAAATGTGTTCACCGATTAGGGGGCAGGTAGTGTGTTTGTTCCTATTAGGAAGGTGTGTACCTATTAAGAATAGCAACAGACTTTAACACGTATATCTGTCGTGGTTAAAATATCAGCCTCTCAAGTATGAGTGTGTTTGTTCGATTCCAGGTCAGGCAAGTACCAATGTAACTTAAAAGTTGTATGTACTTTCGAAGTATATCTTGGACACCAATGACTGATTACAAGGTGAAGGAAAACATCTTGAGGAAACCTGGACTTTAAGTCTGAAATCGCTAACCCGTATTGAGCAAGCGTGGTGATTATGCTCAATCCTTCTCTGTATGAGAGGAGACCTGCCTGTGCCCAGCAGTGGGACGATAAAAAGGTTGATGATATATACTACGCCATCGATTGATATGAAATGCTACTCCACACCACAGACAGAACAGAAACTTCGGCTGAGTCTTCCACAGAAATAAAATATCTATTTTGCTGTAAATACATTTTCTTTTTCTTTGCAAAACTTCCTTCTTTCAATATTCTAAATTTAAATACTAAATACTTAGACTAAAATGCGCCGTTTTTAAGTTTCTGTTTTATAAGAGCACGTATTTTTTTCTTGTCCAAATGCTTCCCACTTCGAAATGGACAATTAGTTTAACTGCTTGGAACACTGCCCGTCCTGTGATTGACAGCTACTTTGAAGATGGAGTCATTGAACGATCGTTTGTGTGGTATGTGTGTCCCTGAAGCCGCATATTCATTGGAATTTATTATTACGCAACATAGTTCGTGTTGCGCGAAACATGTTGCGGCCAACATGAAATGGTGCCGTTTTGTTGGCAACATGCTAATGTTCCGTATTCATGGTAAACAAAAGTTGCTGAACTTTGTTTCCAATGAATACGGGGCTTTATGGCTTTTTTGTTATTAAATTAAAATTGCCTTTTGGAGATACTAAAAAAAAAGTGTGTGTGTCAGCTCCGACGCACGACTGGAGTTTACTCCTTAAGTACGAGTATCTAACTAAACGCAAAAAGAGTTTAATAAATTAAAAATTAATAATAATTATTTATATTAATAAAATAATAATAAAAAAAGAAATAATAATTAATTAATAATAATTTATTATTATTTTTTAATTAATAATTAATTTAAAAGAATAATTTTAAATTACTAATTAGTTTAAAAATAATTTTAAATTAAGTAATAATTCATTTTTAATTTTAATAATAATTATTTTTTTTTTTAAATTAATTAACATTTTTTTATTTATTATTATTTTTTAATTAATAATAATTTATTATTATTCTTTTATTTATATTTTTTTAAAATAATAATTTTTATTTTTTAACTATTATTTTATTATATATTTATTTTTTTAATTTATTATTCAATTATTTTCATTAAATCTTTTAATCAAGCCCAATAACATATAGTATATACCTAGGTATAGTCGCCTATACAGCATACCCTATGTACGTCTTAATACACTCACAGCCAGATTAGAAAGTTGCGCACCAAAGGTGCGCACTAAAATAGTAACGCTTAAAATTCGTTACTCGTTAGTAGGTTTTACCCCTCGGATTTTTCTCATACCGGGCGCCTTATATATGAAAATCGATTCTTAAGGAGTAAACTCCAAAAACTAAATTAAAGTTTAGTGAATTTTTCTATCCATTTCATCAAGAAAATGACAGAAGACTTAACGATAACGACTTAACTGTCTATGGAGTACCTTAATTTGACAGGACTAGACTAAAATTAGTTTAGTCCTGTCAAATTAAGATACTCCATAGACAGTTAAGACGCGATTAAAAACATGGCGTTTTAAAATACGTCCATTTACGTCAGACGCTGATTAATTTGACTAAACTAAACTAAAATTTATCTTTTGTCCTTTTCACATTGAAATAGAAAGAAAAGGATGCACTGAACTTAAATTTAGTACGTTAACAAGGAAATCAGCATCAATGTTACGTTTTCAAATATGTATTGAGATTTATAAATACGACTATACTATAAGCATGCATTAGCTAAATAGGCTACATAAAATTTTTTGCCTTCAGTGTGACCGCAATACAAACCCCAATGTGGTAACACCCTATATATATACAATAATTATGTAAAGAAAACCCTGTCCGACCCATAAGGATAATAAAGGTTAGGTAGACACATGACCAAATCCATACTAATATTATAAATGCGAAAGTAACTCTGTCTGTCTGTCTGTCTGTCTGTCTGTTACGCTTTCCCGCTTAAACCTCTCAACCGATTTTGATGAGATTTGGCACAGACAATCTTTAGACCCTGAGAAAGAACATAGGCTACCTTTTATCCCGGAAAAATTTGATGTTCCCGAGGGAAATCTAAAAAGCGCGATATAACCGAACTCCACGCGGGCGAAGCCGCGGGCGGAAAGCTAGTATAATATAAAATTTTACGTAATCATCATAGTAACAATACTAATGAATTTTAAAATAATCTTTTTTTCCCGCGAATTAATTCCTACTTCCCCGAAATTTGGTAATTTTCAAAAAAGTGACAACAGTGAGTCGCGTGCCCTGACCCCCGTCGCCCGCGCAAGGGTGTCCTACCGCATATGTATTAAGTTACTTCTGTTTGCAAAATAATATTTATTTTTTTAGGGGGATTTTTTTTTTAAGTTTAACCCGGTTTTGTAGGCATCAGTAGAATCAGTTATCGATACCTGACAATGCCTTCACGGATCGGACAGGGGTTTCTTTACATATTGTATATAATATGTTAAGAAAAAGAGGTAACTTAATACATGTGCGGTAAGCAACAACATTCCGCGGGCGGCAGGGGGGCAGAGCACGCGGCACCTGTCACGTGGTCCCGTCGCTATTCGCTTATAATAATACCGGTGTTGTCACTTTTTTAAAAATTACCAAATTTCGGGGAAATTGGAATTAATTCCCGGGAAAAAAGGATTATTTCAAAATTCATTAGTATTGTTACTATGATGATTATGTAAAATTTTATATCATATTTGGTCAAGTGTTTACCTAACCTTTATTATCCTTATGGGTCGGACAGGGTTTTCTTTACATATTGTATAAGTATGGAAGTACCTAACTTCTTTTATTGTGTTATTTATGTTATAAGTTGTACATGTCTATATCCATATGGATATAGGCATGTTTACACACACAAGTAAAATAACACAACAAGAACAAGAACACGTATAAAAACTTGTACCCGATATATATCGGGTATAAGTTCTTTTACTTAGATGGATAACCTTAAACGCTGCTCTTCTGTTCTGTTCAAAGAGTCAAGAACTCTAGTCTGTGTAATGCATGGTAATTTTGATTTAAAAAGATATGCGAATTCGTTTTCTATCTGAATGTTAATAAATATGCATAAATCTCAACCTTACAAGCATTAGGTCGTATCTATAGCTCGACGTTCGAAGCAATAGGTCGTATGTGTAGGTCGTCGGACCTATACATACAGCCTAATGCAGGAGGGGGTTGGGGGGTACGCTTAGAACATCAGCAACTGAAGCAAAAAGATTAAAGACGCTGTACTTTTGGATGTAAGAACCAAGTTTAAAAATAAAAAATATATATTTTGTTATTTTATTAAGTAGTTTTATTTCTTTATAATCTCTCTAATTTGCTGACACAAAATAGCTTTTAAGGAAGTAACATTGATAACCTCTAATCAATAGGCCTATACAATATACCTATCTATAGCTATGGTATGCGTAGGTTTATATATATTGACGTTAATGTACGTTCAGAAAACCAGGGGGCGCTTTCAACTGATATGCTCAAAATTCCCTCGAGAGGGCTCTCTTTTGCTCTGTTACTATTATACTCTTTGGTATAATGCTTCAAACGTCGCGTCGACCTATAGATACGACCTAATGTACATTTCTCAAAACTAAAACTGATTACGTATTTCTCAAACAATTTGAATGTTTCTACATTACAGCACATTTGCGTTGGTGGACGAAAGCATGGAATGTGTGCTTGTGACTGTATACAATTGGGCCGACGGACGCGGCACCATTATTGGCGACTGTGTGGCCATTCCTGAACCTCTGGTGCGGACACACAAGCTTGAGTCGGAAGACACGGTATGTTACTCTCTGTGTTAATGTTTTTAATGCTGGACATTTTTCAAAGGGGCAGAAATGCCTGTTAATTTGATCACTACGTAGGGACGACAGCACATCAAGCTACTAAAATCTGTCAGATTTCTTTATTAGATCTTCAACTTTATGGCTAAAGCATTTATGGATGAAATATCTGAATTAAATAAATATTATTATCCTTTATTTCACTGTACATACATATAAATTATATTTTTAAATATTTCTACATAAAAAAAAATACATGAAAAAACAATAAAAATATAAAAAATAGTAGCCCACCGGTATCGGGAACAGGGTCCAAGCTACAGGCGGTCAGGGCTCCAGAGAGAGGAACTTCCTGACAATGAGAGCCGTGTCCAGAATTACAGCTTTCTGAATCAAGCCCTTGATCCAGCTGCCTAACGAAAGCCTCCTGTGGTGTTGGTCGAGGCTCTTGGCTATTAAGCCATTGGCTGTCACGACTATCGGTACAATGATTGCTGAATCCACCTCCCACATGTCGACAACCTCGTGAGCCAAGTCAAGATACTTGATTTGTTTATCTTACTCGGCTTTCACGAAGTTCTCATCATGCGGGATGGTTATGTCAACAATCATTGCACGCCGCTCTGATCGATCCACCAGCACTATATCAGGCTTATTGGCAACAATAGTCCTGTTAGTGATGATGGATCGATCCCAGTACAATGTGTTATAGCCATTTTCGAGAACTGGGTCGGGCGTATACCTGTAGTACGGCACCTCCGATTCCACAAGGTTGTATTTAAGAGCAAGTTGCTGATGAATGATCCTGGCTACAAGGTTGTGTCTATGCAAGTACTCTCCGTTAGCTAGACGAGAACACCCGGAGATAATATGCCTTATAGAATCCTCCGGCCGGTGACATGCCCGACAGATGTCAACTGTGCCGTCTTTCACAATAAATCTCCGGTAATTGTTCGTCATCATAACTTCGTCCATAATTGCAAAGACAAAACCTTCGGTTTCCCCAAAGAGGTCACCGAAACGTAGCCAGGCTACGGACGCTTGAAAATCAACATCGGGTCCGTGTAGGGCTCGAAAAAAGCGTCCGTGAAGTTCTTTGCTCTTCCATACCTCCATGCGATCATTTGTGTCAAGCACTACTGGTGTACGCCAGTTCTCTTTAGCCAAGGAGAGGCATTTAAAATTTTAATTGGCATTTAAAAAGCCACGACCTCCACATTTTCGCGGGAGATACAGCCTCATAACCGATGACCGTGGGTGATGCAATCGATTTGCAGTCAGTAGCGTACGGACCCTCTGATCCAGGGCGTCAAGTTCGGTTTGAGTCCACTTGAGTATGCCGAAAGAGTACATCAATACCGGCATGACCCAACCGTTGAAAGCTCGCACCTTGTTTCCGCCTAATAGAAGACTATTAAGTACTTTTTTCAGGCGGCCAAAGAAACGTTCCTTCAACGATTGCTTCATGTCAGTAACATTGATACCCAACGCTTCCGACATACCCAAATACTTATAGGTTTCGGATGCGGAGAGGGCTCTAAGGTTTATGGAACTCGTGAGTTGGGTTCTGTTATATCGGATTAACTATTACGTAGAATATAAATTAAAAGTGCTGAGTTTCCCATTGCATTTACGTGAATGCAATAGGAAACTGTTGTTATTCTCGTAAGCGATTCTAACCGTTTTTCCCATCAGTTTGGATTGGACTTCCGTCGGGCATAGTAACTTGTAATACGTGTTTGATAATTGAATATATCTTTCTTTTAGCTAATTAAATAGTTTTTTTTAAAAACCATCTTCCGACCCGCTCCGTAACAGTGGTGTCAGAAGTGGGATACCAGTGTTGATATCGCCGTAACCGTTCCGCTGGTATTCCCTATCGGGTCGTGGTTATCCTAAAAACTGTGAGTGATCATATGTGAATTGTGAACTTTACGTTACCGACAAGCTAATCCATCTCCGGGGTGTTCTTATTTTCGCTAAGTGAAAACACACCTCGACAAACTCAGTGTCACCTCCTTAAGACGAGTCGCGACAGTAAGCCTTACGAGTATCTTGCGTAAGCCTGCCGGTTGTCCAGAACTCTCACTTCTTCTACATCCAGGGGGCTCACAATACGCGAGCCCTGTTATCGTGATATCGCCGCAAGGAGCAGGTGATTGCCCTTGCCGCCCTGACGCGTGGTGCTGCCACGTGTAAGCGCTGATCACGCTCTGGTGACGTGCGCCGCCACCCCGCTGTCCCTGACGTCCCCGTTGCTGCTGGCCGCGAATTATCGCGCCGCTGTACTCCTGCTCCAGTAATCGTGCTAATCCAGTGCCAAGAAATGCGTATCGAATACTTCGTGTTCCTGTGTCTGTGAGTAAAACACATCAGTTTACTGTTATCGCTACAATATTTTAAATTACGAGTAGGCATTCCTATAACCTAGGGTATCACATATCGTAAACTCTATCCATACTTGTATCATACATTTACCTTTTCAATTTTCTATCAAGTTCATAATGTCTACAGAAACTAATGAAACTACCATGAGTACTTCTAAGAAAACGGCAAAAATCGTGTTGAGCGAACAGTTTCCTATCAATGTGCTCTGTGATTTTATTAGCCCTTATAAAGGAGAACGTGAAACTCTTACCGCTTTTATCACCAATTGCCAGAACGCCTTAGATCTAGCATCACCAAGTCAAACGGTTTTATTAACAAAATATATTTTATCGCACCTAGAAGGCAAAGCTCAGATCGCATGCTCTACTAAAATATTTGAGGATTTCGACCAATTGAAATGTTTCCTTAAACAAAACTTCGGTCAGAGAAAACATTATCATCATTTGTTGCTAGATTTACAGTCGTGCAGGCAATCGGCAAATGAAACTGTTGCGCAATTCGCACTTCGTGTAGAAAGTTGCCTTACCGATCTTCAATCGGAAATTTATAATTCTGAATCCCTAAAAAGGGATATACCCGGTCGTATAGCTATGACCGAAGATTTGGCTTTATTTACTTTTACTTTAGGGTTACATCCCCGACTTAGTAATAATGTCAGATGCAGAAGCCCAAAATCTCTTAATGATGCGATTAACGTGGCTCTCGAGGAAGAAAAGATACAAAACCTCCTATATAAAACATCTATGAAACCTAAATGTAGGGTCTGTGGTAAGCCCGGGCACTCGGATTCTGAATGCCGGGAGAGACAAAAGCGCACGGGGCCACCACACGCTCCGTCGGACCCCCAACCATCAACATCATTTAATAACTCAAGGTCATCATCTAATAATCAACTTTTCTGTAAATATTGTAAAAATAAGGGTCATGATATTACTCAATGTCGTAAAAGAAAATATAATAATGAACGGCGTAATATATCTAATTCCGACAATCGCGACCGACCGGCTGCAACGAATCATATTACATTCGATTCGCCGATATCACCGACGTCTTATTATATTCCGTGTGAAAATGATGACGACCATAATAATTCTTTAAACTAACTCCACGGATTACGAAAGCGTGCCGACGTTATCCGGATAAATTAGGCACTCGTACCTTTATACATAAATCGCATAAAAATGACATTTCATCTCAACACTCTCTTCCAAGAGTCCCTGAATCGTTGAGTCAAAACAATATTTCATCTCAGCATGCTCCAAAGAGAGTCCCTGTTTCGCTGAGTCATCCCTCTGTTTCATCTCAACACGCTCTTTCAAGAGTCCCTGAATCGTTGAGTCAAAACAATATTTCATCTCAGCATGCTCCAAAGAGAGTCCCTGTTTCGCTGAGTCATCCCTCTGTTTCATCTCAACACGCTCTTTCAAGAGTCCCTGAATCGTTGAGTCAAAAACATGTTTCATCTCAGCATGCTCCAAGGAGAGTCCCTATTTCGCTGAGTCGTCCCCCTGTTTCATCTCGACATACTCCCCCGAGAGTCTGTCTCGTCGAGTCCAAATCCTGTTGCACCTCAATACACTCTTTCAAGAGCCTCTGAATCGTTGAGTCAAAAGTCCGCTTCACCTCAGCATGCTCCAAAGGGAGTCCCTGTTTCGCTGAGTCAAACCTCTGTCTCATCTCGCCACACTCCACAGATAACCGCTGTTCCGTCGAGTCAAAATACTATTTTACCTCAACGCGCTTCTAATAGAGCCGCTGTATCGTTGAGTCCAAATCTTCCCTCTCACAATGAATCCGCTGTGCCGCAGCCTAAAGAGGAAATTAAAACTAATCTTGAAATCCCTGTTTATGAGATATCTTCATACTCGAAGAAAGTGTCACTGCCTCACATATATATAACTACTTCGCTTTCTGTTCATCCGTTGTGTCTTCTTATTGATACGGGAGCGAGTATTAGTTTGATCAAACTGTCAAGTTTAACCAAAGCGCCTGAATTATCTCGCGAAATAGTTAAGATAAAAGGCTTTAATAACATTGGCACTTATTCAGAAACTTTAGGTACATGTCAATTAGACTTTACTTCGGAAAATAATTGCCACGAATATAAATTTCACGTAGTCGACGATAATATTAATTTAGAGTATGATGGTATCATGGGTAGCGACTTATTAAATCATTTCAAAGCCAATATAGACTATAACTCAGAATCAGTTCATATATGCGGACAGAGTCTGGACATTAACTATATTCAACCGACTTACGTCATCCCCGCTCGCTCCGAAGCGGTCATCGAATGCGCAGTATCTAATTACTCGCGTGAACATTATGATAACAATGAGAGTCTATTATTAGATCACTCTATAAGCGAAGGTATTTATTTCGCAAATTGTCTTGTTACTATAAAACCTAATAAAAGAATTAACGTAACCGTCTTAAATACTACTGATTCTGATGTCCAAGTTCAAAACTTTAAGGTCCAGTTAACACCTCTTGAACGAAATATTACCTCAGATTCAAACGAATCCGTGAACGCTTTATCCTATTCTGAATCTGACAGACCGCAAAGGGTATTAAATCTCATATGCTGTTCTCATCTAAACTCTGAAGAAAAAGAAGCTTTGCTAGAATGTTGTTCTGAGTACACAGATATTTTTCACTTAGAAGGTGAACCTTTATCATTCACAAACGCGATCGAGCATACTATATGTAGATTCGGGTGATGCGCCCCCTATTCACGTAAAATCTTACCGTTTCCCTGAGTGCCACAAGGAAGAAGTGGACTCACAAATTCGCAAGATGCTTGATCAAAATATTATACGTCCGTCAACATCACCTTGGAGCGCCCCCGTTTGGGTAGTCCCTAAGAAGATGGACGCTTCTGGGAAAAAGAAATGGCGTGTAGTAATAGACTACCGCCGTCTGAATGACGTCACTGTCTCTGAGAGTTATCCTTTGCCGCTTATCACTGATATCTTAGATCAGTTAGGTCACTCAAAATATTTTAGCACATTAGACCTGTCAAGTGGCTTTCACCAGACCAAGCTCAATCCCCTAGATGCACACAAAACGGGGTTCTCAATAAACACAAATTCTAGCACTGCAGAGCACTACGAATTCCTGCGGATGCCTTTTGGTCTTAAAAATGCTCCATCAACCTTCCAGAAGTTGATGAACACTGTCCTTTCTGGTCTCCAAGGCCTCCACGCATATGTGTATCTTGATGACATCATAATCTACAGTAGTAACTTGTTATCTCATATGGAAAAAATCAGGTTAATCTTCGACCGCATCCGAAAATTTAATTTAAAACTTCAACCAGACAAATGCGAGTTCTTGCGACGCGAGGTCGCTTACCTTGGTCATATAATCACAGATAAAGGTGTCCGTCCAAATCCCGAGAAGGTCAAGGCCGTCTCTCAATTCCCTACTCCCAAGAATCCGAAGGATATAAAATCATTTCTAGGGCTAGTCGGCTACTATCGTCGTTTTATTAATAACATCTCCCAAATCACTAAACCACTGACTGCCCTTCTGAAAAAGGATGCTATATTTCAATGGTCGAATAGTCAAGAACAAGCGTTCACCACCCTCAAGGATAAAGTAACTTCAGCGCCTCTGCTTCAATATCCTGATTTTACACAACCATTCCTTTTAACAACCGATGCTTCCAATTATGCGATAGGAGCCGTACTCTCTCAAGGCGCAATCGGTTCTGACAAACCCGTCTCATATGCATCGCGTACCCTAAATAAAGCCGAGGGCAACTATTCAACTATTGAAAAGGAACTCCTAGCGATTTTATTCGGCGTAAAAACATTTCGCCCTTACTTGTTTGGTCGTAAATTCAAAATAATTACAGACCACAAACCTCTGGTATGGCTTTTCAATGTCAAGGACCCAGGATCTAGACTCATTAGATGGCGTTTGAAACTTGAGGAATACGACTACGAAATCGTTTATAAGAAAGGTAAATTAAACGCAAACGCCGACGCTTTATCTCGGTTCATTGTAAATGTATTACAGGATAATGAAGGTTCTAACTCGATTATCTGCAACCCGGCAGAAACATCTAATAACGAAGAAGACTCACATAATTCAGCATCCATATCAGAAACTTACGAGCAGTTTCTTAAAATTATAAAACAATCCGATGTGTCATTCGACACCATCATCCAAGAACACAACGAGTCGTTAATGAGAGCAAAGTGTAAACTTATTGCCTATCCGACATCCATTGACTTAGACGAATCTGTCCCTTATTGCAAGGATATTATGGATGCCTCCACTAGCGAACCTAATATTTGCGACGTAGAACGCGAATTAAACACTTACTATTCTACCTCTAATAGGGATGTATCCTAGGTAAGAACATAAAAAAAATAATTAGTCCGTCTTATAGATAATAAAAAAAATTAAGACCCGTATTTTTTATTTTGTCGAAATCACCAAAAACTACTGAGATATAGCGTATTAAAGTTACGGAGTGGGGGCCAATTACGTGACGCCGTGGTATATTTTGTACCACGCCGTGACGTCATGCGACATTTCAAATCAATATATATTCCTAAGTATTTGAATGAAAGAAAAAATAAAAAATACGTGTTCAATATTTTCTATAAATCTATCTGATGGACATTAAATTATTTTTTAGGATACAACCCAATAATGATCATTTATTCACTCATTTATTTCTAAAAATAAATCATTATGACGAAATGACTTATAAGGACATATTTAACCTCCTTCGTGATTATAGAGACATGATAAAGTATTGGTACATAGAAGAAAAAGAATTCGCGATATCAGACTTTACAGATCCTTACACAAAATTATCTTACACAAAAATTTATAATATTTTATCATTTCTATTTCACAACACGAACATTAAAGTCAACATCTACCGTAACTCTATCCGATATCCGACCCCTGACGAGGTCAAACGCATTCTTAGAGATAATCATGATTCTCCTCTAGCTGGTCACCCAGGTATATCACGCATGTTTGAAAGAATCAAAACTCAATTCTGGTGGAAAAACATGAGGCAAGATATCGAGGATTATGTGAAAAATTGCCGCTCTTGCCAAATAAATAAACCTCTAAGACAAACAAATAAGGCCCCTATGATTATCACGTCAACGGCATCTCGGCCTAATGAAAAACTCTATCTTGATTTAGTCGGCCCACTCCCTGAAACACATGAATACAAATATAAGTTCTTGCTTACTCTACAAGATGACTTAACTAAATTTTCTCAGGCCTATCCTATGCAATCCTGTTCTGCCGAAGAAACAGCGAAGTCTTTAGTCCTATTCATATCTCATATGGGAATTCCTAAACTAATAATATCCGATCAAGGCACCAACTTCTGCTCTGATGTCTTCAAACAACTTGAGAAGCTGTTTAACATTAAACACGTGTTCGCATCTCCTTACCACCCTCAGACATGCGGTGCCCTTGAACGCAGCCATTCTACTCTAAAAGAGTATCTCAGATCATATACAGCGTGGCGCCATAATGGTGACATTAAATTAACACACGAGTAGTGCTAGTGCCCATTAATCATATGACATTTGATATTTTAAAATAACTCGAAAAAAGAAAAAAAAAATTTTTCAAACAAAATAAATAATATAAAAGTAACCAAAATTGGGATCACCCTTGCAAAAATTCATTCATGCAATTACTTACCTCGGAGGTGCTCGGAGCGCACACAAGCGTAAATCGTACGGACGACAGCACATCAAGCTAAGGTTACAATCAGTCAGATGTCTTTATCCGATTTTCAACTTTATCACTAAAGCATTAAGGCTCAAGGTTGATTGATAATATCTGACGGTTTCGGGCGGCTTGACCTGCTGTCGTCCGTACCTACGTATTCGTAATCGGTAATAAGATTCTTTGTCGGCTTTTATAAATGAATCCGGCGGCGCGCGCGCTGTTTGCTCTAATGGTACCTACAGCGGAACTAGTTATAGTCAAACACTAATCACATCCCACTTAACTGTTATTATTACTTATAAGTAACTATCATCAGTTCATCACTAGTCACTGCTTTTATTTTAAATTTTCTTATGTTCAATGAGTTCACCTTGTTGGCGGACACAGACAAGTTTACACAAGTACTAATAAATAAGATAACACAAATAACGTTCGTAACACGAGAAATAAAACGACCGAACTAAAATAAAACAAAGCGTCTTTATCGCGGTACCATAATCTAATTACTATTCTAATTACACAAAAATAATTAATAAAACAATAGACTAAGCGTCTTTTCCACAAAAACATTCACAGAACTTGTATTTAACGAAATTATGCACAGCCGGTATTATGCGTGTCAAGGACACGCAGACACGCGTTCGTCTAGCATACTAAGGAAGTAAGGAACAAAAAATAAATATTTAATAATTTGCGGAGGCGCGGTAGGGTGGGTCGAGGGGAGGTGGGCCGCATGTCGCTTGCGCGAGCGCCGTCGACAAAGATAATGTTTTGCATCTCTCTTCCGAACGAATGTACCTGTAACCTATGATCCATGACCTCGGCAAATGACCGCTGCGCGACAGCTGACGCTCTCTAAATACAGGTTGCTCTAAATGGTAGTTTCTAAAAATTTAAGTAACTTCGTTAATAATAACATTTTATGAAAATAAAATCTCTTCATGACGCCAAAATGTAACAAATTATATGTGTTTTTAGTTAATGTCGCCATTATCGCGCCACGTTGTATAGGTGAGAATCAACACACTTGGGACCTCTATATTCCCAGTGTTATGATAGCATATAATTCAAATATACATAGCACCACAGGTTACTCACCCCTGGAATTGCTCTTCGGGTTCAAACCCTACTTACCTTCAAGTATCGATACTCTCGATACTAATACCTATACGGATTACATCCGGGCCCTTAATCACCGACTATACTATAGTTGTCAGAAAGCTCTCCAAAATATTCAATCCTCTAAAGAGAAATCAAAAACTTATTATGATTCGCGCACGAAGCCATTATCCTACAAAACAGGAGAAATGGTATATGTCCGTTGTCACCATAAGCAGAATAAGGCGCTATCTCCAGTATGGAAAGGCCCATACAAAATAATAAAGTTGAATGGCAACCATTCCGTTACACTACTAATTAATCGTAAACATGTACGTCACCATTACGATGAAATCAAGCCGGCCGGTGACGTAACAGTCACAAGTATAAAATTAGCGACGTAATGAATGATACACGAGCGCTTCATTGCTATCTCAGATCGACGCTGCCACCGCCGATCATATGCGAATATGTTTCTTCTATCGTCAGCAGTCCCGGCCTCTACTTTGATAAGCTCTTAGATATTAAGTTTACTAATAATGATTGGAATGTTATAGCATACGTAGATATAAGTCATGTACAACCTAACCTAGATAAGGTCAAATTTTTATTTGAAAAACTTAACGTATTTTGTAACTCACTAACTTCTTCTAAAATACAGTCCGACTGAATTAATTCGTTATCCGCTTTAAAAAATCGTCATATTCTTAACGTAAGCAAATTCTCTTCTATATCATACTTCAATAACACTATAATCTAAGGTGAATGAAACCGAAAATCATATTACGGAATATGGAAACAATCTATAAAATATTAGAAATGGTTATAAATAGTAACGATAAATTAGAAATTACATCTGAATTAAGTTCTTTATTACATTCATTAGAGTCCATCATAATGACTTTGTCTTTCGATATTGAAGATATTAATAATGCAATCCTTTCCGCGAAACTCAACGTTTTGTATCCTACTGTACTCAGTCCGCATCAGTTGTATAGTGAATTAGATAAGCATAGGAATAATCTTCCTAATCATTATGAACTTCCTGTACCTTTAACGTTACAGAATATACACGCTCTAATCGATATTTCACAACTTGCGTGTTTTTTCCATTTAAATAGAGTTATTATTGTCGTTAAGATCCCTCTAATATTACCACAAACCTATGACCTATATAGGATAATTCCACTACCTGTTCCTTACGATATGTCGAAACCCGATACCTACGTTCTTATCGAGCCAACTAGCTCATATGTAGCGATTACAGCCGACCGAATGTTTTATTCACTCATAACAGACATAGATAAGTGCAAAATAATAAGTGATAAGTGTTATGTGTGCGTATTAACTAATGTGTTTTCAGCGATTACCAGCCCTACGTGTGAAACGACTCTCTTAAGTGACGTAATTAGCAAACTTCCTGATATATGTGTAACAAAACTTATTCATGGCTCAATCGATCTATTTCATAAGTTAACTTTAAACCGCTGGATTTTTGTACAATCTGAACCTGGCAAGTGTCATGTAACTTGTAATGATAAAGACACAAACTCTGACGTTATTTTGTTTGGTACTGGTGTCTTGACCTTGCCCAGGAGCTGCAAGGCTTTTTATAAGACGTTGCAATTCGCCGCTGTAGGCGAAACATTCATCGGAAATATAACTAATAAAATATCAAACTTCAACATCTTACAAGATGATTGTTGTGAGCGATCTAAGTTGAATAAAACCTTACAGCGATTACCTTTCTCAAAATTAAATAACTTAGATAACCTTGATTCTCTACTACAAGCCAGCATCCACTTAGATTCTTTTGAGGAAGAGATTAGTAAGATAGAAAACCCATCTCATTTTCAAACTTATAGCACTCACTATTTGTCCTTTAGCCTGTGTGTCTCTGTTTTAACTTTGTTATATATTATATACAAGAGCCGTAAGTCTTTTTTGTTCAACTAATGCTCCATGATGCATTCAAATATTTAATCAATGCCATAATACCAAACATAATTCAGTCCCCGTTTCTCAAACCACATTTCATGGCGATAAGGTAGCAACAATCAATAAGGATGAGTCAGAGTCTGCAGAAGACATAAGGGTGACGCCAACCCCTATTAAAAGAAACATCCTGTTTAGCAAAACTCACGATAATTAATTGTAATACTATTATTAATGATTATGTTAAAAGATAAACATAAATAAATATTGTAAGTATAAGCAATTTTTATTGTTAATTTTAATCTTAATTTTAATAATCTTGAATCAAAACTTGAATTATGATAAATCAATTGTAATAATTATAATTTTAGAGTAACTATTCTCTTTGTTTCCTACTAGTTATTTTCATGTCTTCCTATCTTAGATAAATCTTAAAAGTAGTCGTTATCTCGATGTTTTATTTTTATTATAACTGTGTTTCTTTTGTTTTCACTGTCATAATATGTTGTAATGCTTCGACGTAAATCCAATTTAGCATCCAAGACTTAGCATAGATTAACCCTTACATCTCTCATCACTTTCAGATGTGATGATCGATCTTAACGGGGGGGTTGTTATATCGGATTAACTATTACGTAGAATATAAATTAAAAGTGCTGAGTTTCCCATTGCATTTACGTGAATGCAATAGGAAACTGTTGTTATTCTCGTAAGCGATTCTAACCGTTTTTCCCATCAGTTTGGATTGGACTTCCGTCGGGCATAGTAACTTGTAATACGTGTTTGATAATTGAATATATCTTTCTTTTAGCTAATTAAATAGTTTTTTTTAAAAACCATCTTCCGACCCGCTCCGTAACAGTTCCCACGGATTACATAATCTCTCCTCGCTTTACATGCATGACCGCACATTTGTCCACACCAAATTCCATCCTGATGGAGCTACTGAAAATTTCAATAATTTTCAGTAGCTCGTTCATTTGTGAATTGTTGGGGGCAAAAAGTTTCAGGTCATCCATGTAGAGGAGGTGCGATATAACCTGAGCACCTCTCCTCAACCGATAGCCTAGACCTGAATCCTCCAATAGTGTGCTTAGAGGATTCAATGCTAAGCAAAACCAAAGTGGACTCAAACTATCGCCCTGAAATATTCCTCGCTCGATCCTTATCGGTTCGCTATTCCTCTGAATATTTCGACATCCTGGATAGCGAAGGACTGTCCTCCATGTCCTCATACATGTCATCAGGAAGGTGCGCAGAGTTGCATCCACTTTGTACAACTCCAGCACCCGCATGAGCCATGTATGTGGCACTGAGTCGTAGGCCTTCTTATAATCTATCCAACATGTCGACAGATCCTTTCGGGAACGACGAACCTGTTGGCTAATGGCCATATCAATAAGGAGTAGCTCCTTAGTACCTCCATTTTGAGAAGCAGACACTATGGAGTTGCTGTCAATATGTTTGGTAATTTTAGTTTTCAAAATGGATGTAAGAACTTTATAGACCGTCGGTAAATAGGTGATCGGCCTATAATTTTTGGGTTCCGCGGTGCTACCTGATTTATGGAGCAGGTGGGTTATTCCAGCAGTAAGGAACCGAGGTAACGAACCAGACACTAAAGCAGTCTGGAATTGAGATGCCAAGCGAGCGTGCGACCTTGGAAACCATTTTATTCAAAAATTATGCAGCCCGTCCGGTCCTGGAGACTTCCAATTCGGTAACGGACGGACTGCACGAGCTACATCTTGGGGGCAGATGGTAATAGCCCCCATTTCAGGTATTGGATCGCAGGCTCTCTCGACATCCCGGACCCAGTCACCTTCAGTGTGACTGACAGGTACCGACCAGATACTGCGCCAAAATGAAATAGGCACGGGTCAGTCACACCTTGTTCTGTTCGTTCCCAGTCCCTATAAACCCACCTTTCATTGCTTTGGAAGGTGCGATTCTGCGTGTACCGTTCCACTCGTCGTTTATATCTTCTAATACGGTTCGCCCATGCATACACTTTCTGCTTCAGGAAGTTGATGCGCTCCGTGACAGGGGCCATATAATTCATATGAGGATGCCCGCCTCACAAAGCGCATCACTCTAGGACGAGTATTTCCCTCCCTGAAGCAGATTAGTTTACCGATGAGTGCTCTGGCCCCACCAATACGACGTTCAATCCTGTGCTGCCAAGCTGGTACCACTGGTTTCGGTCTGTAGCTCTAGAGTCACTGGGAAATTTGACATGAGCTACACGACAAGCTGCTACAGCTGCGCAGTACAGGATTGAATGAGTATCAGTGAGGTCCTCGCAGGTATCAAAATAATCTGATAACTGCGCATCCAGAGCAGCCATAAGCAGTGGCGGCGTAGCATAGGTTGGCACCCGGGGCGACTTTCTATCGAGCACCCTCAAAATAAAACGACAAATACATATTAAACGTGTTTACGTGACTTTATTTTGCTAAAACACTCAATGATATTATCATCGGAACTCCGAACCTTGGATTTATGCCACCGATAACGCCTGAGGAAGTCCAAACTGCTCTTCGTCGCATGGCGAATCGGAAAACTGTCGGAGCTGACGGAGTCCCCATTGAGGCCTGGAAGGAGATGGGTCCTCGCGGTGTGGGCATGTTAACGAACTTCCTGAACCGCATGCTCTTGTATGGCAAAATCCCGAACCAATGCAGCCTGAGTATCTATGAATATCACTGAATATCACTCCAGTCTTCAAAGGCAAGTGCTCGGTACAGGGGTATGGTAATTACCGCGGTATAAAAGTCATTTTCCACATCATGAAGACCTTTGAGAGGATTTTAGACTCCCGGATCCGGCAGGAGAGTGCTGTTTCGACGTGTCAATATGAGTTCTGTCCAGGGTACGGAACCATGGATCCTATCTTCGCCCTAAGGATCACCATGGAGAGATATGCTAATCTGTTGGGCGCTGAGGTCCTAAGGGGTACCAGAAGCCTATGTTGACATAATTCGAGACATGTACCTCCTTCCGATTGCGTTGTTAGGACCGCTGTTCTTGAACCCTTTCCCATCACCGTCGGAGTTCACCAGGGATCCGTCCTTAGTCCGTTTCTGTTCAGCGTGATATTGGACGTCTTGTCAGACAGCATCAATTTACATGAGCAACCTCCCTGGCTGCTCATGTATGACAAGGAAAGGTTGGTGCGGCGAGTGAATGTGTGAAAGAATTCGTTTGAGAACGGAGGTCTTAAACTCAAGACGGTGTACATGGTCAGCAACACGACAGACCCTATGTCTTTGTGCATAGGCGGAGACATGGTTGAGTGCACAGACCAGTTTAAATACTTGGGGTATGTGCTCCACGCGTCCGGCGACATTGGTAGCGACGTTAAGGCACGCATTTCCGCAGCTTGGGGAAAATGGCGTGAGGTGACAGGTGCTATTTGTGACTCCAAAATGCCGGTTAAGCTTAAAGGACAGGTCTATAAGACCATCATTAGACCTGTTCTTCACGACATGACAGTGAGGCGTGGCCTGTGCTTGAGCGACACAAGCAGGAGCTGCATGTCACGGTGATTAATATGCTGCGGTGGATGTGTGGAGTTACGCGGAAAGACCGCATCAGGAACTCCCGCATCCGTGGCAGTTTTCGTGTCCGTGACATGGCAGACAAACTGCAAGAGGGTAGCCTACGCTGGTACGGTCACGTCTTACGAAAACCGGCATGTTACGTAGGAAACAAATGTTTTGACATGGGCCGGAACAAGCGTGGTAGACCAAACAAGTGCTGGCTTGACGTTGTAAGAGATGACATGCGTGCCAACAATCTCACACCACGGGATGCTAGAGATCGTGCGAAATGGAGGAGAGGGTGTAAGAAAGCGGTCCCTGGGCTCCAACGCGAAAACCGCGGATGCAACCGGGATTATACGCTAGGATGATGATGACTCCATGACATTATCAAAATTTACTTTCCTCTCCTTTTCAATGAACAATATGGATAGACTGGACAGTCGTGTTTGGCTCATTGTAGATCTTAAGTAAGATTTTGTCACCCCTTGATGCTTGGCACCCGGGGCGGACCGCCCCCACCGCCCCCCCTTTACGCCGCCACTGGCCATAAGTGCCCTATTTTTGTTATGCATGGGCAAACGTGGCAGGCGTGGTCTCTTTTTTTTTTTAGTTCTGCCGGGGTGAAACGATATTCCCAAATCGCAGCCTCCAAAGCATTTTTTAACTCCTCATTGCACTGGGTACTTACATTTGTAGTCCTATCATTACTCCCCTCGTCAGCATAGTTTGTGAGCTGCGGTGGTATCTCCGCAGTCTGCGACTGGTGAGCAATGATACGGCTACTCTGCATTTCGTTTCGCAGGCGATCAAGCACAGTATCATCCAACATATGATTACGCTGGATAACCCGTACCTGATCCGACAGTCGTTGCGCCGACACGTTGACAGCTGGCTCAAGCACCTGAAACAGAGAGAGCATTCGAACACGGTACGCGGTCAGGTTGTTTCCTCCCTCTGTAGCCCCATAGTATGAGCGCATGACGTTTTCGTTGATGGATTGTGTCCATCTCATGCGCTGCACACTTCCGCCGGGAGCTGGGACCCTGTCAGAAGCCGATGGGCCTCGAGGTCCTAAGCAGTCCGGCGGCCGGCGTCCTCCCCGTCGGCGAGCAGGTGGTGGCGTCGTCGGTGGAGAGAAATACTCGTCGCTCGAGCTCGACGCAACTGCCGCGGCCGGGGTCGTCACAGCGCTTGCAGTGGCACTGGAGACCGGCGGCGGCGAGGCGGAGCCGAGCAACGAGTCCGGAGATGGTGGGCGTGCACGTCGAGCGGCAGATCTTGTCAACATTTCATATTTATTTTATTTCACTGTTTTGTAAAGTTTTGTTCGAGGTGACATGACAGATGTCACCTCCAATGATTCTGTATTTTTATCATTGTAGATAAATGTATATACTTTTTATATATTTTGTAAATTGTGAAACAATTTACAAAATATATAAAAAGTATTTTTTGTAAAAAAAATTGTGTAAAAAGTACTTTGAGTTTCGGTTTTGGTTAAATATTGCACAGTATAGAGATGAAAAACTGATATCAAATATTATTCCTTAAATTGATAAAAAAATATGATGTTGACGTATGCTGTGTTGCCATGGTTTTATTATTATTATTAAGGCTCAAGGTTGATTGGGAATATCTGACAGTTTGGGGTAGCTTGACTTGCTGTCGTCCGTACATTAGGCGTGGTAATGTTTTAGAAGGCTTGTAGTAGGTATGTAGAATGTTGGATCACATATCGTGGTCAATGGGGCCCGGATAGCTGTCGAGTCCACCATGAAGTACCTGGGATTGGTGCTCGACAGCCGATGGGAATTCGGGCCCCACTTCCGACGGCTGGCGCCCAAACTGATGGGTGCAGCAGGCGCGCTATCAACGCTGCTTCCCAACATGGGGGGCCCGAGCGCCGCCTGTGGGGTGGCGGTGTACGTGGGAATTGTGCGGTCCATGGCCCTATATGGGGCCCCTGTGTGGGCGATGGACCTGACGGCCGGAACACTCGCGCTTCTGCGCAAGCCGCAGAGGGCGATGGCTGTCACGGTCGTCCGCGGGTATCGCACGATTTCCTACGAGGCGGCTTGCGTCCTGGCCGGATCCCCGCCCTGGGACCTAGAGGCGAAAGTACTCGCGTCATTGTACCAATGGCGCGAGGAAGAGCGGACACGGGGCTCCAGTCCGGCGCAGCGGCAGATCGAGCTGCGCCGAGAGGAGCTCCGTCAGGTCCTGGTGGCGGACTGGCGGCAGAGGCTTATGCGCCCTACCGCCGGCCTCACTACCGTCGAGGCGATCCGGCCAGTACCCGACGACTAGCTCGGGAGAAGGCACGGCTCCCCGTCGTTTAGGGTGACGCAGGTACTGTCAGGGCACAGTTGCTTCGGCAAGTACCTGCGTCGCTTAGGCAGGGAGCCGGACGCTCGGTGCCACCACTGCGTCCAATGCAGGGAGGACACGGCGCAGCACACGCTCTCCGAGTGTGTAGCTTGGGAGGAGCAGCGCCGTGTCCTCACAAATGAAGTAGGAGGCGACCTGACGCTGCCGGCAGTAGTGCGGAGGATGGTCGGTAGCGCAGAGTCGTGGGACGCGGTGGTGTCCTTCTGCGAGGACGTGATGTCGCAGAAGGAAGCTGCGGAACGGAAGAGGGAGATCTCAACTCCCTTCCCGGGCCGCAGAAGACGCACCGGGCGCCGAAGAAGGGCGGATAACGTCCTCTTCCGCCCCCCATGAATGGGTCCAGGGGCGAGGGACATGGGGAAGTCCCCGCCCCCTATTCGATGGACCCCGAGGCGGAGGCGCGCGAATGTCGGCGCGCGCCTCTGAGGTGATGTACGGGGTAGTTTGACACCCCACTACCCCGTGCAGGAGACGAGGCCCGGACAGACCGGGCCAGCACGAGGGTGTGGGGCCGTGGAAGAATTTAGACTCCCGCGGCCCCACGCGCGCTCGTGATAGAAGAGACACCGGGGTGGTTTTAGTCAGTAAGAGTCTGACAGACCCCGGTGCCCACCCCAGGGCGGCGGACATCCATTGAGGATTTTCACCCCGGAAAAAATAAAAGAAAAGGTATGTAGAATGTTGAATTTGTGTTCTTATATATGAGCGTAAGCAAGTTTTTTTTTTAAATTTAATGAATATGGCAATGATAATCATAATTCTCATGCCCTTATTTCGGTTTATTTGTGGTCTGCTCAGCATATCTTTTTCGTCCATTCTTCTCTGTTAGTATTGATCTTGGTAGAACTTCCTGCCAATTTTATCTCACAACTATGGTTTTGCGGGGCTTAGTTTTAATTTATACTATTACTATGTTATGAAATTATAATAAATAATTTATATTAATATAAGTAAATGGAAAAATGTTTGTATCTGTTTGTTTATCTGTAAGTTTTTGTGGAGCATTCCGAAATTTTCAAGGTAGGAAGCTAAAAATTGGTATGCGGACTATTTGTGATTAGTAAAATTTAAAGATCGTGCATATTTTTTTATAAAATTCCGCTCCCAACTAATTAAATGAAGAGGTAAATTTCAGGTACAAGAAAGTAAGCTAAAAATCGATGCACAGATTCTTTGTTACCAACATTATAAGCACCTGTCTATTTTTTGTTTTAACCTGGCGCTAAAATAGGGTTTAAATTTGGATAAGAGGAACCGTTTCACTCTGAATTTAACACGATCGAAGCCGCGATCCAAAGCTAGTAATAATAATAATCTTCAAAAATACCATACATATCATTCTAACAAAAAAACATCAACAATTCCAGAGCTACGACTTCAAATCGATCCGCGTGAACAACCCGCTGCTTCTTCTACTGAACGGGAAGCGAGTGTCGCGGAATCAGTTCGCATGCACCCGCGTAACAAGTACTTACGAGATACACTGAGAACCAAAGAAGACAAGGCCCCGGGGAGAGGAATTGAGAGCTGCAGGTACCACACAGTCGAAAATAAGACATTAACTGATGAATAAACGGGTTATCGTAGTAAAACTTCATGTTATGCTGGCAAATTCGCGTTATTTAGTTAATACAAAATGGGCTTTATTTCAATAAGGATTGGGAACACAATCGGTAAATAAATCCGAAGGAAGCAAATAGGTGATGCTATAACATTATGAAAAAATATTATTAAATTTATCAAATCGGACCAGTTAGTTCGTTCGTGAGATTAACGCTTTTAAACAAACGAAACTCTTCAGTTTTATTTATTAGTATAGATTTGTTAATATTATTTATTTATTAATAACTTTAGATATTCATTGGAGCTCTTATCGGTTGAAACACAGGACTTAGTTCAGGAACGTAAAACTAAGATTTATGATTTACATTTAAGGCTAATTGTATTGATTTGTTCTTTAATGAATTTTGAATAAATACATTATTATTAGGGTTGTAACGAAGCTCTTATAGCAGAGGCGGATGCGGAGGCGACGTGTTTCACCTCCGCGGACGCGGAGGTTAACGGAGGCGGAGGTGAAAGAAAATATAGACAAAAAAAAATCTGGTTCATTAAAACAAAATATAATAATTATATTTTATATAAATAGTAATTTGCGCATTATATTTATTTATTTCAAACTAGCGGCCGCCAGCGACTTCGTTGGCGTGTCGTTAGTTACGCTCCGCTCCTACTGGTCGCAGCGTGATGTTATATAGCCTAAAGCCTTCCTAGATTAATGGACTATCCAATGCGAAAAGAATTTTTCAAATCGCACTAGTAGTTTCTGAGATTAGCGCGTCAAACAAACAAATAAACTCTTCAGCTTTATATATTAGTATAGATAGATTTGCGTAGTTTTATTTATAAACTAAACGTGTGAGATATGTGGACGCAGAACAAGTCTGGTGGGAAACAAAAAAGGAACATTTATGGCTCAATTTCCACTGGACGAAAATCGGTTGGTACATTTTACGAATTAACTATACCTACTCTAAATCAGCATATCTTATAATATATGGAATTTTACGACATATTTCTGAAAATAAATCTGCAAATATGTTTTTCGTCCTAAACACTAGTCTGGTGTAATTTTTTATCGATTATCGATAAATCCTTTTTTTGCTCAGTGCTATTTATAAGTTCATAACATCATTAAATTCACTGTCATCTGACCAGTGACTGAGCTGTGACAAATAGAAATAATTTTTGCATTAATGATATTCATCAATAATTTTACTTTGTGGGTGCAAACAATGGGTAAAAATAACGGGTAAAGAGGACTTGGCTTGTGTGCCTATAGAAAAATTGCACCAATTGAAACATATTTGTGGAAAGCATATTCGACTTGGAGATTTTAAACAGAAAAAGGAACAACTTGGCAGAAATGCTGTTCCGTGTCGATACACGGAATACTAAGTTGTGCCAGCATTAGTTCTATCACGATAACCCGAATATTCGACGCTGTTATTGTAACTCCCGGGGCAGAAATATGAAATGGGAAGTTCGGTGGTTGAAACATTTAGCCTGTGTTGTTATAGGTCCTGATTGCACGTGCCAAATAGTATTGCCACCCAAAAATATACGGTAAATGTACGGCTAACTTTGAGAGGGTATTTTGAAAGAAAAGATTTCAGAAAATAATAAAACTACCCACATCTTTCCTTTCATTTTTGGAGGTGTTGTAAATATTAAAAAGTACAATGGTTTTGGATTCCAATAAGGGAACAGTATGTGTATTTAAATACGCGGTGATATAAATAAGACTATTGTATGGATATCGTTTACCTGAACTTCCCTTCATGGGAGTGATAAAATGCTATCGAAGTTCATAAAGGACTTACATGAAGTAAATGTTGACGCGACTGACAATTCATTTGTGATATACTTTGCAAAAATATGTGTTAGCTTGGTATTTTTTAATTTTTACGAAAAAAAAGAACACCGTTTGTCTACGGTATTCAGTCGATTAAATCGAAGTTAAGAATTAATTTTAAAAATTGTTTTTAATCTGTAGAATAATAAATTGAAATATGTCATAAGATCTTTGTGTGGAAGTGTGCAATTAATTAATTTTAAAATTATTACTTTATTATTATTAAAGTTTTGGGCCAATTTATATTAAAAAAATTGTAAACTATTTTAAAATACTAATTAATCATCCAATTATCTATATACTTAGATATAATCTAATGATAATTGTGCACTTTTATGCATAACTAACGTTTAAAATTTTAGTAATTTAACAGTACATTTTAATACCATTGTAATCTCATAATCAATATAATAATAGTAATTAATGTTTAATTAATTTAATTCAAGTTTCTACGTATCTTTGACGCCATGTTAGTTATACGTATCTAAGCTGTAAGTTATAATGTTCGCTGGTGTAGGGGGAATCCGCAATGAAATGGACACTCACTGGAAAATATTCAAGGCAAGTAATGGCTTCCGAAAGCCGTGATTTTTGTGGGTTTGTCTATGTTCACCAGTGTAGCCAATAACCAAACAACATGAATATTTTCGTGCAAAAATTCTAAAACATCAGTCAGTATCCATTTCATAACGCGTCCATTTAATTGCGTATTCCCCCTACAGAGTCAGCACATTAAGCTTCGCGAAATTTTCAAATTTTCTCAGTGAACCTTGAACCTAATGCTTTAGCAATAAAGCTGAAAATCTATTAAAGAAGTTGGACAGTTTGTAGTAGCTTGATGTGCTGGCGTCTGCTAAAGCAAGGAATGTCTGGCCTAATGCGTAAGATTAAGAGGGGACTCTAGTGGTACTTTGTCTATACAAACGTATTCCGCTGTTTTCTTCGTGGAAAACGCTTTTAGAGCAATGCTTTTTTTTCTACAATTTTACACCTTGATTATACGTGTCCCTAACATTTGATTTTTTCCTAAAATTAATTAATAAAACAAATATGATGTTTCAAAATCCCGAAAAGTAACTCATTTTTAACCCAAACTTATCACATTTGTCTAATAGTCGTCTGAACACCGCGGTATGTTCAGACGAATTTTGGACAAATGTACTTCTTAATTTTGATATAAAAATAATGGAGATCTGTCGTGTTTTGAAGAAGAAAGCAACGAAATACGAAACGTCTTTTGGTCAACGTTTTTATAAGTAAAATCAGCCTGATCTGCAACTGTCCCTTTCGCACTTTACGAAGAGAGGTTGGTAGCGGCGCGACGACAATAGTTTCTTCCAATACCTATTTTTCAAATTCCTCTGCACTAGAGTCCCCTCTTAATGTGTCGTTGTATTTGTAATTGTTTAGACATATCGGTTATTAGAAAAAGATGTAGATGCAAATGAGTGATAGTAATCTAAAGACTAATCATTTAATTACGAAGAAAAACCTAAATTAATAAGAAAATTCGAAAAGGCAGATGCCTGCAAAAATCAGGCATCGAATAAACTGGCAGGGATATGCCTGCCAAAGTAGATAGAATTCGAGCCAAGAAATTAATTTCTATTGGATCTAGGTATCAAAAGTCGTATTTGCCATTATGGGAAAAATAACTGTTGAAAATGAAGTATATTTTGTATGAATGTATCTAGAATAATTTCTAAAGGCTTAGGAAGGCGATGGTTACTGTGATCTTTTGCTAGGTTGTACTGAGCAACTGCGACCATGGTAGCTAAGGATCATTGGGCTGAAAAAAAGGCATTTCACTTCTCCTAGTTCATTAAAAAAATCAAAATCTAGTCGAAGTCCTCTGCCTGCAACTTGTAAGTCGTGGCCGATACCACTAGGTACTACTGCTGTGCAGTGCTCGGTGCACGTTGTTTAAAAGGAAATGTTTCATTTTGGGCCACCATTATTTACGCTATATAGATAAAAAAAAAAAAGATTTTCATGAAAATACTACTTAATTGAATAGAAATACAAGTATATATAATTAATTATTTGAAACGTTTTTTAGTGAGATAACCCTTTATTAAGGTAGCCATGACAGTGGTTATGACGTTTGATTGGCGACTTTGACAGTTCTCTTTTCCCGTTGTGTTCGTCTCGAGTGTTGATTTGAGTTGAATGTGTTTATTTAATGGGCCGTATGTTCGGAATTCATGTTTTGTTTTTTTGGCAGTCATATGGTAGATAATATAGATACGATAGCCTTAGATACATGACACGTCAATCAAATGTCACTGTCAAAATATTATTTCGCTTATATTTATTAGTGGTTGTGTTGCACTCCTTGGCCGAGTTAAATTGAATCTGTATAAAAACTAAGCCAAAATATAGGAAAATAACATTAAAAACAGTTAACTATAGCGTAACTATACCTAGCATTAAGTATACAATGTGCTGGCCCAGGCTCCATACATTTCTGAAACATCTCCTTTAGATCGATTCCCGCATTGAACAAATATTTATGTGACCTGCAAGTAGCTGTCCCGGGTCTGGCTGTTTCTGTGTGCTAGTTTAAATGTTTGTAAACGCACCCACGATACAGAAGTAATTCCTAGCGTGGGGCAACCAGTTTATAAAAAAAAAATGGCCTTCGTAGACTGAGCGACAGAAGTGAAAACTGAAATCATTAAAAAACAGAATACACATAGAAAAACGATCACGGTCGGTCACGCTCACGCGAGTTTAATGCTTTTTCCCCAGCCGACAAAACTGCTCAAGTTTTCACTTAAAAAATACAGGTAGCTTTTTTAAAAGAATGGTTGAACAGCAAGATTGAAAGGATTCTTGCTTTTATGTACGAGCTTTTAAGATCTCTGAATATATTATTGTTGTTTTAAAGAAGTACGTATTTATGGAATGTAATATTTAATTTTATCACTGGTCTGGTAAGTTTGTGTTAAGCTTTGTAAGATTTAAACTCAGGCTATACAATATGTGACAATTTTGATGTGTGTATACCTACTAGATATTAATAAATGTTAAATAAACTAAATTGAAACTAATTCGGTTACTAAAATTGTTTTATTGTTATTTATATTGAAATACTGGTATTTACAGCGTTCAGGTAGATTTTAAAATTACCTACTTATATGTTATTTCAAGGAAATAATTAAGTTTTTTATAGTGTTTGATTTGACCATGGATAGATCGGTAACACTATAAGATTTTACTGCAGCATAAAATATATGAATAATGGTAAAAGGAGAATGAAGAGCTATTGTTAATTTTTGGTGCTCTAAAAGTATTGCTTCTTTTGTTAAATGCCTACCTCACACATTGTTTATTATTTTAAGTAGTAACTAACACAACTCGTCCAATTTATAAACATATTAAAAACATGTACTTAGCTAACATTAGCTTTCTAAAAAACGCCTCATAATCATAAAAAAATTAAACTAAGCATTGATTTCCCATAGTTGCAAATCATTTTCTACCACTTCTGCATAACTGTCTGCTTTACGCCTATCTTTAAATAGAGGCCGTAAAGTCTTAAGATTTAGTCCTATTAAAGCTCCCTTGTCCATCAAACTGTTTAACTTGCTGATTAAAACTGGGTTGTAGTTCAGTCGTAGAAGACTTGGTCTTGAGTACAAGTATTGTCCATCTCGGAGATTGGTTCGTGCCCAAGTCTCTATAGTTTTGTTGCCGCTGGCTATCTGTGGATTTCAGTATATTTCTTTTTATAATTTCTATCTATATTTTATTTCTGGTGGTGACTTAATTTTTTGAATCACTAAAAAGTTATTTGTGATTAGTAAAGGACTAAGGAGGCTACCCTGTAGAACGCCATTTTCATTGTAATGGCGGTCGGACTTATACGATGAACTGCTTTCGACTTGTATGATTGGTGATTTTAATTCAGGGTATTTGATAGAGTTTAAAGTCACTGTTTTCATAACATTATGATAGGGATAAATTTTCCTTGATATGTTGTGTAAAAGTCAATCAAATGCTCTTCTCACGACTCGGAGTATTGACATTGAGTAGAAGCATAGGTGCAAACTCTTTTATTTCTTATAAAGCCAAAATGTTATTATTTTAAACTTACCCTAATATCACCGACTTGTTTGAGGAAATACGATGAGAAGTAGAAACGAAGGTTGGCAGTACCCGTCCGTCTGGTGGTGCGTAATGCGATGTATGAGCGCAGCATTTCGAACCCACGCCTCTTGTATTTGAACACCTGGAATAAATATATGTAGGTATAACATAATGCCTTTATGCTGGCTTGGAAAGTATTCCTATTGAGTTACGTCCATTAATTAATGTAACCAAGCATGCTGTCAAAACTCTAATCTTACTTTTTCGTTTATGATTTCCCAATCCTTGAGAAAAATATCTATCTGTTTTAAAAGACTAGAAAGCAGATATATATTTTTCTTTAATACACACTTCTTTAGTTTTATACATACCTGATAAATAATATTTCCTGTCACATAAGAGTCAATATAATGCGTTCCATAGCTCTTCATAAACTTTCTAACTTCTGCAGTGTCAGTAACATTAAGATCTTCAATAGCTCTTTGAACATAGTCTTTAACCGCTACTCCATCTAAATTGCCAAGTTCTACAGTTTTGTGAACTTTGGTCAGTTTGACGAGGACATAGCAACAGTCGGGTTTTGGATCATATTCTATCCCGAAAGTTCGCATTATCTCGTCGTGAATCCAGTCACCCATGAACGCTTTCCAGGGTTTGTCTGTTCTGTAAAAAGAGGTAGGTACTAAAGTTGTTTTGATGAATTACTCGAAATTAGCTTTTTTGTACGATTCTGTGTACCCAATCCATACTAATATTATAAATGCGAAAGTAACTCTGTCTGTCTGTCCGTCTGTTACGCTTTCCCGCTTAAACCTCTCAACCGATTTTAATGAAATTTGGCACAGACAATCTTTAGACCCTGAGAAAGAACATAGGCTACCTTTTATCCCGGAAAAATTTGATGTTCCTGGGAGAAATCGAAAAAGCGCGATATAACCAAACTCCACGCGGGCGAAGCCGCGGGCGGAAAGCTAGTCTATTAAAATAAAAAAGTGTTAAAGACCAAAATTATGTTCAATGAACGCACTCCGGGATCGGTTGCCGTAAACGGAATGCCGCTCGAATTTGAATGCCGCTAAATTTGCAGGGTTGGGGCATTAACATCAATGGCGAGTACATCTCGATTGCGATTTAAGGACGATATCGTCATCATGGCGGGATGGCAGCAAGAGCTGGAACAAATGCTGGCCAACTTAGCTGACTCCTCCCAACGCATCGGTCTCCGGATGAACTTAGACAAGACCAAAATTATGTTCAATGAACGCACTCCGGGATCGGTTGCCGTAAACGGAATGCCGCTCGAATTTGTTTCAGAATATGTATACCTCGGGCAAACGTTGCAATTAGGGAAAAGCAACGTCGAGAAGGAGACAAATAGAAGGATCCAGCTGGGATGGGCAGCATTTAGTAAACTTCGTCGGGTATTTTCGCCGCTATACCCCAATGTTTGAAGACTAAAATCTTCAACCAGTGCGTCCTACCCGTCATGACTTACGGAGCGGAGACGTGGACACTAACGGTCAGACTAGTCCATAAATTTAAAGCCCCTCAGCGAGCTATGGAGCGGGCTATGTTAGGCGTCTCTCTGAAGGACCACATCAGAAATGAGGTGATCCGACAGAGGACCAAAGTCACCGACATAGCTGAGAGGATTAGCAAGCTGAAGTGGCAATGGGCTGGTCACATATGACACTGGACCGACAACCGATGGGGTAAACGAGTCCTCGACTGGAGACCGCGTCTCGGCAAACGTAGCGTAGGACGCCCTTGGGCGAGATGGAGCGACGACATCAAAAAGGTGGCTGGCGGAGAACTGCTCAGGATCGAGCTTGTTGGCGTGCCATGAAGGAGGCCTATGTCAAGCAGTGGACGAGTAGAGGCTGATGATGATGATGATGAATCTGTTAAAATTTGTAATTTTCACCCACATTATGAAATCGCCCAAAATCTCTTAAGCTATAAATCACTCTCGCATTCATTAGGAATCGGAACATTTGCGATAGAATATGGTGAATGTAGGCCTCACAGAAATGTCAACGATGCAACTTGGTTGAAGCGGCCGAATACTATTATTGCCATTTAATTAATTTACATCCTCTCATATTCGGTAAGTAGGTCCTTATTACCCCCAATTTGGGCTTGTAAGTGACCAATTAACGCCCTAGGGTAATAATGTAGCTAGAAAAGCCCTAGGGCGGTAAGTAATTAAAAAAAAAACTCTTCACTCTTTCAAAAAGTACGCGTACCTACATCTAACCATCATACTGGCAATAGACATCTCATACATTCAGCCCAATGACAAAAGAGGTCGCTTCGCTATTCAGCCTTGTCTTCGTATGGGTACTCAGTCATCAATTTCAAATATCGAACGGCGAAGCTCAATTTCGTTGTTGAAAAAATAATTACAAAAACAGATAAAAAAGGCGGGAATAAAAAACTTTTACATTTAATATAGATTGTTTTTGGGTTTTAAGTTAATAATGACGTGTAAATTAGGAAAAAAACATGAGTTCTGCAAGTGATGAAGATATGAGCGCACTCCCGATTCAATCAAAATGGAAGCTGAAGCAGCAATTAACAATATTTTGCCTGAAAATTCTCAAGAGAGATATTTGAAAACTTACGACGAGTTCATGAAGTGGCGAAAAGAAAAAAGAGTAAAGTCTCTATCTGAGACTGTATTCTTAACATACTTTAGTAAGCTATCAAAAAAGCTGCAGCCATCTAGTTTGTGGTGCATTTATTCAATGTTAAAAGCAACTATGACTAAACACGACATCAATATCAAGAACTTTTCAAAATTATCAGCTTTTCTAAAAAGACAATCAGCTGGACACAAAAGCAAAACGTCAAAGATGTTTACAGCGCAAGACGTGAAAACGTTCATAAATGAAGCCCCTGGTGACATATATTTAGCTGTTAAGGTACGTAAAATAAAAAATCACATAATGGAATACTTCATCATTTATCTTTTAAATTCTTACAATCCTATGAAACATACTAAATTATTTTTATATTTCGCCTGTTTTTGGTGGTTCTTATCTGAGGAAGAGCGGACACGGGGCTCCAGTCCGGCGCAGCGGCAGATCGAGCTGCGCCGAGAGGAGCTCCATCAGGTCCTGGTGGCGGACTGGCGGCAAAGGCTTATGCGCCCTACCGCCGGCCTCGCTACCGTCGAGGCGATCCGGCCAGTACTCGACGACTGGCTCGGGAGAAGGCACGGCTCCCTGTCGTTCAGGGTGACGCAGGTGCTGTCGGGGCACGGCTGCTTCGGCAAGTACCTGTGTCGCCTAGGCAGGGAGCCGGACGCTCGGTGCCACCGCTGCGTCCAATGCGGGGAGGACACGGCGCAGCACACGCTCTCCGAGTGTTTAGCTCGGGAGGAGCAGCGCCGTGTCCTCACATATGAAGTAGGAAGCGACCTGACGCTGCTGACAGTAGTGCGGAGGATGGCCGGCAGCGCAGAGTCGTGGGACGCGGTGGTGTCCTTCTGCGAGGACGTGATGTCGCAGAAGGAAGCTGCGGAACGGGAGAGAGAGATCTCAACTCCCTTCCCGGGCCGCAGAAGACGCACCGGGCGCCGAAGAAGGGCGGATAACGCCCTCTTCCGCCCCCCATGAATGGGTCCAGGGGCGAGGGACATGGGGAAGTCCCCGCCCCCTATTCGATGGACCCCGAGGCGGAGGCGCGCGCGTGTGTCAGCGCGCGCCTCTGAGGCGATGCACTGGGTAGCTTAACACCCCACTACCCCGTGCCGGAGACGAGGCCCGGACAGACCGGGCCAGCACGAGAGTGTGGGGCTGCGGAAGAATTTAGACTCCCGCGGCCCCACGCGCGCTCGTGACAGAAGAGACACCGGGGTGGTTTTAGTCAGTAAAAGTCTGACAGACCCCGTCGCCCACCCTAGGGCGGCGGACATCCTATGAGGATTTCAACCCCGAAAAAAAAAAAGGTGGTTCTTATCTTCGGTATAACTGGCGGATGCCGAGGTGTTGAATTAACTTTAACAATAGAGAACATAGAACAACACGGTCAGTTGTTTGTAATTAAACTACTCAACACAAAAACTAAAATTGACCGAACATTTGTAGTTCCTCAAGAATTCTCTGAATTTGTACAAATATACAGAAATCTTCGACCTGAAAATGTAAACACCAACCGATTTTTTTTGAAGTTCCACCAAGGCAAATGCTACAAACAAGTTATTGGTAAAAATAGCATCAGAAGTATGCCGAAGCAAATCGCAAGTTAGCAAACCCGGAATTGTACACAGGTCATTGCTTCAGGTGAACATCGGCTACACTTTTAGCCGATGCTGGGGCTAACTTAACCACTATAAAAAGGCACGGTGGGTGGAAATCCAGCAAGGTGGCTGAAGGTTACATTGAAAACTCCATACAAAATAAAAGTAAAATTAGCAACAAAATAACGGAAATTATTCAGCTTTCAAAAATTTTTTTTTTTTTTTTTTTCTTTATTTTTTACGGGGTTTTTTCTGTAGAGAATATGTCACCCCGATGATTGTATACAAGTACATAATTATGCTATAACTAACCTACCCGCAACCTTATACCCATCATTATAATTTTAAGAAGTGCTCTAGCCTCATCTGACAATGGAGAGGACAGGATGCTATTGAAAAAGCCGACATTAGAATTTTTTTCGAAAATTAGACACCTTTGGACTTCCAAACGAGCACACTCTGCAAGGATGTGATGCACATCTTCGATAACCCCACATGTTGCACAGTTCGGTGAATCGACCTTGCGCATCATAAATCCGAAGCTATTTAGTGGAATGTGTCCGGATCGAAGCCTCAAAGCCGTCACTACCTCTTGCCTGCTCATCCTACCCTCGCTGAACCAGAGTCTCCGAGGAAGAGATGGCTGAATCGTTTTGTACCAGATACCCTTAGTTAAAGACCTTTCATCAAAATATTCAGCCCATGATTGAAAACATCTGTCTCTAACCAAGGGTAATAGCTCAGTGTGCCAGGGAAAACAAGGATATATTTCTCCATCAGACGCCGCTTCATTTGCCAAACGATCAACCATCTCATTTCCCTCCAGTCCAACATGAGATGGAATCCACTGCAAGATAATTATTTTATGCATGGCAACAAAATCAGTTAGAATTTTTAATATAGTGTAAGCCAAGGGAAGGCCCCTAAAAGGTGAAGACCCTGTGCATCTCGTCAAATGGAATAGAGCACTTTTTGAGTCGGTAAAAATTACATATCGATCACCGGACAAAGATTCGACATATGCCAAAGCTTCTGCTATAGCAATTAGCTCTAAATGCATTATTGAAATTTTGGATTCAATTTGAAATTTAAAAGAGGTACCTATTTGTGGATCTAAAAAGGCTGCGCCACAGTAATTCTCGTGTTTAGAACCGTCTGTAAACACACAGTAAAAGTCAGAATAAAGTGCATTTAGAGATTTACAACATATTGATCTAAGGTCATTTACATTATAACGATGCTTTGGCTTATCTACTGAATCTAAACTAGGCTTAACAGTATTTGATAAGTCTATATTGCTGACCCAAGTGTACATGGAGAACATGCCAATTTTATTACTGCAGTACATTTTTTCTTGCTTTAGATCATCGTGAGACAAAACTAAAAGAGGTTTTTTTTTCAACCAGAATCAGTAAGGATTATTCTTACAAATATTATGTAGCTTATCTAGTAAATGAATTAAAGGGAAATCGTAACACTTAGATTTTAAATAAAGTTTACCTGCTAAATATCGACGGCGAATAAAAAGGGGAGGCAATGTTAGTTCGGCTTCCATCACGTGAATGGGAGTGCTTTTGATAAACCCGCCAATTAATCGCAAGCAAATGTTTTGTAATCTGTCTAGTTTCGTCAAATGAGTATCGGCGCTATTGTCCAGTAAAAAGCTACCGAAGTCGATACGACTACGTATAAGGGAAATATATAATTTTCGTAAGTGGTCTGGATGAACACCCCACCCTGGTCCCATTAATACTCTAAAAATATTAATTAATTTAAGTACTCGCTCACGGATCTCATCAATATGCTTCTTCCATCGGAGACCCCTATCCAGCCACAATCCTAAATATTTGACGTTGTCTACTAATTCTAACAAAGTTCCGTTCAACCGTACTTCTATCACTGGCCTTCGAAACCCTCTACTAAACAGACATATTTTACTTTTATGGGGGGAGATATCTAATCCTAGAAGGGTCAGCATGCTGTTAATGAGATCAAGTGCAGACTGTATCTTGAGTTGTCCCTCACTGATATTCGAGCACTGCACATATAAAGCGAAGTCATCCGCATACTGCGATATACAAATATTATTTTGCACACGTTTACAAATTTCTGACGTGACTATATTAAATAATATTGGAGATAAAGGATCACCCTGAGCTAAACCATTACCTGAATGTCTACTAATAAAAGTATTACCCGATTTTATTTTGAGAACTCTTTTGTGCAGAAAATTCCAAAGGTACCTACATATAAGGGAACCAACTTTAAAATTATCTAAAACATTAATTAAAACATAATTATTTACATTGTTATATGCGTTATTAATATCTAAAAAACAACCCAACGTATTAGAACCCATCGAAAAACCAGTTTGAACTGAAGTAATTAGACAACTTAAGCCATCCAAACACGACCTACCCCTACGGAAGCCAACTGTGTTCGCGGAGAATGAGTTGTTTTTTTCAAAGAACCATTCCAATCTACGGTATAAAATATAATGAAAGATTTTGCATATGCATGATAATAGTGCTATAGGTCGGAGTGAAGAAACGCTACTAAGATCGCGACCCGGTTTTGGAATGGGGACGATACAAATGTCACGCCACTGAAATGGGACAAAACTAACTTTAAAAAATATATTAAATAGATAAATTAGTACTTTTTTACCTGCATCAGGTAGATTTTTAATCATAGAATAGGATATATCATCACATCCAGGAGATGTATCCTTAGATTTGATACATTTATCTAGCTCCTGGATAGAGATCTCACACTCTAATGTATTATTATTATTATGAATGGTAGGGGTTGGTGGGCAAACATAATCGGGTGTTAATGACTTTAGAAGGTTTATTGCACTTTGAGTATCTACGTACTGTCTAGGTGAACGGTACCCTTTCAACCATCTCATTTTGCGCCACATTTCACTTGGCGATGTAGTATGATCAACTGAAGAACAGAAATTTTGAAAGTTTATTTTTTTAGCCTGACGAATTAGCCTTTGGGAAATATGTATCCTATTCTTAAGACTCTCAAGGTTTTGAGGTGTGGGATTACGTCTAAATTTGGATAAAGCTAACCTACGATGAGCCACAGTTTGTGACAATTCAGCAGTCCAATATGGTTTCCGAATGAAATTTGAAGTAGGGTTTTGATTAAGTTTAAATATTGGTATGAATTTATTAGCAGCATCGTTAAGAATATCTAAAAACAGATTATAAGCTTTTTGGGGGTCATTTGGTAAACATAGGTTTAAATACTTCTCTTCAAGATATTTTTTATACAGAGTCCAATCAGCTTTACCGAAATTTCTTTTAATAACTGTAGGAACGCATGAAGTACACTCAGTTGAAATTTTAATAACCAAATGGTCGCTGCCTAGATTTTCATTTAAGGTGATCCAATTAAACATTAACGCAATATCTACAGAAACTAACGAAACATCTGGGGAAGACTGTTGTAAGTTGTTATCAACTAAACGAACTCTTGTGTGAGTTCCATCGTTCAAAGAAATAAAGTTATTGTCTATTAGTGAATCGTGAATAAGACTGCCTCTGCGGTCGGTTTTGTAAGACCAAGTGGCGTGATGGGCATTAAAGTCACCAAGGATTAAAGATTTAGTTGGGCAAAATGAGAATAGACTATCCCAGTCCTGCTGAGTGGTTACTATTCTAGATGGACAATAAACAGAAATAATATTCTCAAGCGGGTCACAATTGAATAATTGCACGCATACTACCTCCATACCGTTATTATTAACGAGAACGCGGCGCATTTGCGACTTAATAGATTTGTGTACTATAATAGCCACACCGCCGTATGAGTCATCCCGGTCCACACGATAAACATCATAACAACTAATTTTAAAATTACTTTCAGGTTCAAGCCATGTCTCACTTAGGGCAGCAATATGTACTTTTTCCTGGCACAATAGTTCATAAAACGATGCTAACTTTGGCTTTATACTTTGGGCATTCCATTGCAAGATATTTAATTTAAGTGGTTTGTTAGCCATCACAGGGAATAAAAAAGTTAAACAGTGCTTTTATCCACGGCCACTCTGAAACAAAACTTACTGACAAAAGGGTTAACCATTCAACGCACAACTGAAAAACACACTTTAACTTGTCATTTAAACCTGCCTTTTTGAGGTATATAACTTCCTTTATTCTGGAACACAGTTCTCTGAAAGAGGGACATTTGTCATTGCCCTCTTCCTCAACAGGCAGTTGATGAAAGTCTCCTTCTGTATCTGACGACCAAAACATCCCGTCTTCTTTAAATGGCTTTTTATTTTTCGATGGCTTTGGAGTATTATTGACCCCACTAGCCGTGGCAGGTGTTTCTACCTTGTGTATTGTGGCCTTTGTTTTAACTATCTCGGCAAATGTAGGGTGCTTTAGTTGCCCAGTGTTGTCCTTAGAAGGCGTGGAAGAGAAAAGGTATTCGTGTGTTGTCGCTGTAACTTGGGTCGGGACGCTAGTAACGGGGGGATTTACGGGGGGCACGTAACTTTCTAGGGCTTTTCTGTATGTGCATCCAAATTCAGACATAATTTCCCTTAGTCTTCTCTCTTTTTTATAGGCTGGGCAGGACCTGCTGAGCGATATGTGATTACCCTTGCAGTTAACACAAGAGAACACTAAGGTATCGCAGTTCTCATGGTGCCCGCCACACTTTGGGCAAACCACTTTTTTGGAAGGGCACATTTTCCGCATATGGCCCAACCTCCAACACTGGGAACATTGTGATACCTGGTGTATGTAGGGTAAAACTTTAATATTTATGTCATAAACACGCACTGATACTGGTAGATGATCACCTTCAAAACAAAGTCGAAGACATTCACTAGGGCACCAACCACCTTCATTCCTGTTACGACGGTCTAACCTTTTAAAAGATAAAAGTTTTGCAGGGGCTGGGCATGACATATTTTTGCGGATCTCTTCATCAGTTAAATCTATGTCTACATACTTAATTATGCCGTAGCAGACAGACAACTGCATTGCCTTCTGGATCCTCCATCCTTTTTCCAATAGCTTCTCACATGTAAGTAGGGATTGGGCTGCCGATTCACTTTCAAATTGTAGGCGAATTTTAAAAGGGTTTAAATACCTAACTTCGCTTATCTTAATAATGTTGTTTTCTCTTAAAATACGTGCCATTGCAAATTGATTCGGCAAACGTTCTTTATGCGAAACGTATATCTCATACTTTTCTTCTTTCAAAGAATTTCTACTACCGTGACATATCTTTTTCTTCCTCGACTTCACTTCTTTCCAATCCACTTCATCATCCGCACTGTCCTCTCGAACCCTCTTTTCCGGTCTTGTCTGTTCCTCATGAAGTTCAATAGCTTCGTCAATAGCATCCATGTCCGACGAATCATTTAATAAACTCTCAACATTATTGTTAAATACGAGCGTATCACAGCGCGGCGAAATGTTTATTTCATCAGTCATGATATAGTCCTAAAAGGTACGTGCAGCCGGACGGTCCGGCGCACACCTCTAGTACGTAACAATGTAATGTGTAAACAAACTTCTCGGTGGGTGCGAGCGATTAAATCCGCGACAGAAAACACAACCAGACCGCACGAGTGCCGGTACGGTAATGAGCTTTCAAAAAATGAAACATATTTCTCAAGAGATGATCCTCAACCAACAACTTCTACTGAAGAAAGCTTCAATCCGTCAGATTTTGTCCATGACCAACAAATATCACAATCTCAAACTATTAACATATCCAAAAAACACCTGTCTCTAATATTTGAAAATTATTCTCATTTCACTATAAATTTTAACAAATAAAATGTTTTATTCTTGTAATGTTTTTTTTCTACTTACCTCACAATCGAGATGTAAAGCAGAGTAGTTAGCTCGGGTGTAAGCATAAATATCTCGGGCTGCAATTGATGCTTTACAGCCCTCGGCTACTAATCTACTATTAAAACAATATTTAACAAAAAGGGTGTACATAACATGGGCACAGCTTCTGTAGCTGATATCAAAAGATATTGGAAGAATTTTGTAATCCCTACCTCCACATATTTGAAAGTCACAAGAAAGAACCCCGCTTGCAGTGGCTACTGATTTGAATTTAAGAAACTACGGAAGTCAAAACATGTTAACAATTCCGAAATTTAAATACATCATTTTTTGATCCTGCAGGAGGAGGTGATCCAATTTTATATCAACACTTATTCTGATTTTTTGGACATCCAGAAGTTTATATTTTAATTTTACCTGGATTTGGGATAATCTCTCATATTATTTCGTATTTTATTTTGAGTTGGTTGTCATACTTTCGGTCTTTTGACGACAGTCATAGATCTACTAATGGCAGCTGAGACCAACGACTTTTCTAGTCTAGAACATCTCCAAAATTACAATAAACTAGCTTTCCGCCCGCGTGGTATTCCGTTATATCGCGCTTTTTGGATTCATCATTTTCGGGGATTAATTATTGTATCATTTAGCTTCTAAGTTTACATTTGCCTATTCGTTTGCAATTTATTACCTTGTTTTAAACGACACACAGCGCCATCTATCCCCGAACTGGTATGAAGCTAACAATATTTTTGTTTTCCCTCGGGAATATCAAATTTTTTCCACAATAAATAGTACCATATTTTTTAGTCCGGGCTTCTAACATTACGTCTGCATTATTTCAAAGAAATCGGTTCAGTAGTTACTTCGTGAAAGCGGAACAAAAAAATTCACTTTCCTATTTATAATATTACTACGGATTGTTCACAATAACTTACCCTTCTATCTGAAAGTTTTTAAAGTATGCGTCAAGTAGGTCCTCAAATGTCTCACACAGCAACATCTCCATATTAGTGATACCGTCGATATCTCCCTTTGTTTCCGAACTGGTAACATTTGAGAACACTCGGATATTCTTCTCACTAAAGGGAACGATTGGGTCGTCAACTTCCTCTCCCTCGTAGTCTGCTGATATCACTTGCGTTACTTGTGAAAGGTCACCATAACTGTGCAGGCATTTTACATGTTATAAGGTATACAATAGGTAAAGAAAACCCTGTCAGATCCGTGAAGTTATTGTTAGGTATCGATAACTGATTTTACTAATGCCTACAAAGCCGGGCTAAACTTGGTAAAAACAATATTATTTCGTAAAAGGAGGTAACTTAATATATGCGCGGGCGAAGGGGGGCAGGGCACGCGGTACGCGGTCGCATCGCTCATAATAATACCGTCGAAAATGGTGTTGTCATTTTAAAAAAATACCAAATTTTGGAGAAGTTGGAACTAAATCACGAAAAAAAAAGATTATTTCACAAATCATTAGTATTGTTACTATGATAATTATGTAAAATTTCATATTTTATTTGGTCATGTGTTCACATAAGCTTCATTACCCTTTTGGGTCGGACAGGGTTTTCTTTACATATTGTATATTATGATGTTTAGGGATATATCTAATTATCAAAATATACAATATGTAAACTTTAATTATCGTTTATGAATAAATTCCTTAAACACTGTGATATTTATTCATAAAGGATGATTTAAGATAAGTGACGTTAAAAGGTACAAAATTTTATGGTTAAAGAATCGCTTGTCACTAGCTAACTTTAAGCAGCGTTTATGAATAAGAGGGAATATGTAAAGATAACACCGTCCGACCCAAAAGGATAATAAAGGTTAGGTATACACATGACTAAATAAAATATGAAATTTTACATAATAAGCACAGTAACAATACTAATGAATTTTGAAATAACCTTCCGCGAATTAATTCCAACTTACCCAAAATTTGGTAATTTTTAAAAAGTGACAACACCATTTTGGACAGTATTATTATGAATGATGCGACCACGTGCCGCGTGCCCTGCCCCCCTTCACCCGCGCATGTATTGCCTACCGCACATGTATTAAGTTACCTCCTTTTGCGAAATAATATTGTTTTTACCAAGTTTAGCTCGGCTTTGTAGGCATTAAAACAATCAGTTAACGATACCTAACAATACCTTCTCGGATCGGACAGAGTTTTCTTTACATATTGTATATGCGTGTATACAACTTGTAACATAAAGGGTATATACATACCAAGGGCATGGCACCTTTACATGACATCAAACGATATTGGAAGGGTTTTTTAATTCTATCTCTTTATGTAAGGAAGTTCTGAGAAAAAGCACCGCCTGTGATAAGATATTACCATACTGGGCGCACAGAATTATTGGAGACATTTATCGCGATTTTGGCAAGTAACGTGACGTGTGACGAGTACCTAGTTATTAACGTATGTAGTGTGGTGTCATGTTTGTTATGATTTGAATTTAAGAAACACACGGAGCCGATTATTTGTTATCAATTTTTTCAGTAAGTATTTTATATTGAGTTGAAACCCTTCCAATATTGTTTGATATCATGTAAAGATGCCATGCCCTTAGTATGTATATACCCTTTATGTTACACGTTGTATAAACAAACTGGTTTGTTATAAATGGTAAAATAAATAAATAAAAAATCAAGTACCACTTTTTGAACCTCAAAATTACAGAAGACGGTCTCCCAAAATGCTCGCCTTTCACCACTTCCTCATGCTTTCGCTGTGAAGTGTCGCAACACTCCAGCGGCACTAACCAAACGTCATTACTTGTTATTTAACCTATGTCATCTAGGTAAGTCTTTACAATTGGGAATATCCCGAGTTTATCATGATATAACCCAAGAGTGTGTACATATTATTAAACAATACACAAAATTTTGCGATAAAAGTCTCTCAAAACTTATTTTAAGATTAAGACATAACAGGAAGGCAGTAATCTCTTTGAAAAGGTACAAAATCTTCATCTTTCAATTATCTAACGAAAACTTAAACTACACAATTCCAAGTTAGCATTGACACAATTTAGTTACATTTATTATTTTCCATAAGCACGCTTTAATGTAACGCAGTTTATAACACATTAAAAACAAATCAAAACTTACTTCGCAAACACATCGATAGCATTTCCAATATTTAAACTGTAGCCTAGGTCTTCTTCACTGTTACACAGCACAGAGCCAAAACAACACAAAACTATTAAATTATTCAAGAACATATTCAAATACATACTATAGCTATAAACCGCGGAGACGCGGCTAATAAACTGATTTTTTTTTCACATTTTGCTAATAACTCGACAAAGTAAACAGCTAGTGAACTTGACCTAACAGATTAGTTGGTTGGTGCTTATCAGTAGAGCAGGGGTGACGAACCTTTTTGTAGACATGGACCGTGCTTCAGATTATATAGGTTGGTGATTTTCTTGCTATTATTATCATCTCAGCGTTAATCCCAGTCGCATCCCAAGCGTTTTCAGCTTTGGAGTCTGGGGTCCACTTTACCAGTGTAACTGCTGATTTTAGCTAAACTTCGATATTTTTCGTGAAGCGACTGCCGTCTCACCTCCACAACCCGAAGGCGATATCTAAGCATTGCAGTTAGACCAATTGTTGGACTTTTGAGGGCTCCAACAACCCGTAACGACTGCCACTAGATGTTCGTATGGCAACCGGGACCAACGACTTAACGTGCTTTCCGAGACACGACCAGACCTGTAGGCCTAGTATGAGTTTTCATTACGAAACTCGATCGTCGCTATCGAGCGCGTTTGGCTTTCTCATTGGTTGAGAGTTCTTACAACCTTGAAGCGGGCCAGTCGATGAGTCAAACGCGCTCGATATCGACGATTGAGTTTTGTAATGAAAACTCATACTAGGCCTACTGTGCAAATATTCATACTCATTCATACAAATATTTGCACTCAGCACTGCGCGGTGATCGAACCCGCGCCTCCTTGCGCAGCGGCCGTATTCGATATCGCTACGCTAGGGAGGCTGTCTGGTGATTTTTTTTGTGTTGAGGACAATTTTGTATCAACTGATGCGTTGCGTCTTGCGTGTCGTTCGATGCCCGCACGGAATAAATATTTGTTTGACCTATAGGTAGTTGTTCCGGGGCTGGCTGTTTGTGACTTTAAACGCACCCACGATACAAGAGTAGTTCCTAATGTGAAGTAAACTATTAAAAAAAAAAGAGGCTTAAATGATATAACAATGCGCGTCCAAGCTCAAAGCTGCTGTTAATATACAACATGTAACGTAGAGGGTATATACATAACAAAGGCATGGCATCTTTACATGATATCAAACGATATTGAAAGGGTTTTTTAATCCTATCTCTTTATGTTAGGAAGTTATGAGGAAAAACACCGCCTGTGATAGGCTACTATCATACTAGTCGCACAAAGATATTGAAGACATTTATCGGATTTTGGCAAGTAACGTGACGGGTAACGAGTAGTTATTAACGTATGTAGTGTGCTGCCACGTTTGTTATGATTTTATTTTAAGAAACACCCGAAACCGAAAATTTGGTACTAATTTTTTGAGTATTTTATTTTGAGTTGAAACCCTTCCGATATCGTTTGATATCATCTAAAGATGCCATGCCCTGCATGTATAGGTATTTATTATTAGGACAACAAGATGGGATTTTTTTGTGATTCTCAAAAATATTGGTTGTTAAACTTTGACAACCCACCCTAATTGCGTAACACACTTATTATTTGAAATCATTTTGAAGTATATTGCTAATCCATTGCTCCATATGTTCAAAAAATTAGTGCTCAATAACGTACCCAAATAAAGCAATGAATGTTATTAATCTGTCAAAATGTAACTATGTTATGTATTGTTTAACCTTCTGTATTGTTTTATTATTTTTAATTGTGTCTGTTGTCTGTCTGTTGTATGTCTTTGATATTAGTCTGTTCGCATGCTTTAAAATTATATTATATTCCAGTTACACAGGGAAACCTATAATTGGCCATAATATTATAATGTAATACTCATACTTGTAAAATATACTATGTATCGCTGTTGGTTACCTAAATAAATAAATAAAATAAAAATGTAACCCATTGCTAATGATGGTGTGTTATGTAATTCATCATCATCATCAGCCTCTACTCGTCCACTGCTGGACATAGGCCTCCTTCATGGCACACCAACAAGCTCGATCCTGAGCAGTTCTCCGCCAGCCACCACCAGCCATCTTTTTGATGTCGTCGCTCCATCTCGCCCAAGGGCGTCTTACGCTACGTTTGCCGATAAGCGGTCTCCATTTCATTCGGACTCGTTTACCCCAACGGTTGTCGGTCCTGCGGCATATGTGACCAGCCTATTGCTATTTCAGCTTGCTAATCCTCTCAGCTATGTCGGTGACTCTGGTCCTCTGTCGGATCACCTAATTTCTGATGCGGACCTTCAGAGAGACGCCCAACATAGCTCGCTGAGCGGCTTTAAACTTATAGACTAGTCTGACCATTAGTGTCCACGTCTCGGTTCCGTAAGGCCGCTGCCTGGAATCTTGCGGGCAGCGGGGCGGCGGTGGCGGCGGCGAGCGAGCGGCAGGATCATATGCGTAAAATCAAACGGACTGGTTCTCGAAAACAGCGGCGCTGCAGCGGGGCGGCGGTGGGCAGCGAGCGGTGTACTTCTCGCGGTCGAATCTTGCGGGTAGCGGGCGGGCACCGAGCGGTGATCGAGCGTTAGGAATAAATTTGAATCAAAAAGATGTTGCCGCCATTATTCAGACATTTCTTTCTCGAATAAAAACAAATATCTCGCCAACACAATCGTGAACACAACACTAAGCGGCTATAGTGACGCGCGATCTGCTCGCTAGTTTCGAGAACTGGTCTTCGATGCCCGCCCGGCTCCCGCGCCGCTGCGGCCGCCACCCCGCTGCCCGCAAGATTCGAAGCAGCGGCCTAAGTCATGACGGGTAGGACGCACTGGTTGAAGATTTTAGTCTTCAAACATTGGGGTATAGGCGACGAAAATACCGGACGAAGTTTACCAAAAGCTGCCCATCCCAGCTGGATCCTTTTATTTGCCTCCTTCTCGAAGTTGCTTTCCCTAATTGCAACGTTTGTCCGAGGTATACATATTTTGAAACAACTGCGAGTGGTTCCGTTTACGGCAACCGGTCCCGTAGTTTCCCGTTCATTGAACATAATTTTGGTCTTGTTTAAGTTCATCCGGAGACCGATGCGTTGGGAGGAGTCAGCTAAGTTGGCCAGCATTTGTTCCAGCTCTTGCTGCGATTCCGCCATGATGACGATATCATCTGTAAATCGCAATCGAGATGTACTCGCCATTGATGTTAATGCCCCAACCCTGCCAATCCAGCGTCTTAAACATATCCTCGAGGGCATAGGAGAACAATTTGGGAGAAATAACGTCCCCTTGTCTCACTCCTCGCTTAAGAGGGATATGTTTAGTCTGCTGGTTTTGGACTTGGGCGGACATTGTGGCGGCATCTTAAAGACATCTCATCACTTGGATATATCGACTTGGCATCGCTGCAAAGATTCCAGTAATGTAGTTACCCTGTCGTAACCACTGTCCAAGAACCACGAATGACAGCCGAGACTAAAGGAGGGGTTTGGTATGTAAAGATAGCCAGCCATCCACGGACCACCCGCATCAAGGGTTGCTTAACCTGATCCATCGACCCACGCGGTTGTTAGGAAATCAAAATTGGTTTATTCAGGGTTTGATCAAATAGGTACAGGTCGTCCTCCGTGGCGCAGCGGTCAACACGCCTGCTTGAGACGTGGAGGTCCCGGGTTCGATCCCCGGCCAGGTCATGATGGTAAACGCTCTTTTCCTGATTGGCCTGGGTCTTGGATGTTTATCTATGTATGTATCTATTATAAATATAGTATCGTTGAGTTAGTAACCCATAACCACAAGTCTCGAACTTACTTTGGGGCTAGCTCAATCAGTGTGAAAAAAAAGGTACGTGTCAAGACAATGGCCCCGATTCCCTTGTTATGTTGTCATGAAGACAAGGACAGAAGATAAAAATTCAGTTTAGACTTGTCAAATTAGTGCGCTCCTGACGTAAACTGGCGTATTTATAGTCGCCATGTTTTTAATCGCGTCTAAACTGTCTATGGAGTATCTTATTTTGACAGGTCTAAACTGACATTTTATCTTCTATCCTTTTCTTAATAAAATAGAAAGACAAAGATGCACTTAACTTAAAATTAGTTTAGTTTGTGAACAATAGAATCGGCGCCATTATAAAAAAAATGGATTTTAATACTGGGCCGACTACGAGATGACGACTAAAGGAGAAATTTTGAAGAAAAATACATGTTACATGTACCGGACCACAAATGAATAGGGATAAGAACAGAAGATTCGTCGTGTTCCGGCATGATGTCTGGTGAAGCCGTACGGGGGACGGGTCTGAGCAGTTGTGTTGCGATGTGTGCCGGGTACGTTGCGTCAAATGTTGATGTGCCGGGAGTTTGGTCGTGGAGGGCCTTCACATCAATCTCCCTCTGGCGCAGCATCGTTGGTCGTGTTATTGGGTCTAACATTGCACCACCTTTTTTTTTTTTTTGTTCCGGTTGGAAACTCCTCATGGATGTCCGCCGCTCTGGGGCGGGCGACGGGGTCTGTCAGACTCTTACTGACTAAAAACCACCCGGTTGTTCCTTCTCACACCTACACCGGGTGCTGCGAGAACTAATACTGCTTCCGCAACCCCCGATTGGTGCTGGCCCACCACCGCAGGCCTCCTCCGGTCAAGGGGGGGAGTGAGGTGTAGGACTCCCCCCGTGACGTCTAAGAGTAGCGCGCGTGGAACACTTCGCGCCGCCACCACGGGTCCTGATGTTTGGGGGGCGACAGATGTCCCCGAGTCTATCGCCCCTGAACCCATTTAGGGGGGCTGGAAGAGGGCGTTATCCGCCCTCCGACGACTTCCTATTCACTAAGGTTTTTTAAGTAAATGGGCTTAATAAACTAGTGCGCTTTACCATCAACGATTGCATCACTGCTTACCATCAGGCGGGATTGCAGTCAAGCGCTAGTTTATAATTATTAAAAAAAAAAAAGAAGAATGATTATGAAGTAAGTATTATGAAGTTGTGTCCCACTCGCAGGATAATTGCGTAACACAGTACTTAGGTTTTATTTTGACGGTTCAACAACATTCATTGCGTTGTTTACGTTGTTGAGCAAATACATTTTTCGAACAAATGGCGCAATGGATTAGCAATTTGATTCTGAGAGTAACAGTGTGTTATGCGACAGCCTCCGTGGCGTAGCGGTAGCGAATGTGGCCACTGGGCAAGGAGGCCCGGTTTCGATCCCCGCGCAGTGCAAATATTTGTACATATGCATGAATATGAATATTTGCACTGGTATGGTCGTGCCTCGGAAAGCACGTTATGCCATTGGTCCCGATTGAAATTTATGAACATCTAGTGGCAGTCGTTTCGGGTTGTTGGAGCCCTCAAAAGTCCAACAATTGGTCTAACTGCATTGCTTCGATATCGCTTTCGGGCTGTGGAGGCCAGACGGCAGTCTCTTCAAGGAAAATATCGAAATTTAGCCAAAAATCAGCAGTTAGACTGATAAAGCGGACCCTAGACTCCAAAGCTGAAAAAGCTACGGATGCGACTGGGATTAACGCTGAGATGATGATGAGTAATAGTGTGTTATGCGTTTAGGGTGTGTCTGTCAGACGATATAGTGACGTTTGTAGCACCCTTTTTTGGTGCTTAGCTGCAACCTACCATATGTTTGCCATCTCTGCTTTAACATATGACAACTCGCATCTCTTGCTGCAACAGTTCGGCATGCATTTCCTGTTTGCTGAGGCATAAAGCACTTTATAGTGAGTAACAAAGTTAGTACAGTGTTTAAGATAAATTCTCTGAGTTTTAAATTAGTCAGCCAAAGTTTCAGGAATTTTACATGACGTGTTTTGAAGATCATTGTTTAAACTTTGATGGAGTCGATTCACTTGTTCGCAAATTAAATTAAATTAAAGTTCGGTGCGGCGTCTTCTTTTAGTTTCATTAAGAAGAGGACAGAATATAATCTATAATCTATATAAAGCTGAAGAGTTTGTTTGTTTGTTCGCGCTAATCTCGGGAACTACTGGTCCGATTTGTAAAATTCTTTTTGCGTTGGATAGCCCATTAATACTGGAAGGCTTTAGGCTTATAGCACCACGCTGCGATCAATAGGAGCGGAGCATAACTAACTCCACGCGAACGAAGTCGCTGTGCGGGCGCTAGTAATAAATAACTAAGTATCTATTATTTATTTAAAAGTCGCACTGATCTTAAATTTAGTAAAGAAGGAAATCGGCGCCGGGATCTCTAATTTTATGAAATTTCAGTGTTGTGCCGCCTTTTTTCATATAAAATTGATAGGGAGTATTTACCTATACCTTGACATTTATTTAAAAAAAAGACATTTAAGCATAGTATAAAAATCATACAGTAGGTCGACGCCTTTGATTTCGCGTAAAATGCCGACACCGTTTAGACAGTAACGCATCGGCCAGGGCTGTCACAAATAAACAATATTGATGAAAATATTTATTTATTGCAGATCAACATCGATAGCTGTATTATATTTCATTAATTTGCTATTTTTACTAAGGGAACAACTCGAGACAGATTTAAGTTATTTAGATGGTATTTTCGTAACCAGCACCCCTATCCACCTCGTAATTAACACCCATATCATATTAATATACATTTAAATTGGCGTCCGCCATCTTGGATTTCAAAAAGGGTGGCTTTTTCGTAACAAGCACCATAATTATACTCAAAATTGACACTCATATCAAATTATAAAACAAACAAATAAAAAAACAAACACGCGTTAGCCCTTATATGATAGATACCGAGCTACGAACATCGTTTTGTTCGCAGCTCGGGTGCCGCTACCCGCGTCTCGTCCCTCACACCCCGCACGATTACTCTGTCTAGACGTCGTCGTTAGACGACTGTATGATTTTTAGACTGTGCATTTTAGTATGGCAACACCATTCTCTTCTCTCGCTTTCGTTTTTCAAATTTTTGTACTTACAATATCAGCAAATACCAACATTGCACGTTTATTCGTACCCTCTAAAGTTCATATTCCTATAAAAAATCCAAATACTTACAATTCTTATATCTTTACATCTGTCCTCATCTTAATATTGATGTAAGAAAAAAATAGTCTAATGGGTCATGGATAAATATTTGATAAAATATGTTTCTAATTGGATGCCATTAAATTATCGTTAGTAGTACGACAGATCGTTTTGATTTTCTTTTAATTATTTAGTCATTTACAAAAACAAGACAAGACAGACGAGATTCACGAATACCAATAGGTACCTACACACTTGGTAACTTTTAATTACATTTTTTTGTGAAATACGAATGAAACGTTGAAATCATCATCATCATCAACCTTTTTATCGTCCTACTGCTGGGCACAGGTCTCCTCTCATACAGAGAAGGATTTGTCGTCCTCCGTGGCGCAGCGGTCAACACGCCTGCCTGCGACGTGTAGGCCCCGGGTTCGATCCCCGGCCAGGTCATGATGGAAAACGATCTTTTCCTGATTGGCCTGGGTCTTGGATATTTATCTATGTATGTATCTATTATAAATATAGTATCGTTGAGTTAGTATCCCATAACACAAGTCTCGAACTTACTTTGGGGCTAGCTCAATCTGTGTGATTTGTCCGTATATATTATTTATTTATTTATTTATTATTTTCCTTTACCGTTTGATCAGTCATTGGTGTCCAAGATATACTTAGAAAGTACATATAACTTAGAAAAGTTACATTGGTACTTGCCTGACCTGGAATCGAACCCGCACACTCATAATTGTGAGGCTGGTGTTTTAACCACTAGGCCACCACGACTTCGTTGAAATAAATACCTTGATTAAAAAAGTCCACATCCAGTCTACATTTCAGCCTAAGATATACTTCAGTTGGCTTGTCCTACTAATAATATTATCAATGCGAAAGATTATGATTATGAATGGATGTTTGTAACTCTTTCACGCAAAAATTACTTAACGGATTTAGATGAAATTAGGCACACAGGTAGTTTACAACCAGGAATAAAATATGTGTAGGATAATTTCGTCCCGATATTCTCCGAAACATATCCGGGTAAAACCACGGGGCGCAGCTAGTACTTACCGAACATAATTTAGTTACTATAGTTTTTTCTCATTTATTCAAACTAGGCTGAGAGTCAGCATTTTAAGAACTTTAAAATATAAAAGACCGCTCCCCAAAACGGACAATTTCCTAGTGCTGGGAAGAATTGACGAAAGAAATTCTTCATCGTGTACTCAGTAACTATAAGGCACTACTACCACCTAAGGAGGAAAAACGTCGTTTGGAAATTTGGATCAATAGTTAGCATAAGGCTGGAAACGCGAACCCATCTTCAGCAAGCGTGGTGGACGGTGGTCAATCATCATCATCCCAGCGTTAATCCCAGTCGCATCCGAAGCCTTTTCAGCTTTAGAGTCTGGGGTTCGTCTTACCAGTCCAACTGCTGATATGGCTAAACTTCGACATTTTCTATGAAGCGACTGCCGTCTGACCTCCACAACCCGAAGGCGACATCGAAGCATTGCAGTTAGACAAATTGTAGGACTTTTGAGGGCTCCAACAACCCGTAACGACTGCCACTAGATGTTCGTAGGGCAACCGGGACCAACGGCTTAACGTGCTTTCCGAGGCACGACCAGACCAGTACAAATATTCATATTCATGCATACAAATACTTGCACTGTGCGGGGATCGAACCCGCGCCACCTTGCGCAGCGGCCGCGTCCGCTACCGCTACGCCACGGAGGCTGTCAAACTCGACGGTGGACGGTGGTCAATACTCGGCCTTATACTTTTGAGTAAAGGCTTTTGTCCTGCAGTGGGACAATGGCCTGTAGTACACAGACGGCCTTATCACAGCCTCGCACTTAGATTTTGACGTTTCATAAGCACCCATGTAGGCTTAGTTAAAGGTTGTAAAGTAAAAGATGACCTAATGCCCTGATTCTCTTATTCAAAAACTAAAAAATAAAAGTCTAACTTCAATTTCATTTAAAAAAGGACAGACGAAAAATTATTAGTTTCCTCTTCTTCTTCAGCCTATAGGCTGAACACATCATCATCTATAGATGTCCACTGCTGGACAAAGGCCTCCCCCAAGGCTTTCCACGATGACCGATCTTGTGTGCAGGTCATCGGTCCACCTTGTTGGGGGCCTCCCTACGCTGCGTCTTCCGGTACGTGGCCGCCACTCCAGAACCTTACTGCCCCATCGGCCATCATCGCTTCTACGAGCAATGTGCCCTGCCCACTGCCACTTAGTTTTAGCGACACGAAGAGCTATGTCGGTGACTTTGGTTCTTCTGCGGATCTCGTCATTTCTGATTCGATCACGCAGAGAAACTCCGAGCATAGTTCTTTCCATTGCCCTTTGTGAGACTCTGAGCTTTCGTATGAGGCCCATTTATTAGTTTAGTTCCGCCAAATTAAGATACTCCATAAACAATCTTCGACGTGATTAAAAACATGGCGTCTAAAAATACGCCCATTTACGACATGCGCTGACTACTTTGACAGAACTAAATTTATATTTATCTTCTGTCCTTTTCTTAACGGGATAGAAGGAATAAGGCGCACTGAACTTTTCACTAAATATTTAGTTTAGCTTTTGAACAATGCAATCGGCACCTATGTATGTGTCTTATATATTTATCTCATTGAAGACACTTGTCATACTTATTTGTAATTCCTGAGGCTGAGATATTAATGTCTGCCTGTGTCAGCTCTAAGAGAACTAAGGAACTAACGACACTTGATATGATGCTTACGCATTCCATACAAAAACAGTAGCTGATCAGAACTGAATAATTGTGGTTAGTCTCTAAATCTGATCTTATCTTATTCCATGTTCTTATTTTCCTTCCCATAACGAGGCTAACCACCATCTCTTACTTTAGTGTATGAAAAAGATGGAGCTATACGTCCCATATAGCTCCGTCTTTTTCCCTTTATTTAAGGAAGATTAAAATAATACTACTGTAATTATTAGCCCTCTAGATTATGTGTTATTTTTAACCGACTTCAAAAAAAAGGAGGTTATCAAAAGAGGTTATAAAATTTCAAGTGTATGTATGTTTTATGTTTGTGCGCGCATATTTCCAGAACAACAAGTCCGATTTAAGTAATTATTTTTTGTTGTACTATGTATTGTTCAACTTAGGGAATACTATAAGTTTCATCAAAATCGGTTCAGTAGTTTTTGAGATAGGGACTTTTTTCGTCATGGCTCTAGAAGTCGGTGTCTCGAGGTTTCTGTTGTTTAGCTCGCCACCGTCTTCTAGAGCCATGACAAAAGTAAAATTATTTTTCCTTTTAAGTGTTTTTTGAAGTCGGTTTCTATTTTTTTGGAAGTTTTTATAAACTTCGTCGTTTTTATAAACTTCGTTCGTTCGTTGTCGTCCTCCGTGGCGCAGCGGTCAACACGCCTACCTGCGACGTGGAGGCCCCGGGTTCGATCTCCGGCCAGGTCATGATGGAAAACGATCTTTTCCTGATTGGCCTGGTGGTTATAAATATAGTATAGTTGAGTTAGTATCCCATAACACAAGTCTCGAACTTACTTTGGGGCTAGCTCAATCTGTGTGATTTGTCCGTATATATGTATGTATTAACTTAGCTCCAGTAGGAGTTCCTCCTGTATCGTGGGTTCGTTTACAAACATATAAACCTACTTAAACCAGATCTATAATAATTACTTTTTAAATATTTCATTGTAGCTTTAATAGTATTATAAGGCATTTAAATACTTTCCACGATCGTCTTCCGGATAACGCAGTCCAGTACCTAGAATTAAAGTGCGTCATGAGCCACGTGCGCATGAGTTGAAAGATCAACGTTAAACATAAACAGTTGCAGTAGGTACAGACGACAGCACATCAAGCCACTAGATTCTGTCAGATTTCATTATTAGATTTGAACTTTATCTCTGAAGCATTAAGGCTCAAGGTTGATTGGGAATATTTGACAGTTTGAGGTAGCTTGAGCTGCTGTCGTCCGTACATAAGTAGCAGTTAATAGCCAATACGGTCCTATGCCTTGTAATATAAGTTGAATTCATTTTAGATTTTAGGGTTTTGTTTCCAAAGCACCAATGGGACACTTACTAAGCCTCCGTATTCCGTCCGTTAATCCACCCATCAGGTGTCATTCCGTCAATCTGTTCTACATCCGTCTGTCTGCCAGCGGCTGTATCACATGATCCGTAACAGGCAGACGGTTGAAATTTTCCTAGAGTGTGTATCTATTGTCGTTATAACAGCAAATAATAACCACCATACAAAGCCATGTTTTCTTTTTATTGGATCACTATTGTACCGCGAAACCTTTCGCCGATTTTTAACCGACTTCAAAAAGGAGGAGGTTACTCAATTCGACCGTATATATGCTTTTTTTTATGTTTGTTCGCGCATAACTTCGTCGTTTATAACCCGATTTTGATAATTCTTTTTCTGTTGGAAAGAAGACGTTCCCAAGGTGGTCCCATGATAAGGATATCAGGGTTTGGAAGACCAGAGAAAACAAGGGGAACTTTCAAAAATTGCAGGGGCGACTTGTGCATTTCTTAGCATTTTCATTAAGTATTTTAAAGCACTACAATTTACTAAAGGTCTGGAGTAGATCTCATGATGGAGCCGGGAGACAGTCGAAGGAACTCCTCAACAATTCACAGCAGCTACCTTTTGTTTGGGCTCGATTAATTTGTATTGATAAGAGCTATACACCTAGATGGGTTGTGACTGACATAAAAGCTCTGATGATGAAGACAAAGGCCAGTTCCGGAAACTCCTCAACAGTTTACAATAGCTACTTTGTGGTTGGACTTAATTCATTATATTGATGAGACCTTTGCATCCACTGGGTTAAAATAATGGTCTGCAGTAAATTTGAAGATGAAGACCATAGGCAGTTGAGGGAATACTTACCGGGTAAAAATTAAAGTAAACAAAATTACGTCGTTTCCCAACTATATTTGGGTCAGCTTCCAGTCTGATCGGATGCAGCTGAATACATAGTACTTTTAACAACTAAAAAGTGTAAAATAAAAACCTTTTTACAAAAAAAAACAACCGACTTCCAAACCACTACAAAGTGAAAATAACTAATTTCGGAAGTCGGTGTCAAAACGAATATAAAAACCAAAGACACCGACTTCCGAAATTAGTTATTTTTCACTTTGTAGTGGTTTTGGAAGTCGGTTGTATTTTGTAAAAGGTTTTTTGTAATATAGTTACAGCCATGGGCGTACCCAGGTGGGGGGGGGGGGCAGCCCCCCCTGGAAATCTCGCAGACATGTATGAACTCCCCTAATTACTAAACAAAGTATAAATGAGGACTTATCGATAACTTTTAAATAAACCACGCAGTAGACACAGCGGTAGGTCGTGGTGGCCTAGTGGTTAAAACACCAGCCTCTCAAGTATGAGTGCGCGGGTTCGATTCCAGGTCGGGCAAGTATCAATGCAACTTTTCTAAAGTTATATGCAGTTTCTAAGTATATCTTGGACACCAAAGACTGAAGGTGAAGGAAAACATCTTGAGGAAACCTGGACTTTAAGTCTGAAATCGCCAACCCGCATTGAGCAAGCGTGGTGATTACGCTCTATCCTTCTCTGTATGAGAGGAGACCTGTGCCCAGCAGTGGGACAATAAAAAAAAGGTTGATGATAATGATGATGATGACGCAGTAGACACTGACAAAACGTACGGTGTAATTTCCAAAACACCGCGTGCGACTACAGCGCACAAAGATTATTCACTCTAAAAATTTGACTTGTCCATCTAGGCTAGAAGCTGGGTACGCCCATAACTTAAAACTCAACTAAGACCTTAGTTTTCGATATCTTTTATATAAATCTTAATCTAAGTGGCATTTAATTGAAGAACAGCACTCAGATTCACTCTCTCTTCTTTGACTCTTAGGTCCGTATTACACAAGGAAACTCAAGCATTGATCTCTGCTTAAGCATTGCATAAAACTAGTTTCAATTTCAACCAATCAAATGGCTTGAAACGAGACCTAAGTAGAGCTTGAGTTTTGAGTGACGTTCTGTAATACGGACCTTAGCTTCTAAGTAGGTAAGTGTTATAATACGCCAAAAAGCAGATTATCGAATAATGGAGCCGATTCTCTTGTTCACACACTAAATTAATTGCATCTTTTTCTTTCCATTTAGTTAAGAAAAGCACACACACACACAACACACACGCACACACACACACACACACACACACACACACACACACACACACACACGCACACACAACATTTTATTTTACTCCTGTCAAATTAAGGTAGACAGTTTAGACGCGATTATCATGTCACTGAAATCGTTATGAAATAAGCTATAAGATTTTCTATAGTTTTGGCAGCCTCCGTGGCGTAGCGGTAGCGGACGCGGCCGCTGCGCAAGGTGGCGCGGGTTCGATCCCCGCACAGTGCAGGTATTTGTATGCATGAATATGAATATTTGCACTGGTCTGGTCGTGCCTCGGAAAGCACGTTAAGCCGTTGGTCCCGGTTGCCATACGAACATCTAGTGGCAGTCGTTACGGGTTGTTGCCCTCAAAAGTCCAACAATTGGTCTAACTGCAATGCTTTGATGTCGCCTTCGGGTTGTGGAGGTCAGACGGCAGTCGCTTCACGGAAAATGTCGAAGTTTAGCCATTTCAGCAGTTGGACTGGTAAAGTGGACCCCAGACGCCAAAGCTCCAAGGCTTCGGATGCGACTGGGATTAACGCTGTGATGATGATGATGACTCAGATTCACTCTCTCTTCTTTGACTCTTAGCTTCTAAGTAGGTAAGTATTATAATACGCCAAAAAGCAGATTCTCGAATAATGGCGCCGATTCTCTTGTTCACACACTAAATTAAATGCATCTTTTGCTTTCCATTTAGTTAAGAAAAGGATAGAAGATAACATTTTATTTTACTCCTGTCAAATTAAGGTAGACAGTTTAGACGCGATTATAAACATGGCGACTAAAAATACGCCAGTTTACGTCATGAGTGCATTAATTTGACAGGTCTAAACTGACATTTTATCTTCTGTCCTTTTCTTAATGAAATTGAAAGAAAAACACGTACTGAACTTAAATTTAATTTAGTTTGTAAACAAGGGTTTCGGCGCCAATATCTTGTTAATCGACTTTTGTTGCCAATTGGGTTGTATCCTAAAAAATAATTTAATGTTCATCAGATAGTTTATAAAAAATATTGAATACGTATTTTTTCTTTTTTCTTTCATTCAAATACTAAGGAAGATATGTTCATTTGAAATGTCACATGACGTCACGCCGTGGTACAAAATATACCACGGCGTGACGTAATTAGCCCCCACTCCTTAACTTTAATACGCTATATCTCAGTAGTTTTTGGTAATTTCAACAAAATAAAAAATACGTGTCTTAATTTTTTTAATTATCTATAAGACGGACTAATTATTTTTTTTTATTTTCATATCTTGGATACATCACTATTGTATCGTGTCAAAAATAGTCTTATCACAGTTTTATTCGGATTCCATTTCAGTTTGCTTCTGTAAAACATAATCAGTCTATAATGTTCCCACTCCCAGGACGCAGGCCTCCTCTTGGTGAGAAGCGATGGGCCGGAATCTACCATCGCTTAAAGAAATACTGATATACGAAGTTTTCTTTCACCGTTTTTCAGAGTAGTATTTAGTGATGAAATAATTTACACAGTAAAGGGACTGATGGGGTTCGAAGTTACGATCTACTTACAACTTCTAAGCCGCGGCCGGTATCCCTAGGCCACCATTACTCTCTCCTATAAAACATTCTCTACTATTTGTTGGCTCTGAGAATTAACCATAGTTTAGTGACAGTAGGCAGAGCACATTGCTTAAAGAATGGAATGGACGAAGCATGGGCGTAGCCAGCCTTAGGCTCAGGGTGGGCAGTCCCGGATTTTTTTTTTTGTTTGATTAGGTACCTTATAGATCAGAGCCAGTGTGTGGGGCAACCCCCCGGCTTGCCCCAGTGTGGCTACGCCCATGGGACGAAGGGACCGAAAGGTTCTGGAATGACCGAGTACCGGAAGACGACTTCCCACCTGTGATCTGATGAAGGACGCAGAAATCCGCTCGATGCTAGAAGCACAGAACCGGGAGTTGGAGTGTCTGTTTTTGGGAGGCCTATTTTCAACATCGAAGGTCTTTCCGCAGAAATAGTGATGACGAAGAAGTATTACTATTAATTAATCAGCCAACTGTTTAAAATCAATGTTCTAAATAAAATTAGTGAATCGACTAAAAATCAAGGTTGGTACAGACATCCATTCACGCGCCGCGATAACCCCGCCTCACCTCTTGTGTGAATTAACCCTTATCTGGTGAACACTTGTGAATTCGATCGCTGAGTTAATAATAGTCTTTATTTAACTGTTTATTTGTGTTTATTTTTTTATAACTATTATAATTATGACGCACATTTAGCTGTTTAAAGTGATTGTTCTGGTAAGCTATTGGATTTACCTATACAATCAATTATACAAACTAATTTTGATATTTTTAAATTATGGAAAACATCAAATGATCTGAAAATGTAGATCCCTAATTGCTTTTTTGTTCTAACAACATTTATCGTTCTTTTAGAGTAGGTATTTTTTGTATTGTCGTAAGTATTGACAGGCTGAAAAAAGCTTCAGATGCGACTGGTATTAACGCTGAGATGATGATGATGATGACTTATTATTGACAGTACCTACTAAATTAATATTTGATCACCTGTCCTGTTCTAAATATAATAGAAAGAAGGAGATGCACCGAAGTTAAGTTGAGATTGTAAACAAGAAGGAATTGGTCTTTGATTTTTACTCTTGTAGTTTTAATTTGTAATTGTTTATCAAAGCCAGTATTACACACTATGTAGCCAAGCATATTGTACGTTACGGAATTGCATCGTTGACAGGGGTGTTCAGCACTGGTACAGCTACACAGGAGCTAAACTTAGTATTCGGGAACACTGCTGGAGCTGCTGAACCTTGGACAAAACTATCTTTGCTTTGTGTAGATTAAATTTCTTAGTATTGTATAATTCCATGGCACACATGTGAGCACAATGTACTTGCTGTAAAGCATCTATTTGTTGGGTTAGTTTTTTTTATTGTTGCTTTTTTGTGTCTTCCATAATGGACGCTCTCAGTGTACAAAATATTTCTGCATCGTTTTCACACGGTTGATTTCAACATGAATAATGTAATCAAATATTTGTATCAATAGCTTGATAATTTAAAAGAGTGTCCATGGAGTTTCTTGCCCGTTCTTCTCCATAGGTACCTACTCTTTGGAATGGGCGACTAGCTTCATCTTACTGAATGACCGACCATCTGACAATTCAAAAGTGCCTGTAACTTGTTTATTTGCAATAAATGCTTTGATTTTGATTGGCTCTTAAGGCGATTAGTAACGACGATGACCTTGCGCATCTGGGCGGGGCTAGGCAGAAACCCCCGCGCACCCCGCATCATATTTACGTGCACGTTCCCTACTCGCTTGCTTCGAGCGCGGACGTCTCGCAACAAACGTAGAATGCCATACCATGTCTTACATGTCTATAAAGTATACTATTCTGTCTAAAAAGTACCTAATATAGAAAGAATTACGTGGTATCAAAACTCATGCCCTAAAGTGAAACATATTAGGTAATTACTTTTATTATGTTGTTTTCGATACTGCGTTGCAGGGATTTTTTTATTTAAAAAAGGGAAAACAAATATTAATTTATAAAATGATTAATGCAAAATGGGAACCGGTTTATTCTTTTTTATTTATAGTTATTATTTAGCATTTAGCGTTTTTGGTATAATTCCCATTGATACTTACCAGGACTTAAAAAAAAATCCCGGAAACTCCATCATCTAAATAAAACTCACAGGTCAGACTAAAATAGGTGCATATTATTTAGAATACATATTGTTTAAAAAATTTTGCTGACCAAATTTTAGGTAATGAACACCTGAGACTAATGAACTTAAAGAATGAAAAAAATAAATTGTTTTAATTTACCTACTAGAAAAAAAAATTGGGGAAATTTAATCAAGTTTCATATGGATTAAATTACAAGTATCAATTATATATATTTTTTAGGGAAGGAAAATATTATTGTTTTGTACTTAGCAAAAATTTGACGATTTTTTTTTTTGAGATGTTCTTAATTTTTATTGGAGGAATGAACAGGTGTGGCCTTAGAAATAGGGCATACAATTAGCGTAATTTTTGTTTTACCGGTAGAAAAAACGGTAATTGAAATATTTTTACCGGTAAACCGGTAAAAACGGTAAATTTATATTTTTTTTTCCAAAATATTAATTATGTGATTGGGTAGTCTTAAAGCAGAAAATAAATAAGTACACAAGGTACAATGGTAGTGAACATATTACATATTGCTTAAAATGAGCATATAAACACAATTTTAAAACCATGACCTTTTCTTTGGCGCAGTCAAGCGTAAATGTAGCACCTTTAGATTAATTTAGACAATTTTCATTTTCAAAACGCAGCCAGCCAACGAATGCTGGTAAATCTACATCAAGCCCGTTTAGAACCCGGATATAACCTCAATGTAGCTTGCTAAACCTCAATGCGATCTTCAGTGTCAAGTAGGTATACTGGCTTGCACCAGTTCTTTTTAGCCAAGGCAAGGAGAGCGGAGTGATTCACTTGTCAACCGCGACCACATCTCGATGCATTCCCACGTCGGTTTTTAGGAAATATTCCCTGAGACTGCATATCTCGCGATTGTGGAGGGTCTTACCATTTCAAAAGCTTCAACTTTCTCTTTTTCGCGGGGTATAAACTAATACAGCCTCATAACCGATGTCAGTGGGTGATGCAATTGAATTGTAGTCAGCACCGAACGGACCCTCCTATCCAGGGTGTCGACTTCGGTCCGAGTCCATTTTAGTATGCTGAAAGAGTACATAAAATCGGGATGATCCAACCGTTGAAGGTTCGTACCTTATTTCCGCTTAATAGAAGACTATTTATTACTTTTTTCAGCGACGCGAAGATGAATATGAGATGCAAAACGTTTCTTCAGCGATTGCTTCATACCAGTAACATTGATACGTTGGGTATCAATGTTACTGGTATAAAGCATTCGACATACCCAATATTTATAGGTTTCAGATGCAGAGAGCGCTCTAAGGTTTACGGAACGTGAGTTAGGTTCCCATGGATGCCGCAATCTCTCCTCGCTTTACATGCATGACCACACATTTATCCACACAAAATTCCATCCTGATAACGCTACTGAAAGTTTCAGTAATTTTCAGTAGCTCCTTCAGTTGAAATTTGTGGGGAGCAATGAATTTTAAGTCACTCATGTAAAGGAAGTGCGATATAACCTGACCACCTCTCCTCAGCCGATAGTCTAGACGTGTATTCTCCAGCAGTGTACTTAGAGGATTCAAGGCTAAGCAAAATCAAAGCTGACTCAAAGTATCGCCCTGGAATAGACCTGGCTCGGATCGCTATTCCTATGAATATCTCGATATCCAGGATAGCGAAGGACCGTCCTCCATTAGCCATACACGTCATCAAGATGGTGTGCAGAGTTGCATCAACTTTATAGAACTCGATCACCCGCATGGGCCTTGTATGTGGCACCAAGTCATAATAGGCCTTATTATATAATAATAATTATTATTATTCATTTATTTCTCCTCACAATGTTTTGTTTATAGCTAAAACCGTACAATTACTCAGTCTAGTATTTGTTACATATGTGAGGAGCTGGTGTCCGTGAAAGGCAATATAAAAAAAAAAAACTATTCAACTTGTCGATAGATCCTTTTGGGAACGACGAACTTGTTGGATAATGGCCATGTTATTAAGGAGTAGCTCCTTAGTACCGCGGGAGCCGCTCCTACATCCATTTTGAGAGGCAGACATGATGAGTTGCTGTCAATATGTTTGTTAATTTTAACTTTAAAATTGGATGTAAGAACTTTAAAGATGGTCGGTAAACAAGTGATCGGCCAATAATTTTTTGGTTCCGCAGTGCTACCTGATTTACGGAGCAGGTGGGTTACTCTAGTTGTTAGGAACTGAGGTAGCGAACCAGACTCAAGCGAGCGTGCAGCATTGAAAACCATTTGATCCAAAAAAGCGACAGGCACCAAACAGATACTGCGCCAGAATGAACACATGGCATCGTCATCCAGTAGGTAAGTGTCAGCCACCTTGGTCTGGTCGATAAACCCACCATTCATTGTTTTAGAAAGTGCGATTCTGGGTGTACCGTACATTTTCTGCTTCAGGAAGTCGATGTGCTCCCTGACAGGTTAGGTTGGTTAGGTAGGTTGGTATTTGTACCTGAAAATACCCGCCTAACAAAGCGTATCACTCTAGGACGAGTATCACATTCCCTGAAGCAGATTAGTTTACCGATAAGTGTTCTGGCCCCACCAATACGGTATTCAATCCTGCACTGCCAAGCTAGTAAGACTGGTTACGTTCGTCTAGCTCTGGAGTCATTGGAAAATTTGACATGAGTTCGATAGTCGTTGTACAGTACAGTTATACAAACTAATGAATGGGACGAATTGTCACAAACGCTTACGTCAAAGCTACTTTTAAGTGTCAAACATTACATATAATGGAAAGTTTGACGTATGCGTGAATAAATGAACAACTTTGCCCAAAACACAAAACCGGTAAATTACCGGTTTTATATTTTTTTACCGGTAATTTTATAGTTACGAAAAAAGACGAAAGGAGAAAAGGCGGTAAAAATGAAAACCGATAAACCGGTATTGCGTGCCCTACTTAGAAATAACTTTAACCCGAAGGAATCTAGAAGGGCGATATAACCGAATCATACTAATATTATAAATGGGAAAGTGAGTTTGTTTGTTCTGCTTTCACACTGTAACTACTGAACCGATTGCTTTGAAATTTTGTAGACGTAAAGTTAGAAATCCGGATTAAATGATAGGGTACTTCTTATCCCGAAAAAATTTGGTGTTCCCGAAGGAAATCTGAAAAGCACGATATAATCGAACACGACGCGGGCGAAGCCGCGGGCGGAAAGCTAGTATCAAAATAAAGCATCATATAAAATCACGTAAAGCGTGCCAGCGCGGCAATAAATGCAAACATTCAATAATTATACACAAAATCACTAAAAATACTTCGTTGCACTCGAAGTACTTAGTGTTATAGCTTGCGCTTCCCGCCCATCTATGAAGCTATACTTAGTTTCATAATTATTTTATATTGATCGTAGTTGCGTAATTATTTATGTTTATTTAAATTTATTATGATTACTTTAAATTACTTGGGAGGATTTTAAAACCTTAGTTTATTCTAAAATCACACTTGGAAGTACACTTCCGGTCTTTCGGCCATTATTTTATTAATTTTAGAATTATTGATGCAACTTCCGATTACCGCCAACTTTTATTATAAATTCCTCTCGAGCATTAGTCTTCCCGCCCATCGGATATTTATTTATTGAATCAAGCATTGTTCAAATAAATAAATATAAACAACTTTCGATATTTTAGTTTAATCCAAATATCTGTACACAATTATTGACAATTACTAGCGTTACTATTAACTTTTTCTTAATTTTATTCAATACCTGATAATTTCCGTTTCCGTTGTCTATTAGTTTGTGACTATTCGTTAGTGTTTTGACTCAATGGTGTATAAAAGCTACTGATGTCTGTGCTGTTGATCATTAATTAAACAGACTTGTACTGGATCATACTACGTCGTTATTATTTTCTACGCTTTTGAAGCATGTCTTTACATTAGTATCCAAGGGTGCACGGAGCAAAAAGTGACACAGCCTCCTCTCACGAGCGCTGGCGCGGGACTGCCGGCCGACCCGCGCCCGCGTCCCGCATAGAGCCCCTCTGAACCTCGCAAGGCGGAAACTCGTACGGACACTCATTTTTATTACTTTTCTTATTAAATATTTCATCAATTTTAAAATAGAACTATGATTCTATAGCTCTTACAGATACACGTTAATGCGAGTAAGAATATTTAAAAAAGTCTAAGCGCTTTAAGAGAAATATCGATTTAAAAGTTAAAAAACGCCGTGTAGAAATATTTTTCTTTTGACGTAAATATAGGCCGTATAGAAAATAATAAACACTAAATATGTTGTGCTTGAATCTATGATTATAAAATATTTTTTTTTAAATTTTTGATCAAGGCATTCTGGAGGAATAAACTTTGAAAGATGAGCGTTTTTGGCCGCTCGAGGGTATCTATCCCCTTAAATGTCATTGTAACATCATAGCGCTAAGGGAGATTGGGACCGTGGCAACTTGATTTTGAATACAGTTCAAGAGTCATTTTACAAAAACATTGCACAACGTTTACTAACCGTTTAGTGACCTTTGTCAACAACATTTACTTACCGAAATAAAGATTATAGTAGTGTATGTTCATGTAGTTTCTTTTTTATCTCCCGAGATACTAGTACTAAACAACTCTTTCACAACTTACTAAGAACTCTTATAAGATAACGTTAGGTCTTTGCCCTCGTAAAGTACTTTGCAGCTAAAAGTTGCCAGTTAAAAAAATATATAAATTATATCAAGCGTGTTTATCCAACTTTTGAACGACCCCAATTTTTAAGATAACAGAATTTTGAGTTCATTGTCTCAGGTAGGTACTAACATAACATAACGTTTGTATTCTGTGAAGAGAAAGGCGGAAGTGTATCAGTCATACATTTGTGTATTTAGTCGGAAAAGTTTTATTAAGTATCTATAAAGCCATCGACAGAGGACCAAAGTCACCGACATAGCTGAGAGGATTAGCAAGTTGAAGTGGCAATGGGCTGGTCACATATGCCGCTGGGCCGACAACCGTTGGGATAAACGAGTCCTCGAGTGGCGACCGCGTCTCGGCAAACGTAGCGTAGGACGCCCTTGGGCGAGATGTAGCGACTACATCAAAAAGGTGGCTGGCGGAGAACTGCTCAGGATCGAACTTGTTGGCGTGCCATGGAAGAGGCCTATGTCCAGCAGTGGGCGAGTAAAGGCTGATGATGATGATGATGAAACCCATCGATATAATATACTAATGGACATGCCTTAGAAATGAGATATTTGGCACTCCGAAAGAAAGAGAGGAAACGAAGTTTCGTTTATCTTTATCTCTCTCAAAATCATCAATCGTCTATGAGGAAAGAGATAGTGTTAGACCGAAAGCATAGGCCATCTCTCTCACTCAAAAAATATTACGATTGTACGGAATCTCCATGTATATAAGTATGTCTAAGTATACCTAAATCAATGCTTTTCTTCATATTGATGTTGCTGGCTCGACTAGCCCAAAACTACGCCTCTTCCACGGCGCCGTTGACAGTTTTGCCACTATAGACGATGGAGCTTAGTTTGCTATACACGATCCAGTGGCGGATTTACCAAAAAAAAATAAAAAGCATTTATTACAGTAACTTTTACATGTAAGTTGTCGGGGCTTCCCAGAAAGTAATCAAATGATACTTGTGTAGGGAAAGCCCCGATCTTCCGATGGAAACATAAATTGAGACTTACTAGACCATGAGTAACAATAATATAACCATAAGTTCCTTAAAAATTAAAAAGAAGAAAAAGAAGCGTGAAGTGTGTATTTGTTTGTGTGAGTGTGTTAGTGTGAGGTGTGTGTGTGTGTGTATGTGAGGATGGTAGTTTATTTTGGCCACATAACCCTATAAATTCTTTACGTGTGGTATGTGAGTACATTAAGCATGTATCAAATTCAAGCTAATGTAAGTAGGATTTCCTCCACATCTTCATAATTTAGAGTAAGGAGCCATTCAGTCAGTTTTTTCTTACACTCATACCATGCCAGCAGGCTTAGTAGGCTTAAGCCTAGGGCGGAAGATTTTCGCCACAAATTTGGGAACCGATTCCCCTTATATAAATGGAATAGATTTGTGTGAGACGGTTTCCTGATTTTTTACAGATGGTTTACGACTTTTTTTTTGCAGTAATAATCTAGAACTTGACTATTATAGAGGCAAAAGAGCGGCTAAAACCTTACAGCCTTATACCTCGTAAATTTCTAAATCCACTTCACTTCTACACCCTTCTGGCGTTCCGTAGAGGTAGCCGCATTTAAACAGGTTGGAATTAGGTACAAAGGAATATTGTACATTTTCCCACATGTGTCCGGAGGACTTGCAAGAGGATCACGAAAGGTGATATGCTCTGCCTGAGGGGATATGCTCTTTTGGTGATAGTTTAGTTTGGACATACCTAGTGCTCTTCCATCAATCTCTAATAGCCATACCATCCAATAGGGTAGTTGACTAAAAAAACTAATTAGTCAGTCAGTCAGATTTACAAAAAATACTAGACACGTATTTTTTCTCTTTTCATATAAAAAAAATGAAGACGACACAGTGCGTTGAAAACTCGTGTAACGTCACTGCACGCTACACTTTTTAGCAAGCAGTGACGTTACCAGTCACCACTCCTGATCTTTGATGCCTTTTATATTTGTCAATTTTTATTGATTTGATAAAACAAAATATACGTACCTATCCAATATTTTACTATAATTTGAATGACGGAATAAATATACCTAATCATTTTTTTATTACCCAGGAAACATCCCTAATATAATTCTACTAGTGTGCCCCGCGGTTTAACCCGCGTAATTATTGATCCCGCGGGAATACCACGATTAAAATGATCCTATATATTAATCCTAGTTATATACTATCTGAGAGTTTTTGCGTGAAAGAGTACCATACAAACATCCATCTATCCATAGATACTCTGTATACTTTCGCATTTATAATTAGAATGATATGTCATTCAATGTATCCATTTTTTATTTGTTTCCTTTGTTCAGCTTTTATTATGACAAAACCAGAAAAATAATAATAGCAAAATCACAACATCAGTCACAAAATAACTTTATTTTTTCAAAATAATTATATTTACACCACCTTAATGTATTAACTTATAATTAATTACTTATTCGAAACTAAATGCATACAGTGTTTGATCCCGCTCTCCTCACGAAACCGTTTATTGCACGTTAAAACTATATTTAAATGTCATTTAAAATAATCAAAAGTTGTCTATTTAATGGACAGAATTAAAATTGGCTAGTGAGAATCTAACTAACTCTCGATCCGATGTAGACTATGAGATTGGCGACAAAATAGTGGGGGGAATTGGGACACCAGCGCCTCTATCGGTGAATTGATGTACTAGCAAAAATATCTTTTGAATAAGTTCAAGCGAGGCTTAATACACGGCCGTTAACTTGTTTATTTTATACTTCATGTGAATAAAATTTTGTACAAAATAATGTAAAGTATTTCTATTAATAACTAACATAAATATTTATACGTGTTTAAAGTGATCCTTACCCATTTTTGGGTTTTAGCATAATGCTAATAAGGACCATATTGGTCGACATAAAGATGTTGGGACTTAGCATAATGCTAATAAGCGTTATTTTATTTGACATTATACTTCATCCCAATCTCATAGCCTACTATGGAATTATAATTTCTTACATTCAACGTTCGTCTTAACAAATAATTTTGTAACAATATAAGGCACTTTGTAAAAATATAGTATGTACAAAAATATGGTCTATTTATGCAAAATCATTCAAAACTTGATTCATTCTTTCCATTAAATCTATTTTTATTTTACCATATTTACGTTATATTATTTTAAACATTAAGTAGTCACTTTTTCCTTATAAATTCATTTTCATTTTATTGTACTTAAATCTATGTTTTTATTTCAAAATTCACAATAAAATAAATATCTTCGTTGTATTTAAAAAAAAATGCTAAATGTGACTTTTATGCATTGTTTAGATTTTTAGCTTTGGCCGTGTCTCATTTTTAACAAATCAATGTTGTCATTACCCGGACAATCGCAACTAAATAGATGTTATTTTAGCCACTTTACAAAAATATATATTTAACTAAAGAATTTACTACATTACGTCACATGTTACTCTCCCAAAGTTTTAAATAATTGTCTATGACTTCTTCGAACCATTTCTTTTTCTTCACATCTTTGAAGGCAGGGGCTAATGTCTTTAATTCTAATTGTAATAAGGCTTCATTTCCTAGTAAGGTATCTAGACTTCTTAGTAGAGGTGGCTCTCCGTGTAACTTAAGTAGGCTAGGATAAGAGAATATGTAGTAATGGACTCTTAGGCGCTTTGTCGCCCAGTTTTCTACTGTCTTGTTTCCACTGGCCACCTGAAAACGAAAAGGTATAATGTAAAAGTATTCAGAATTCCTAATCCTAGGCCCAGTTGCGCCATAAATCACTGAATGATCGTAAATATTTTTTAAAATTCTTATAAGTAATATAATTAATGTAAAAAAAAAAATTAAAGAAAAAAAGTAAAGTTCTGTGTTTTGTAAAGTTTCTTTTAATTTTTAGCGGCAAAGTCAAGCTGATTGTCAGGCGGCCGTCTTTTTCGACATTAATAATTTATTACGTGACATTGGCTAAATGCACAAACCGTGCGAAGCCAAAAAAGAATAAAAGAATGTTTTTTTTTTACTTTACATGCCCAGTATTGTACACAGTCAGGCGTTTTACAGCTACTATGCAACTCGGGAGTTTGTTACGCCACTTTTTCCCAGCGAAAGTACTAGTGACTAGGAAGTGGCGAAGGGCGGGTGTTTTGGGAAACTGTCTTTTGTAATTTTCTTATCTGAAATGTGCTGATGCTCGACTTAATTGAATAAATGACTTTTGATTTTGATATTAATGAGTTCAACGATAAACTTAATTAAAACTGTCTGTCATCTTTAAATAAATAACAGATTGAAAACGATAGTGATTTGTGCTGAAAGCGAAAGCCTTATAGTGAACCACTGGATGACCACGATTCATATAATGCAATGACTATAGACTACATAGAAAATAGCAGAATTTTCGTGATGATTAATGAAATCTAGGTATTAGTACAGGATGCATGAAAGAAGGATTTTTAGTTTAGCTTAGTTTTTAGTTTAGTTAAGTTTAAAAGGTATTCATTAGCGAAATATTTTAAGAGAAACGTCTATAGGTGATTCTTTAAGAACGAAACAAAAAAAAATACATTAGAAATAATAAAAATCGTACAGGATTTCTCATTATTTTATGACCAAAGTTGTTTTTGTATTATTTTATTTTACTAATTGTTACCTATTTTAAGTTATAATATTTTAAAATTTGTATAAATTAAATTAATTAAATGTTTTGCACGCCCATGTGACACTAGAGCATGGAGGAATGTTATAACAAAACAGCATGGAGGAATGTTATAACAAAACAGCATGGAGGAATCTTATAACAAAACATCTATGTACCTACTAAATACCCATGTTTACAAACCAAACACAATAAATAAATGGAAAACAAAGTAAATGATTGATTTGTTTTTTTTTTAATAATTTATTAATTAAAACCGAAAAATTATGTTACTTTTAAAATTTGTGGAGTAATTTTGCATACATTTTATAATAAGCTTTAATGACATTAAATGCGTGAGGGGCGCAACTAACTAGTTGCGTACCAATCATCCAAATCTTTTTTACAGTACTTTTCCTTTTTTTTTGTTTGAGATGAGAGAGATGAGGGAAATCATCAAATGACCTCTCCCGCTCTGGGCGTAGTGGAAGGGCGTGTCAGACTTTTACTGACTAAAACCCACCCGCGTTCCTTCACTTGCCTGTAGGCCAGGGCCACGGTTTCTGTACATTTCTTAACATCGTATATCTTTACCTTAATCTGGCCTATATGTTTGGCATGCCACGGCGAGAAGTAGCCTTCCAGCTCCTTAGCAGTAATATCAGCTACTCCTTTACTCTTTAACCTCTCTTTGATCATAGCGTAAGCCGTTCTAGAGAACACAAACACCTGGAGTGAGAGCATAGACAAGATTCAAAATTTTTATTCTAATTTTAAAACTGCGTGGCGCGTACTCCAGGGTTGTTTTAAGACACAAGGTTGGACTGGTGTTCAAAACTTCTTTTCATTTATTTATAAACTCTCATGTATTTTTTAAATTATATTCTCTCTCTTTTAAATAATGTTGTTGTCCTTTTTAGACTTGTACATATATATTATTATTATATAATTGTAATACATAATTAGGTATATGATTTAATTCTTAGTCTTGCCTTCTAATATAGGTAGAATTTATCAATTGTATTTTGTTTCGTTATTTACTTTGGGTTGATTTGTCAATAGACTGAGAATTTTTATTTAAGGAATAAAACTGACATCTGACAGTTGTCGTATAGAAGAACTGTCAAAAATTCAAAATGATTCTTCCGATAATGACATCTGGCGTTGGAAAAATACCTAAACCCTAGTAAAATATTTAAATTTTATGTATGCAGTTGGCGTCTGATACGGTTTAGTTTCGCTCTGACGCTGACGGTTCGGATAATTTAGCGTAGTTTTTCCAAGATTTAAAGTAAATGGTAATGATAAATAATGATCAGAAGTAGAGAAAGAGAGAGAATGAGTGGATGTATATGATTTAAAATGGTAATGCGCAATGACAATGACATTGTTATGATATAAATGAAAAGAAGTTTGCTGATTGAAAAGTAATGCATGCCATCATGTGGTCGAAATGAAAATGGCCGCGATTCCCTTCTACACAAACTAAACTAATTTTAAGTAAAGTGCATCTTTTTCTTTCTATTTCATTTAGAAAAGGATAGAAGATAACATTTTAGTTTAATCCTGTCAAATTAAGACACTCCATAGACAGTTTAGACGCGATTATAAACATGGCGACCAAAAATACGTCAATTTACGTCAGGGGCGCACTAATTTGACAGGTCTAAGCTAACATTTTATCTTCTGTCCTTTTCTTAATTTAATAGAAAGAAAGAGATGCACTGAACTTAAATTTAATTGAGTTTGTGATCAAGGGAATTGGGGCCAATGCTTGGATTTATGGATTCATGCATTAGTTAGCCTGATTCTACATTATCATCATGCGAACCTTATACTTGTTTGTTGTATTAAAAAAATGGCACGGAGTCCGATAATCATGCTTTCTTACTCGCCCATCATTCCCGTCATGAATGTGTGAGGGAGAAGGCATGATGAGCGCTGCCATTATCAATTCAATTATACAACGTTATTTTTTGTTTATGCGAAACCTGAATATAGTTTGTTCAGAATAAGCAACTGAATCGATTCCAATCAGTTTAATTAGGCAAAAAATATAACATGGTGTACCATGTTATATTTTTTGCCAAATACATTTATACTTTGTTGCAGTGTGGATACTGAGCGCGTGCATGAAGCTTACGATAGATCATAGCACTTGCACGCGGCCAACAGCTGACGCCAGAGGTCAATGCTCCGCGCTCGCCCGCTTGAGCGGACCATATTTTTGTTGGGACAACCAAATAGCTCGTTATGAGCTTGCTTTACCTTAATCTATTCTATTTGGTTGTCACATCATCATTTCTGGTTTTCATCATTTGTGGTCATCATTTGTGGTTTTTCGTTATACTTATCTTTTTGAAATTTGGTACATAGATTCTTTACTTAAAAATACTGGACACCTGCTCCGGGTTTCGCATAAAAAAAATAATAAGTGTGTAGGCTGAATTTTAAAACAGGTATTTAAATATTTACTTTAAAAAAAAATATAATGTAGAATCAGGCTTCTAGTAACACACAGTCCAAACCTTGATTGCGCCAACGTGTTCAGCGAAGAGTGGTGAGAAGAAATTGTTTATCTCAGCCACGGGTATGTCCCCAATACCTCGGGATTTGACGCGTTCTTTTATACGGGAGTACACGCCACGCGAAAACACAAATACCTGAAGTTAGATTAAGATAAAAAAAAAATTAACTTGCAATGTTTACAATGTAAAATAAGTAAAGATCGATGATTTGCAGGGTAATTGCGTAACACACTATCAATAGCAACGGGTTTCATTTTGACAGTTCAACAACATTCATTGCGTTATGTAGGTAAGTTATTGGGCAGGCACATTTTGAGAACACATGGAGCAATGGATTAGCAATGTGCTTTAGATTCCAACTGATAATAATAGTATGTTACGCAATTAGGGTGCTGTTAAACACAGCTACACACAGATATATTAAATGGGGCAGATATGTAGGTAAGTATTTATATAAATAGTTTACAATATCACTCTGAAAATAAAAAAAAAAATGCTCTGTGTGCAATTTAATTGCCTATGGTATACAATAAAATTCAGGCAACAAATGACTTGCGTCGTCTAAATGGTGTTCAGACAATGCAACTTTTATTGTTGCCTCAATTAAGAAGCCATAGGCAATTAAATTGCACCTTGTAAATCAGTATTAATTGTGATACAACATGTAAATTAATTAACGCTCTTCCGGAAAAAACGGACATTATTGTCATATTAACCTTGTTGTTTGTACCTACAGACTTTAAAAATCGCAGTTTTACTTATATTCATACAAATTTAATCGTTCAATCCAAAATAAAGAAAAAACACCTTATTCCAAGAACATTAAGGTCTTCGTTCTCTAAGAATTGGTAGGTAATTTAATAAATAACAATGCATATGCATTTTATGCAGGTTAAATAAGTCGTGGTGGCCCAGCCTCTGAAGTATGAGTGTGCGGTTTCGATTCCAGGTCAGGCAAGTAGGTACCAATGTAACTTTTCTTAGTTATATGTACTTTCGAAGTATATCTTGGACACCAATGACTGATTACAAAGGAAGGACTTTAATTCTGAAATCGACAACCCGCATTAAGCAAGCGTAGTGATTGCGCTTAATCCTTCTCTGTATGAGAGGAGACCTGTGCCCAGCAGTGGGATGATAAAAAGGTTGATGATGATACATGTTAAATTAAAAATTAACTGTACCTATGTATTACGATTATAGCATAATATTCTAAATGGGGTGTTTGAGGGTATGCGTTAATTATATTACATGTTATATAAAACCTATTTAAGTACCCTGTAAGCTCCACAATCACAGCTGGATACGGACCCATGTACGGGCATTTCATATATTTGCAAATATTATGGTTATGTTACCAATCAAGTTTTAAGGGCTGGCAAATTTTCGACCTTTGTTTTACATTTAGGTACAAGATAACGCTTTTATCTGACTGTTTTTCTAAGATCAGAGAAAAACGTTATCAACCCAATGATATCAGAAAAACAGGAACAATAAGTTTCGAGGTAAATAACCTATCCTAGTGACGTCACAATGAAATGTAGATATCTCACCTGATACAATGAGTTACCAGTGATGTAGGACGCAATGTAATGCGAGCCGTACTTCCTAATAAAGTCGGCAATGGACGCCGTGTCTCCTAGTGTGGACTCCAATATCGCGTCATACACTACGTCTTCAACTGCGATGTTGCCAGGCAAGTCTTTTAGCTTAGCTGTCTCGCGGAACCTAAAATAATAATAATAATAATAATCTTTATTATGACAAACACACATACATAAAAGCAGATGTACCTACAAAATAATATGAAATATCTACATGAATCTATAAACATCGTGTCACCCTGTCTCCTAAACGACATAGGTCTTTATCTTCAACCGGTGCGTCCTACCCGTCATGACTTACGGAGCCGAGACGTGGACACTAACGGTCAGACTAGTCCATAAGTTTAAAGTCGTTCAGCGACCTATGGAGCGGGCTATGTTGGGCGTCTCTCTGAAGGACCGCATCAGAAATGAGGTGATCCGACAGAGGACAGAAATACAGTCACCGAAATAGCTGAGAGGATTAGCAAGCTGAAGTGGCAATGGGCTGGTCACATATGCCGCAGGACCGACAACCGTTGGGGTAAACGAGTCTTCAAGTGGAGACCGCGTCTCGGCAAACGTAGCGTGGGACGCCCTTGGGCGAGATGGAGCGACGGCATCAAAAAGGTGGCTGGTAGTGGCTGGCGGAGAACTACTCAGGATCGAGCTTGTTGACGTGCCATGAAGGAGGCCTATGTCTAGCAGTGGACGAGTAGGGGCTGATGATGATAATCCTATATCTTAGGAGAAAGTCTTGGGCCATAGAGGACGGCTAGTCATGTAGGTATAACAACTAGGGATGTAACGGAGGTAGTTATATCGGAACCGGAGTCGGAGTTTTTAAATTTGAGTTATCAGAGTCAGAACTGGAGGTGGAGGATGGGTCAGAGTTTATTCATTCAATTTTTTCTCTTTTTTTTTTAATATAAAATTAAACACAAACAGTGAAAAGAAAATTGGCATATTGTTGAATGAACAAGAAATTAAATGAAGTTAATTAAAACCCTAAGTAGCAAATTATGTTACATTAAACGAACAAAAGCCAAAAACAAATTAAATCAAATGTGTTGACTCCAAAACTAGCGAAAAATGCACTATAGAGTAGGTACCTACACGTAGCAGGAGTCAGGTGTCAGGTATGTATGAACCTGCCCCCTAATCGGCGAACACATTCTTGTCAAATGATTGCTACTAGTTGGGATCGTTTAGACCGAATGGACTAATAAGCGGCCCGAACGATACCAACTGATCCCAACTAGTCGCAATCATTTGACAAAAACGTGTCACCCCAATCGCGTAACGCACTATTACTATCAATTGGAATCATTTTGAAGCATATTACTAGTCCATTGCTCCATAAGTTCGATAAATGTGTCTGCTCAACAACGTAAATAACGCAATGAAGTTTGTTGAACTGTCAAAATGAAACCCATTGGAACTGATAGTGCGTTACGCAATTACACTGCTTTTCATAACAGTCGGCAGGCCGCCGCCGCTATTGTATGCTTTAATAAACTCCGATTAACACCTCCGATTTAAAAGTATCGGAACCGAAGGTATTATAATAATAGGAAGTTCCGACTTAACGGAGTCGGAGTCGAAGCTCCGTAACATCCCTGATAACAACAGCCCAGGAATGTGGCGCAAGGAAGAAAATGTAAGACGTGTGATTGAGTGTAGTTATGAGAGGGAGTGCAAGTATGTGTAAGTTTCTGAGCGGTGAGTATGGGAGAGTGTGTGTACTTCTAAGGCTCCGTGTGAGCGAGAGAGTGTGAGTATGCAGGGAAAGGGCTTATTGGCAGATAAATGGGTGAACTTGTATGGAGCATGAACCGGGAAGTGTATAGGAATCCTTACTAATATTATAAATGGGAAAGTGAGTTGGTTTGTTCTGCTTTCACGCCTTAACTACTGAACCGATTGCTTTGAAATTTTGCAGAGGTACAGTTAGAAGTCCGGATTAAATAATAAGGTACTTTTATCCCGAAAAAAATTGATATTCCCGAGGGAAATCTAAAAAGTGCGATATAACCGAACTCCACGCGGGCCAAGCCGCGGGCGGAAAGCTAGTAGTAGATAAATTTCATTAGTATTTGAGGAAAACATTGAAATTTATTGAACAGAAAACACATGATCAGCCGACTCGGGCGTACCCAGCTTTTGGCCTAGGGGGGGCAAGTCACATTATTTGCGTTGAATAGAGATTTCCAGGAGGCGCTTTGCCAGGACTAACCTAATATATATCTTCTGTCTTTTTCTGAATGAAAAGGAAAGAAAGAGATGCATAGAACTTAACTTAAGCTTAGTTTGTGCAACAAGGGAATCGGGTCCAATATCGGTGAATATTACCTGGAGACTCTGACGAGGACGTAGCAGTGGTCTCCGTTGATGAAAGAGGAGTTTATGCCGAGGTTCCTCGCCATGATGTCCGTCGGCCAACCGGCGGTGAACGCGCGCCATGGACGTTCTAATCTGTAAGTTTTTTAAAACAGGATGCTTGTAGTTAATACTGACAAACAGATTAGAGCTATATTACATAATAAGGAATGCATTCGACTGTGTTCAGTGACCCGTCATCATCATCATCATCATCATCATCCCCTACTCGTCCACTGCTGGACATAGGCCTCCTTCATGGCACGCCAACAAGCTCGATTCTGAGCAGTTCTCCGCCAGCCACTACCAGCCACCTTTTTGATGTCGTCGCTCCATCTCGCCCAAGGGCGTCCTCAGTGACCCGTAGGGTTTCTTAATCTGTATATAGGTACTTACGAATATTTACCAGTGATCTAGTCAAACCTGTTCATTTAAGGAGTAACAAGTAGCGCTTTTTAAAAAAAAGAGAATTCAAAGAGGAAATTTCATTGCATGTAAACTCCATGCAAAGCTTCATGCTCCTGCTTTGAAACCCAAACGGAGCTAGAGCTAGAAATGCTGAAAAAAACCTTAAAAATAAGTCGCTATTCACACGGGCAATATTTATTTTTGTTGAGTAAAATGACTCGTCTTCCAATAGTAGACTCTGGTATATTTGTTGGTTATCTGGCTTTTGGCAAAAAAGGTATGGGTCTGAACGACAGTGTGAAAAACACAAAATACACATAAAAAGTAAAACAACGGTTAGGTACTATGTCGGGCCGCACACGCTCACGCGAAAGCAATGCTTTTTTTCCATCGAACAAAAGTTCTCAAAGATAAAGAAGTTTTCACTTCAAAAAAATCCATGGTAACCAAACTCCTCACCTTTCAAAAGTAAAGTCTCTAAAGTAAGCCTGCAGCAGCTGCTTCAGGTTATCGCAGAACTCCATGTGGAAGTCTCCATCGAACAGAGTCTTCGCTTGTCGCGGGGTTGGCGCGATCGAGAACTGCTCCACTTCTCTGAACACTGAGACTGTTGGCTCCCTGAAGACCCAGCCTTCTGTGTCGTTACGAGGGACCACCCGCATGCAGATGCTGAGGTAACCATACCTGGAATTTAGATTTAAGGAGTTGTTTGGTGGTTTCTATCGTCATTATGAGCTGTAGAAATGCCAGCCCTGTACTACAACCCTAACTCTATAGTCGCTGGAAGTTTTTACCTACGTTGGAGATGTACTTAAAGAAACTTTGCGCTTTTATGAAATAATAAAGGTCTGGCCGTCATGGGGTCTTACCCTATAAGACTGCCGTGGATTTTGTGGAATTCGATTGACCCAGATAAAAGTTCTAAGTTTTTGGCAAATCTATTTCTTGACTTATATTGATACCTATCATTTTATCACCTATCAACTCCTAATTTCTTAGTAAATCAAAAGCAAATTCTGCTCATTAGTACGCATTGCTTGTATCTAAATGCAGACCAAAGAATACAGTATAATATACGAGATAGTGAGCTAACTTCAAAATCGTGCGACAGCAACGCCGCCCTGGTAGTTGTTTATCGAACTAAAGTCTCACTATAGGCATATTTATGTGCATGTGTGTATTTGTGTGTAGTTGTTTATAGTTTTGGATTTTCGTACTTGAAATTTAAGCGACTATTTAATTTACTGGATTTTACAATCCACGTCCATTAAATAGTCGTTAACGTAATTTTTGCGGTTTTTGTTTCATTAATTAAATTATTATGGTCGTGTAAAACAAAACATAGGTAAAAAATATTACTATGTGTTAAAGAATATAATTCATATATATTTTTTTTTACAATTACAACCTTTTGATTTTGTTGTATCACAGCTAGATGGCACCACTTTCCATACTTTAAACCCATAGACATACACTAATGGACATGCCGTACGCGTATAATCTGCAGTAATTTTTTTAGTTTGAAAAGAGTGAGAGAGATGGCCTATCCTTTCGGTCTAGCACTATCTCTTTCTTTATAGATTATTGATGATTTTGAGAGAGACAAAGATAGACGAAACTTCGTTTCCTCTCTTTCTTTCGGAGTGCCACAATTCTCATCTCTAAGGCATGTCCATTACCTAGTATATGTCGATGCTTTAACCTTCATCACGAATCTAAGTAGTAAGTCGACACAGCAGGCTACAGGCACAGAACTCCAAGATGGTGCATAGGATTGGTTTTCCACCGTGTTATTTACCTCATAAATATATTGATCGCCTTCCCAAGCCCGAGCTCCGAGTCGAGTGTGGTGGCGGCGCCGCACAGTGCTACCGCCAGCAGCAGCACCAAGTGCAGACGCACCATCACACACACACTACACACCTGGAAATAAAAAGGGAACACGTTAATTAACAATTTTTTGTTAAAGTATCAAAATTACTGAATTATGGGAATCATTTAAAAAAACGCGTTAAACGTGTCGTCGTCGTATAGGGGAGTTTCCTGGGTAAAAAAAATGATTCTATTTAGTCCGTCATTCAATTTACAAAAAAAATATTGGATACCTACGTATATTTTGTTTTATCAAATCAATAAAATTGAAAAATATAAAAGGCATCAAAGATCAGGAGTGGGGGCTGGTGACGTCACTCGTTGCTAAAAAGTGTAGCGAGGAGTAACGTCACACGAGTTTTCAACGCACTGAATCGTCTTCATTTTTTGTTTATATGAAAAAAGAAAAAAATCGTGTCTAGTTTTTTTTTGGAAATCTGACTGACGGACTAAATAGTTTCTTTTAGTCAATTACCCTATTCCTTAACATACTATCAAACTTATTCTGAATCATTTTGAAGGACATTGCTACTCCATTGCTACCTATGCTCGAAAAATGTGCCTGCTCTACAGTGTAAATTGCGTAATGAATGTTGTTGAACTGTCAATATGCAACCCATTGTAAAAACAGGAATGTAGGTAGTGGTAACTGTTTTATTTGAGAAAGAAATCAGTGAGCAATCGAATGATGTGACTGGACTTTACTACTTACTGTTTCTAATCACCAAAGATTCTTTATTTTATAAAATTTTGGCCCACTTCCAAATTTCTCTTTGTTTCTCTTTCGACTAATTATACCATTCACCAGCATCTTTTATACAAATTATGCAATTTCAAAAATACCTATTACTATTCTTCTCAGAACGTAGAACATTATATTTTTTATTTAATTGAGATAAATCGGTAATGATGAGAACAATCGTAACTAGCGAAAACATCACCAAATTACTCCCTCCCCGAAAGGTTATTTATTTATTTCGCTTTTTAGATTTCCCTCGGGAACATCAAATTTTTCCGGGATTTTTATCCCGGACCCTGGGAAAGGACATAGGCTACCTTTTGGTAGCCTATGTCCTTTCCCAGGCTCTAAAGATTGTCTGTGCCAAATTTCATGAAAATCGGTTGAGAGGTTTAAGCGGGAAAGCGTAACAGACAGACAGACAGCAGCGCATTTATAATATTAGTATGTATAGTATGGAAGTATGGATTATCCATACTAATATTATAAATGCGAAAGTATCTCTGTCTGTCTGTTCGGCTTTCACGCCAAAACTACTGAACCGATTGTAATGAAATTTTGTTACCCAGACAGTCTGAGCCTCAGAAAGGACATAGGCTATATAACATCCCGCTATAGCCAATAGGAGCAGAGCAGTAACAAAAAATGTTGCGAAAACAGGAGCTAACGCGGACGTACATATTGCTACCATAATTTCAACAAGCGCTTATTTTATATCAACTGAGCTCTTTTAATTTACGGGAACCACCGCGCGCTTTAAACTGAAGTCCACGCTGACGAAGTCGCGGGCAACTTATTTTATAACGTTTACAAAGCGAGGTGTGATTTTGGTGACAAAACTCATAATAATAGATACGCCCATAATTCGCCAGTAATTTAGAGCGCGGTGTCATTACCTGAGTACATATCCAGATATTAGGTTATTTAAGTGATGATCCTTTAAAATACCTATTTACTAGTAAATTAGGATCCATTTACTGAGCATTGGATGTTTTCAAAGCATGGTATTGTACTGTTTGTTAGGTACACAGAACTAAAGTAACAATACATCGATGATGACAATGTAATCGTGTATTGCCACACCTTCGAAGACACGTGTATCTATAGGTATTGAGGAGGTTAAGGTCACGACCTCACGACTTGCATAATTAGGTGCTTATTGGTTGATAAAGTCACGTGTGAAATAGTTCAGCCGTGCAAGTCTGTAATCTCTCGTAAAAACGATGCGGGTGTGACCTGAGCTGTTTTCAACTAAAGCTAGAAGCTCCTAATTTTTACAGAAACTATCGGGAGTAATGGACGACACATCTGTATTGAAAAAGTTTTCGATGCTTTTGCAAATAAATAACTTATGGACGATAACCTAAGTGTCATAACATATTTTAATTACTTAATGAAAATTCCCTATTTGTATAATATGCAAATTAATATTAGAAAAAAATTAAAATAAATTTTTAAAAAGTTTTTGTCAGAAGTGGATGCAAACAAAAATCACAAAAAAAAAATAAAATGTAAAAAAGTTTTTGTCAGAAGTGGATTCCCTATTTGTAAAATATGCAAATAAATATTACAAAAAAAATAAAATAAAATTTAAAACAGTTTTTGTTAGAAGTGGATGAAAACAAAAATCACAAAAAAAATAAAATAAAATGTAAAAAAGTTTTGTCAGAAGTGGGATTCGAACCCACGCCCTCAGAGAGGACCAGAACAACTCGAACCCGTTTGACGGGCAAGGAAACCTTGAGTCTGGCGCCTTAGACCGCTCGGCCATCCTGACACATGCGTTGTGTGGCGAAATTAGCGACTGCGTTCTCGATTGAAATGTTTTCATGCACGGATAAAAGATGGCGCTACAGGTAACTTGCGAGCTAAAAATAAATTGATCGTTGAACTCTAACTAGTAACGTGTAAATAGTAATTATGCAACAATAAATAGATTAAAATAATTTGATTATTAATATTTTTGTATAGAATTATCCGTGTTCCTGAAAGGCATTGAATTTTTTATAAGTACTTACGTATTTTAATAATGATAATTAATAAAAATAATTTCTAATACCAACTTACCTATAAAATATAAAAAAGTACCCAGTGGGTAATGTACTTAAAATTATAATAGTAATACAGTAGTATATTTTCCTTTTTTCTTTTTTCATATAAACAAAAAATGAAGACGATACAGTGCGTTGAAAACTCGTGTGACGTTACTCCTCGCTACACTTTTTAGCAACGATTGACGTCACCAGCCCCCACTCCTGATCTTTGATGCCTTTTATATTTTTCAATTTTATTGATTTCTTACTTGTAATTTTTATTATTTTGACGGCCAAGGTAATCACTAAAACCGACCCTTAGCGATGAAAAAAGGTAAAATATTAGGTACTTTTCCGATGGGATTTTACAATTCAACGTAATTTTCTGAGGTCATTCCATTTTAGTTAAATATTTTCCTGTTAGACTTAAAGATTCATAATACCTAACTTGACATTTGAGTCTATGATTTTTAAACACATCATTTACATAGGCAGTAAAAAACAGCGTTATGAAAAAGTTTAAACCCAAAATTAGATTTAAATATCTACGTATCCACCAACAATACCAACATCACACTAAAAACAGGCGGCAGATTCATTTGAAACTGTTTTTGATGTGTCCTTTCAGTCTTAATCAATATGGGTTGTAGAATATGTCATCTGCATTTGCAACATATTCGCCAAAAAAATGTAAACAAATAATAATAATAATAATAATTACTTTATTGAGCAAAAAACGTACATAGATAAAGTTTGCAGGTACATGCCTTAAAGAAACTAACAATAGATACAAGAAGAGAGAATAGAATAAAGGTAATTTTCTATGTAACAAAACAATAAATCCTGCCTCCTAAATAAAGTTTAAGGAAAATAAACTTTAATTCCTATACAATATAGTTCAGTTTCAAAATTGTTTTATAACTTTTTCAATAGTGCAAACCATTCTGAAATGAACTTAGTACTCTTTACAATAAAGTTGTTTTTTTTTTTAAATTGATATAACGTCACTATGGAACATAAATAAAATTTACTACTTTACTTTTTTACTACTTTTTTTTTTACTTATAAAATTAAGTATTCTGATTTTATTTATGTTCCATAATGACCTTGGCCTACCTAGGTATAGGTAAGCTTGTGTCGAACCGTGACACAGCCTAATTTTATTACCTTTATAAGTAGGTAGATAGGTACTGTTTATTCAATTAGCATCAGCACCCTAATTGCGTAACAAACTGTTTCTATCTCTTGGAATCATTTTGAAGCATATTGCTAATCCATTCCAATGTAAATAACGCAATGAATGTTGTTGTACTGTCAAAATGAAACCAATTGCTATCTACTGATAGTGTGTTACACAATTACCCTGATGCAGGGTAAATGCAAAACATACCTACTACTTATGTTTTGACGTTACAACAACATTCATTGCGGTATTTGCGTTGTAGGTCCGTTTGGTGTTGATACTGATGTAAGGGTTTATAAATATCAGTACCAACCAACACCGTCGTCCTATATTGGCTCTATCTACTTAGCTATTTTCCCAACTTCTTTAGTTTCCGAAAATATTCACTAAATTACTTCCTCGTGAAGAAAGATGTAGTGAATCTTGTAGGTATCTAATTTTTCAGATAATTAAAACTTGGTGTAAACGAAGACATGGTGACAATTCAAGAACAGTCCTCGTTGTTACATATCCTGTTACCTCCATGTAGATATTATTGGCAAACAAACGAACGCTGCAGGTAATTTTCCGCATTTTGAATGAACTGGGTCGATTGTAACCAAGTTACGCATTTTAATGTCAGTTTAAGTAGAAAAAGTAGATAATCATTAAACGAATTATTGTAGGAAACAGACTCTGAAATATATGTTACTAGCTCAATAAAGTTGAGGTTTTAATAAAGTAAATAATAAGGAAGAGAAAGTCCTTAGTTATATGAATATTGCTTCATTGCAGCAATGTGCACTTGCAGCTGCAAGTGTACTAAGTATACATATGTATATGTACTTACTACAGTTGCATATACTACGATATTTTTTCTTTATGCAACTGAATATATAGATTTATAAGCAACTGAATCCATTCCAATCATTTTTACACCATGTTATCTTTTTCCCAAACACATTTACAAATTGTTGCAGTGTGGTTACTGAGCGCACAACACAGCTGGATGAGGACTTCATCATCATCATCAGCCTCTACTCGTCCACTGCTGGACATAGGCCTCTTCCATGGCAAGCCAACAAGCTCGATCCTGAGCAGTTCTCCGCCAGCCACTACCAGCCATCTTTTTGATGTCGTCGCTCCATCTCGCCCAAGGGCGTCCTACGCTGCGTTTGCCGAGACGCAGTCTCTACTCGAGAACTCCTTTACCCCAACGGTTGTCGGTCCTGCGGCATATGTGACCAGTCCATTGCCACTTCAGCTGCTAATCCTCTCAGCTATGTCAGTGACTTTGGTCCTCTGTTGGATCACTTCATTTCTGATGCGGTCCTTTAGAGAGACGCCCAACATAGCCCGCTATGTTCCCATCGCTATGAGCCCATTATGTTCAATGAACGCACTCCGGGACCGGTTGCCATAAACGGAATGCCGCTCGAAGTTGTTTCAGAATATGTATACCTCGGGCAAACGTTGCAATTAGGGAAAAGGAACTTCGAGAAGGAGGTAAATAGAACGATCCAGCTGGGATGGGCAGCATTTGGTTAACTTCGTAGGGTATTTTCGTCGCCCATACCCCAATGTTTGAAGACTAAAATCTTCAACTAGTGCATCCTACCCGTCATGACTTACGGAGCCAAGACGTGGACACTAACGGTCAGACTAGTCCATAAGTTTAAAGCCGCTCAGCGAGCTATGGATGAGGACTTGCTCGTTTGAATTCTCTAAACAGAGACGAACTCGAATGAAGACTGCAAGTCTTTGTATTTATGTTTCTGTAATCTATATGGTGTACATAATAAAGAGTATTCTATTCTATTCTAAGTATAACAGAGCAAAAGTTGAAGTAATTTCTTGGAAGGCTGATTATTTCAACGCCAGATAATTTTATCAAAAGAATAGTTCTCAATTTATGAGAGTTATACAATTATATACAGGGTGTATCTGACATCGTAACGCAAACTTCGCGGATAGGCTACACCGCATGCCACTAATAAAATTATGATAGTCATTTATGTCGTTAATGAACGGTTACAGAATTCAGTGGTTAAAAAAAAGTGTCGGCTCGGCATTTGAACGTTGCAAGCGTGTCGTCGTGCGAGTTTGTAGGTATGACGTTGATCCCTGATGTAAACTCTATCAAATCAGCTGATAAGACAGTTTTTCGAGTTTTGTTTTCATTGCGCTTTTTTGTGTAATTAGCGAAATAATTAATTTTTACTTTAAAATCTTATTGGGTTATAAAAGTATAGCAATTATGAACGGTCTAAAGTGAAAAAAACTTCATATATATTTTTTTTAATCATGAAAAAGCCGACGAAAAATTCCACCACTGGGGGGTTCAGAATCATGTACTGGATCCATGGTACTCGTTTGTGCGTCGATGTCAGATACACACACAGTTACACAGTTTTTTGTATAAAGATACAAAAAACTGTGAGACAAGTTTATTTCACGAATATAAATTGAAAATTCAGCCATTTTTGCCTAAAAACAGTAACCTACAGTTACTATTATTAGGCAAAAATGTAAAATAAAATGTAAATCCTGAAACCCCCTCTTATCTTAAAGAACGTTTCAAGTTCCTTCATGACACACATAATAGATGTCTGAGGTCATCGGAAAACATGATGTCAGATGTGCCGATGCATTCCACTATTTTCTACGATAATCCCTTTACTGTACCAGCAGTTCGGCTATGGAATGACTTGCCCGTGTCCATAAGGCGTACTCAAACTCTGTCCACTTTTAAAACTATGATAAAAAAGCACTTCCTCTCTTTAAACATGTCATTATATTTTATTTGCTCTTGTATGTTGTTTATTAATTAGATGTATATATTTAGTTAAACTAGTATGATACATTTAACGTACATATTTATTGTATACTCTATGTAAATAGTGCACTGTAGACTACCTGCACTATTTCTCTCTCCTTCCCTTTAGTATTCCAGCCAAAGGTTGTCTGTAAATATGATGAGATAAGACCGCCCATTGTGTCATCTTTTGTAAAATCTTTATATTTATGTTCTGTACTCGATATGGTGTACATAATAAGATATATATAAGAGTATTCTATTCTATTCTAAATAGTTGATACTTATGTAACTGTTTTCAATTAAAAATGGCTGAACTTTCAATTTATATCTATTTGTAGAATAAACTTGTGTGACAGTTTTTGTATTACTATTTACATTTTTGTAAATAGTTGATTGAATAACTTCAATGAGCACAAACTATTTCAGAAAGATAAAAATGTTCCTGAACAATATAAAAAAACTATGTCCCGTAAAAATATATGCCATAATGTATACGTCAATATGTTAACCAGTTATAGCTAACCTAGCAGTGTATAAGTCTTTCGTTCAATTAGAAGTCAACTTTTACTGGTTAAGTATAGCTCGTGCTCGTCATGCGTGCGGAACAAATTGGAAGAAAACACGACTAGCCCAAACAAGATTTTGGTTAACACGTCCGTACTACAGTCATCATCATCAATCCACATCAGTCAAGGTTAGAAGGTACGATGGAGTTTTTATTCATTTTTAACTGACTTCAAAACAAGGAGGATGTTCTCAATGCGTTGGAATCTTTTTTTCTCATTTATGGTCACCGATTTTAAAAAAAAAAGGTGAAGAAGCCAAAGGTTAGAAAAATCACCTCTTAATTTTGGCGCAACCCTATAATCCACTCCACCCATACACTTTTACAACCAAGAGTTTCAAAATCAGAGTACCTAGAGACAACTTATTGGGGCGTAAATTGATTGGTTGCGGCACAAATTAAAAAGTATTCAAAAGTGAGAACCAATCATTGGCTCAAAGACCTTGCTACTCGCTACCAGTTTTAGATTAGTCGCCTTCAAAACGTCGATAGTTATCTTGGAACTACAAATTAGTTTTGAAGATATAATTTTCATTTATTCTAATTTTGGCCTTGGACTTACATACATATTAATTATGTCTTATATTTAAATTATCAATTAAGCAAATATTTGTATGCATGAATATGAATATTTGTACTGGTCTGGTCGTACCTCTAAAGGCACGTTAAGCCGTTGGTCCCGGTTGCCATACGACCATCTAATGGCAGTCGTTACGGGTTGTTGGAGCCCTCAAAAGTGCAACAATTGGTCTAACGACAATGCTTCGATATCACCTTCGGAGTGTGGATGTTCGACGGCAGTCGCTTCACGGAAAATATTGAAGTTTAGCCAAAATCAGCAGTTAGACTGGTAAAGCGGACCCCGGAGTCCATAGCTGAAAAGCTTCGGTTGCGACTGGGATTAACGCTGAGATGATGATTATGATGGTTTAAATTATCAGTTAGTTGAAATTTGTAATAAGGTGTCTATAATATTTTATATTTAGCTTAGTTAATGGCTTGATTGTGACTGTGTTACCATTCCCCTCGTTTATGCTTTGTTAAAGATTTCCGTTCAGGGGCCCTATTACAATAGTGTCAGAATGGTCGATCAATGATCTCATAATGATAGATTTTGACAAGTTTCGTAACCTACTATCAAAATGGCGTCATTACGACTTTCCAGTGTTCAATCACTGACACACCACTCCATATTAATAAATGTTCAAATTGAGTAGAATAGTAGTTGTTAGAAAATCATTTCTACTAATGTGTTTTATAATAATGGCAAGACGGCAATCTCATTCTATTACCATTCCATTACGAGACGACTGCCCGATAATTGATCGATTTTATCTATACTCTATACTTAATATAATAAAGCTGAAGAGTTTGATTGTTTGAACGCGCTAATCTCAGAAAGTACGGGTCTGATTTGAAAAAATCTTTTTGCGTTGGATAGCCCATTAATCCAGGAAGGGTTTAGGCTTTATGACATCACGCTGCGACCAATAGGAGCGGAGCATAACCAACTCCACGCGAACGAAGTCGCTGGCGGCCGCTTGTTATAAATATAACAAACTTTTACCACAAAGACAGTGGAATCGTGTTGGAATAACAAATTTTTAAAAATAGCAGAATAGCCACACCTTTTATTCGTATATCTTTAAGTGTTCAGTGCTACAGATTGCCTGTCAGTTACGGATAATAAGTCATCTCCGAGTCCAATAAATCAATGTCTGTCTAATTATCTTTACAACGGCTGAATGATAGCCATGATCTTGATCGACACGGAGCCATATCGATTAAAAAAGCGAGCTTGACTTAAACAAATTTTTATAAAAAAAAAAAAAAAAACTTTGCCCCACACTAGGATTGCCTCCTGTATCTTGGTGGTGTTTAAAACATATACTACAACTACTTGTAGGTCCTACAAATGTACAATATGTAAAGAAAACCCTATCCGATCCGTGAAAAAAATATTTCCAGAAAGCGAGGTAACTTAGTACTTGTGCGGTAGGCATACATGCGCGGGTGAAGGGGGGCAGGGCACGCATCACGTGATCGCTTCATTCATAATAATACCACAGTCTAAAAATTTAAAAGGCGTTGTCACTTTTTTTAAAAATATCGGGGAAGTTGGAATTAATTCGCGGAAAAAAAGATTATTTCAAAATTCATTGGTATTCTTACTATGATGATTATGTAAAATTTCATATTTTATTTGGTCATGTGTATCTTCTTCTTCTTCTTCAGCCTATAGATGTCCACTGCTGGACAAAGGCCTCCCCCAAGGCTTTCCACGCTGACCGGTCTTGTGTTGCCCGCATCCATCGGCTTCCCGCGACCTTCACCAGGTCATGTGTATACCTAACCTTTATTATCCTTTTGGGTCGGACGGGGTTTTCTTTACATATTGTATATTCCGTGGGGGAATCAAACCCGCGATTCGCAGTGCAGCAGTCAATAGCTTGATCACTGCCTAGCAAAAGCTGTGACATCAAATACACTTTATACGATTTTAATCCTCTACATTTTGACGTACATTTTATTCAAGAACCGGTTAGTCTAATCATGGCTATGACCGTTGCTAACGGTCACTCTAGCTTAGCCCTTGACATGGATGACAGGAGCAGCTAAATTAAGTCGACTGGTTTAAGCTACAGCCACGTCGTGTTTGGCTTAATGATGCTACCTACTTGTTGATAGGTTGATTATTATTTACACTGGCGCTGATTCTCTTGTGCACAAACTAAACTGGTTTAAGTTTCAGTGCATCTCTTTATTTCTATTTCATTAAGAAAAGGATAGAAGATAACATTTTAATCCTGTCAAATTAAGATATTCCTTAGACAGTTTAGACGCGATTATAAAGATGGCGACTAAAATACGCCAGTTTACTTCAGGAGCGCACTAATTTGACAGGTCTTAACTAACATATTATGACAAAAAAGTCTGTTCATCCGTTCGCATAATATCAGTAAATAATCTCAGTAGATTATCCACGAACGAACGGACAGAGTTTTTTACCAAATCTGTCCGATTTGGAAAAACTAAAAGGGTCCCTAGTCGACTACGGAACATAGAACAAAGTTACCGGACACAGCTAGCAACGGCTGCAGCCTGCATCAGCAGTCTCCGATACACGGGCAGTCAAACCTCCCGACAATCATCGTCAGAACTGTAAAACTATCGTGATAATACTGAGGCACGAAGGTATCATATTTAAATGGTGGAAATGTGTCAAATGTATCACGACATGCTATATTGTTATTCATTTATGTAACTTTTAATTATACACTTTTGTTGCTTAGCCATTTCGTGCTTCACGGCATGAACGAACAAATTCTGTGTCTATGTTATTTCCTTCTCAATCGTTTGGTGGTTCAGTTCCTGTATCTAGATTTTGAAAGTTTTAAATGGCGAAAATCGACCTTCTAATATAGAGGTTGGAAAGAGTACCTACATCAATAGGTATCTGTAACTATTACCTTACTGTCAATTCCCCACGAATGGCGGGCAACGGTACAAACAAGATTCTACAGTACTTTTAATACAAGCTTTTCCCGGTGGTAGGCCATAACATCGGCAACCGGCAGAAGTTACCACCCACCACACAAAGTTTTGCCGCCAAGCGATTCGTCGTGTTCAGGCATGATGTCTGGTGAAGTCGTACGGAGGATGGGTCTGAGCAGTTGTGTTGCGATGTGTGCCGGGTACGACGCGCCAAATGTTGTTGTTGGAGGGTCTCCAGATCAATTTCCCTCTAGCGCAGCATCGTTGGTCGTGTTGTTGTGTTTAACATTGCATCATCTCGCTCAACTGCCGTGTTCCTTCATATTCACTCATTTTTTTTAGTGAATAGGCTCTTAATAATCTAGCGCGCTTTACCATCAACGATTGTATCGCTGCTTACCATCAGGCGGGATTGCGGTCAAGCACTAGTTTATAATTATAAAAAAGCGTCAACTCAAGACAGCTTGTTGTTTTTAATTTTCCTACCTAACCACCCAACAAACAATAAATATCTTTCTAACAATGCTAAAATAATTCAGAAGAGGTTTTAAGATTCTAATACACCTGTTGCCACTGTGAAATCAAGTTTTTTTTTTATCGAGTTGAATCGTAAAGCCGGTCACTGGATGTGGCCTTGCCCCATAGTTGGCCTGCTTAATGAGTGTCAAAGTAAATTGAATGAAATGTCTTATCGACACGTGTATTTGTGTCGTTTATATAATGTTTATGTTTATCGTATACGTAGGGATAAAAGACATACAATTTAGATTTGTGCTTATTTGCTCTTGTATCATCAACAACCTTTTTATCGTCCCACTGCTGGGCACAGGTCTCCTCTCATACAGAGAAGGATTGAGTCTTAATGCGGGTTGGCGATTTCAGACTGAAAGTCCAGGCTTTCTCAAGATGTTTTCCTTCACCTTTTTAATCAGTCATTGGTCTCCAAGAAAGTACATATAACTTTGAAAAGTTACATTGGTACTTGTCTGACCTGGAATCGGACCCGCACACTCCTATTTGAGAGGCTGGTGTTTTAACCACTAGACCACCACGACTTAGGTATACTTGCTCTTGTATGATGTTCATTAATTAGATGTATATATTTATCAGACTAGTATGATACACTTACATATTTATTATATACTCTATGTAAATAGTACACTGTAGACTACCTACACTATTTCTCTGTCCTTCCCCTTAGTATTCCATCCAAAGGTTCTCTGTAAAAGATCGCTCATAGCGAAAAGACCGCCAATTATAACCTTATTAACCTTTGTAAAATCTTTATATTTTGGGTTCTGTAATCTATCATCATCATCCCAGCGTTAATCCGAGTCGCATCCGAAGTCTTTTCAGCTTTGGAGTCTGGGGTCCGCTTTTACCAGTCCAACTGCTGCTATGGCTAAACTTCGACATTTTCCTTGAAGCGACTGCCGTCTGACCTCCACAACCCGAAGGCGACATCGAAGCATTGCAGTTAGACCAATTGTTGGACTTTTGAGGGCTCCAACAACCCGTAACGACTGCCACTAGATGTTCGTATGGCAACCGGGACCAACGGCTTAACGTGCTTTCCGAGGCACGACCAGACCAGTGCAAATATTCATATTCATGCATACAAATACTTGCACTGTGCGGGGATCGAACCCGCGCCACCTTGCGCAGCGGCCGCGTCAGCTACCGCTACGCCACGGTGGCTGTCAATGTCCTTTGTAAAATCTTTATATTTTGGGTTCTGTAATCTCTAGGGTATATATAATAAAGAGTCTATTCTATTCTATCATAGAGCATAACATTACGCCTATGTTTCATAAATGGTTTAAGTAGAATTGTACCTATAGTACGGCGTAATTTTTTTAACGTTGTCGTCCCTCCACTCTAGGAATTTCTCCTGTATCGTGGGTGCATTTATAAACATATAAACTCACACACACAAACAGCCAGACCCGGAACAACTACTTGTAGGTCATACAAATATTTATTCCGTGCGGGAACCGAACCAGGGACACGCAGCGCAGCAGTAAATAGCTTAACCATTGCGCTAACCGTGCAGTCAAGTTTGACGGTTATTTATATAATTAAAAGGGTAAGAACCTATTGTAATCAACTTAATACAAATCCAGATTCCAGGCTGCCACTGAGAAATCCCAAATGAAAAAACCTAATGATATTGCCAGACCTGAGAATCAAATCCAGCACCCTAATTGCGTAATATATAATAATAATATATCACTTCAACAGACGACAGCACTTACATTTTCAACTTTATCTCTAAAGCATTAAGGCTCAAGGTTGATTGGGAATATCTGACAGTTAGTTGACCTGCTGTCGTCCGTACTTCAATTTGACGCTCATTAGGTACTGTTCTCCATCTATGTTCCAAAACTATTGTTGCACTGTCAAAATGAAACCCATCGCTGCTGATAGTGTGTTATGCAAATGCACAAACCACAGACTAACTATGTTAGAAAATACTGTCAAACCGGTACCAGACGCATGCGGTATAGACGCTGAATAATATTGCCACTATATGAAACGTATGTAATTTTTGAGGATTTCTCGTAGTTTTTATATATCCTGTTTTTTATTTTTTATGTTCCTGTTTGTGTTTGTTGAAACTGCTTTTTTATTTTATTTATTAATTCGATTAACTATGAAACGTATGTAATTTTCGAGGATCATATTCTCGTAGTTTTTATATATCCTGTGTTTTATTTTTTATGTTCCTGTTTGTGTTTGCTGAAACTGCTTTTTTATTTTATTTATTAATTCGATTAACTTTTTGTATATTTTTATTCATCATCATCCCAGCGTTAATTCCAGTCGCATCCGAAGCCTTTTCAGCTTTGGAGTCTGGGGTCCGCTTTACCAGTCCAACTGCTAAACTTCGACATTTTCCGTGAAGCGACTGCCGTCTGACCTCCACAACCCGAAGGCGACATCGAAGCATTGCAGTTAGACCAATTGTTGGACTTTTGAGGGCTCCAACAACCCGTAACGACTGCCACTAGATGTTCGTATGGCAACCGGGACCAATGGCTTAACGTGCTTTCTGAGGCACGACCAGACCAGTGCAAATATTCATATTCATGCATACAAATACTTGCACTGTGCGGGGATCGAACCCGCGCCACCTTGCGCAGCGGCCGCGTCCGCTACCGCTACGCCACGGAGGCTGTTTTTGTATATTTTTCTTATTACGTTTTTATTTTTACTTTTTTATTTTTGGGTGACGTCTTTACGTCGGCGCCGGCTGTCGCTGAAAACCAGCGCTGGGCTTTGTTGCATAGAGTCGCAGCATAATGCTGAGCGACAGCAGTTTTGCGTGGATGTGACGCATGTTTCCCTCAACTATTTCTTAATTTTTGTGTTTTTGTACTCTTGCGTCATATTTACTGCAAATAAACGTTTTTGTTTCCTTCTTTCCTCTCACCCTAGCAATTTCTCCTGTTTCGTCGGTGTGTTGACAAACATTTAAACTCACACACTTAAACAACCAGACCTTTTTTTTGTTGCGATCGGAAAACAGTGACTAAAACCCACCCGTGTTTCTTCACTTGCCTGTGAGACGGCCAGCCGCCAGGGCCACGGTTTCTTGTTAACGAACCCGCAACCCTGACCTAGGAGGCATCGGTCTTCGTGGACCCTGTCACGAAACAACCAGACCTAGAGTAACTACTTGGGGTAAGTGGTAAAAACGCATGAATTTTGTTGGCACTAAACTGTGAATCCCGACTTTTGAAAAATAATAATATCTATATTTTTGTCGGCAACTCGCATGAATGTAATTTTATTGAGTGCGGATCGAGTACCTACTCCTTCAAAAATGTGCAGTAGGCAATTGACACACGCATTGTTTTTTATGCAATAAGGCAAATCTAAAGTACAGTCAAGTGATAACAAAAGTGATAATGATATTTTTATAGATTCGAAAACACAACTTTATCAAAACCGGCCAGGAGCGAGTCAGGCAACGCTCAGTGTAGAGTTCCGTAGTTTCCTGTCCGTTACAATAAGTGCCACCACTTAAGAGTTATAAAATGGGCTATAAAGGTTATAAAGTGGTTATCTCTTCTTCTTCAGCCTCTAGATGTCTACTTACTGCTGGACAAAGGCATCCCCCAAGGCTTTCCACGATGATCGGTCTTGTGCTGCCTGCATCCATCGGCTTCCCGCGACCTTCACCAGATCATCGGTCCACCTTGTTGGGGGCCTCCCTACGCTGCGTCTTCCAGTACGTGGCTGCCACTCCAGAACCTTACTGCCCCATCGGCCATCAGTTCTACGAGCAATGTGCCCTGCCCACTTCCAATTAAGTTTAGCGACTCGAAGAGCTATGTCAGTGACTTTGGTTCTTCTGCGGATCTCCTCATTTCTGATTCGATCACGCAGAGAAACTCCGAGCATAGTTCTTTCCATTGCCCTTTGGGTGACTCTGAGCCAAAGTGGTTATAAGTAATAACAACTAATTACTACTGCTGCAATTTGTCATGCCACCAACTCAATAGAATCCAAAATCGGTTGAACGAATCGTAAATAATCTTTGTATGGTATTAATGTCTAATTTTATTGCAAGGCTTTTTTTTTACAAAGGTTAATTGTTCTACAGTACAATAAAATTACTAAAAATAAACTTTAAAACAAAACATCTTAGTGCATCAAAACACAAGCTTACACTTAGCATTAATATCTAAGACTGCAATCAAAATCATAATGCTGTAATTAACCCATTTACTTAATCTCAAGAGCACTCGAATCTGACTAGCACTCGAGTTGATGTTGCAATTCAAACAAGATGTTCGGAATTAGACTGAAATTAATACTAAATACTACTGGAATGTGATGTTATTAACGTAGAAAATATATAAGTACTAGGTTTTGCCGGCGGCAGTCAGAAATTATACCACGGAAACGTCCGGACGACAGCACGCTAAGTTATCCCAAACTGTCAGATATTCCCAGTCAAACTTGAGCCTATAAAGTAATTCTTCTTTTTCAAGATGAGATTCAACCTCAACTCTTGATCATTGGCATCTGTGCAATAAATACCACAATTTTGCCTATATCACGTGTAAGAAATTATAGAAATTCTTTTTTGACAGTTGAAAAAGACGGCCGCGTGAACCGTCTATGAGGGAGGTTTGAGGCAAAGTCATGATGTGGCCACTATGCTGCGATATTTCAATGTTCTTTATGAATTATTTACTGAACGCACTTTTACTACATAAATCACGCGCTTTTATTTAGTAAACGACACTATAAATAATTTTAAAAGTCCAATGAAAAATGCGCGTGGCATTCATCTTAGCCTTCCCGTCAAAACTCCGCCGATAAAGTTGAAAATCTAATAAGGAAATCTGACAAATTGTAGCAGCTTGATGTGCTGTCGTCAGTACTAATATAAAATTATCCTGAAAGAATGAAAGAACCGGACTCGATTAATCGAATGAAAGTAATCTAACTCATTCTTTTTTAGTAAGGCCTCAAAATCGATAACATTTTGGGTACAGAGATATTCTCCAAATGTAGACCGGCACAGACCAGTAACGGTAGACAGGTAACAGGTAACAATTTGGAGGCAGATCGAAATATAAGATCGCTGAATATCTTTGATCAGTGTAACATCACCATATGAAAAGAATAAAATTTATTAAGTATTTTATTTCTTTTTTAGCCATTGTCAGATGATATTCTATTTGATAAAGGCTGAAAAAGCCGATTGTAGATATCATAATTTAAAAAAATAGTTTCAGAAAATTACCTATATTCACGCGCGTTGAAAAATGGATGACTTGGGGCTCAACAAAAGAAAATTTTAGGTTCGCATTTAGGAGCTATATTTATAGCTGTTTTGCTTTTGCGACTGCTTAATGACATTAAAACCCAATTTAACACAAATGTTGCCAGATATAAGAGTACCCACAAAGTTGGGTATACAGTATACTTAGCATTCCTACGGCGCGTGGGTATTTATAGCCGGGATACGACAACAAACGCAACTCGTGCGCATCTGCGTACAGATAGCAAAACAGGTGCATTTGTTATTTGATATGAGTTGATAATTAACGTTTGTTTACTTTAAGTTAATTGGATAAGTTGACAATATTTTTTACAATGCTGACTGTAACAATTCCCAAAGCAATTGATTAAAGAGTATTTTTTTTCAGATATCACAAACAATCCATATAAGTAAGTAGGTAAATAAGATTTGGGTGAATGCAGATGTAGGACTGGCAGATATTAAAAATGCAGCATCCTCAATTCCTTATATCTTTTTAAAAATGGCATTGCCATCACCAACCTACTGCAGCAGTAGTGCCCTTTTTTTGTTTGGGATGGGAAATCATCATATGACCTCTCCCGCTCTGGACGGAGCGAAAGGGCGTGTCTGACTTTTACTGACTAAAACCCTTTCTTGTGCGAAGGCCAGGGCCACGGTTTCTGGCAGTAGTAGCCCTAACTTACGAGCTTGTAAGTCATGGGTTTAAACCCAAGCAAACGCTTTGGGGCTACTCAAAATGGCGAAGGAAAATGTTGTGAAGAAACCGTAATGTCCACTAAAGTGATGTGACATCCACAAACTTGTACTGCGTCTGCGTGGCGGGTTATGGTCCACTTCATTCCACAGAGACGAGGCCAGGTTCCAGCATGTGAGCAGAAAATTATACTGGATGATGAAGAGTTTCTTCGTAAATAAAACCTAGATTAAGTTTTAGATTAAGTTTCCTATTGTATGCATGTATTATCTTTTCAACTTTGTATCTTAAAACACAAATAACCTTTTTTATCATCTCTCTACCGGGCACTAGCTTGCTCAGTGCGGGTTAGCGATTTCAGACTTAAAGTCCAGGTTTCCTCAAGATGTTTTCCTTCACCGTGGCCTAGTGGTTAAAACACCAGCCTCTCAAGTATGAGTGTGCGGGTTCGATTCCAGGTCAGGCAAGTACCAATGCAACTTTTCTAAAGTTATATGCACTTTCTAAGTATATCTTGGACACCAATTACTGAAGGTGAAGGCATGAATATGAATATTTGCATTGGTCTGGTCGTGGCTCGGAAAGCACGTTAAGCCGTTGGTCCCGGTTGCCATACGAACATCTAATGGCAGTCGTTAGGGGTTGTTGTAGTTAGGCCTTGTAATCAGTCATTAGTGTACAAGATATACTTGCCTGGCCTGGAATCTAACCCACGCTCATACTAGAGAGGCTGGTGTTTTAACCACTAGGCCACCACGACTTTTATAGATTAAACGATTGTCTAAAAACAAAGGGCCATAAGTTAAATACATACCTAGGTTACTACCAAGAACAGAAAGTCCTACAAGCAGTTGTAGATTTAACTGCCCCAGTAACTATTTCCCAACCGAGTTACCATTACCGGTTTAGTATCATAACATAATAGAACGCGGACACTTTCTACGTACCTATTTATTTATCTCAACATAAAATGTTATGTAATACATATTAATTACTGACCTACTGTTATAAATTATTATTACTGTTTGCTATAATTTGTTTTTATATGTTGTCATTATTAATTTTCTATGTAGCAACCTGTACTAGGCTTGAATGGTAGACTACAGACCATTTACTCTTGAAGAAAAGAGGCCGGTGGGACTGAAGCCAGAACTGGAATCATTATAGGCTGACTATGTATCTTTAGTATTATTATTATTGCATTTATAATTAGGTTTTAAGCATTGCATAGCTTTTATCGCGTATCCAGAAATTCTGTAACGAAAATAACCTAACACCATAACAATTATTATACCACATGTTAAGAAATCCCGTCCGACCCAGAAGGATAATATAGGTTAGGTAAACAGATGACCAAATAAAATATGAAATTTTACATAATCATCATACTAACAATACTAATGAATTTTGAAATAATCTTTTTTTTCCGCGAATTAAATCCGACTTCCCCAAAAATTGGTAATTTAAAAAAAAGTCAAGTCGCAACACCATTTTTGACAGTATTATTATGAGCGAATAAGGTTGTGACCGCCCTTTTTTTTCTTACAGGGGCTCGTGGCTAATAAGCAGCTGAACAGGTTAACCTACGCTTGCTGTGGATGTAAATACTATCTTTAGATACCAAGACCCCTCCCTAATTTGAAATGCACGTTATGCCGTTGGTCCCGTTGACTTTAATTCGCAGTTTTTGACAGTCTACGAGTCGTCGATAGTTTAAAAGTCTGACAACCAGTTTCTCCCAGTAACTGGGTTTTGCAGATCAGATAGGAGGTCACTCCATGTAAAATACTCGTATACAGCTACCTCCGGAGAGACAGAAAGCCGACTCCAACAAAGTTGGGGCAGACTACGTGGCTATCGGGGGCTGCAGAAGCAGTGTTCGTACTCGCAGCCCCCGGTGTAGGTGTGAGATGGAACACCGTGGTGGTTTTTAGTCAGTAAGAGTCTGACAAACCCCGCCGCCCACCCCAGGGCGGCGAACATCCATGAGGATTTCCCAACCCGGAAAAAAAATTCTGTAGACCGCTACAGATTCCTACGAACAAATACATGAAAGGTAAAAGAAATAGGGATTTTCAGCCACGTAGCCTTTCTTTTCCGGGTTGGAAAATCCTCATGAATGTCCGCCGCCCTGGAGTGGGCGCGTTGTTCGTTTGTAGCGTTGTAGGTACAAACCTACAACGCTACAGGCGAACAACGCGTCACGCGTCAACGTGTCACGTAACCGGTGAGCAAATGCCCGCCAGAGAATACCAGTCTGGTCGAAAGATCCTCCGTTTTCTATTGAGGATGAGTGAACTTTATACTCTATTCATCATACCTCCACAAATCAGCTAAGGAATGAGCAATCAACTCTAGCTTTCTGACCAACTTATCAAGTCAGAAATCATTTTAGTCCAAGTTTTATTAAGAGATTCAAAAGCCCGACAGCCTCCGTGGCGTAGCGGTAGCGAACGCGGTTTCTTTGCAAGGAGGCGCGGGTTCGAGCCCCGCGCAGTGCAAATATTTGTATGCATAAATATGAATATTTGTACTAGTCTGGACGTGCCTTGGAAAGCACGTTAAGCCGTTGGTCCCGGTTGCCATACGAACATCTAATGGCAGTCGTTACGGGTTGTTGGAGCCCTCAAAAGTCCGACAATTGGTCTTCAGCTGCAACGCTTCGATATCGCCTTCGGGTTGTGGAGGTCAGACGGCAGTCGCTTCACGGAAAATATCGAAGTTTAGCCAAAATCAGCAGTTAGATCGGTAAAGTAATATATATATATAACTTGTTTGACATTGCGAGATTGGCAGTTGAGAGTTGTCATGCTCACTCAAATGTCTTGCTGATGGTGGCGCGTGTTGTTGGGTCATTTGGTTCCCTTCAATATGGTTGAGCTAAGTGGGGCTGATGCGCGCGTCATGCTCGTGAACGGGGGCCGTCAGTGGAGACTGGTCATCTCTTAGCTGCCAGTGGGCTTAATTCATTTTTATATTTTAATTAATTTTACATTGTGCTCACATGATAGAAGCAACATAAATATGTAACGAAGAAATGTAACCCATATATTATGATTTTAAAAGAGTGTCCATGGAGTTTCTTGCACGTTCTTCTCCATAGAGATCTACGCTTTGGAACGTGCAATTTAGCTTCACTTTTCTTGAACTGACCAACATTGACTATTCAAAAGTACCAAGTGATGGTTAATTTGAAATAAACGATTTTGATTTTGATTTTGAAAGCAGACCCCAGACTCCAAAGCTGAAAAAGCTTCGGATGCGACTGGGATTAACGCTGAGATGATGATGATGATTAAAAAGCTCATTTTTTTTGAATTTGCTTTGAAGTTGAAATCTTTATCAGAATTTCTTTGCTAACGTTATGGCAAGCACAGCCGGATTTAACGCGTTAGCAATTGAATCCTAATTGATCTGTGGTAAACAAGCACAACTTTGACGGCAACGCAACAGGAGGTGGTATGTTTGTAAATACAGGAATTATGCATAAGCTTTATGATGTCCGTATTCACTAAAACTTATCATATTGTTGTAATTTCAACGCTCGTTTTACAGCCAAAAGTTGAAAATCTAATAGTGCAGTTAATGGGGTCGGAACGGGTATGAGTTATATAATAGTTGAAAACTATAACTTTTTCTCTATCACCGTTGTTTTTGGGACCAGTTTTTAGAATTCCGTACCTAGTATGTCAATTCAATGGAAGAAATAATCCTTTTTTTTTTACTCTATAAGTGGGGAAACTTTTGTGACGGATGGTTGTCGCATGACGACATCCTCATACACTCTTAGCCGGTTTATTATACTACCCTTTTTCTGGAAATATACTTAAAATTGATCCCTTACTTTTTTATTTCTTAGTTTTTGTAATTACTTTCATCATCAACCATTTATCGTCCCACTGGGCACAGGTATCCTCTCATACAGAGAAGAATTGAGCGTACTCACCCCGCTTGCTCAATGCGGGCTGGTGATTAAAGTTCAGGTTTCCTCAAGATGTTTTCCTTCACCTTTTGATCAGTAATTTTTGTCAAAGATATAAGTACTTACTTAGAAAATACATAGGTATATCTTAGAAAAGTAGTAGTCGTAGTGGCCTAGTGGTTAAAACACCAGCCTCTCAAGTATGAGTGTGCGGGTTCGATTCCAGATCTGTAAATATATTTGAAATTGATTCCTTGCCTTTTTTATTTCTTAGTTTAGTTTTTTAATTACTATACTATATTTTCCTGATTGGCCTGGGTCTTGGATGTTTATCTATATATGTGTCTATTATAAATATAGTATCGTTGAGTTAGTATCCCATAACACAAGTCTCGAACTTACTTTGGGGCTAGCTCAATCTGTGTGATTTGTCCATATATATTTAATATTATATTTATTCCTTTATTTCATAGTATATACATATAAATTACATTTTTAAATATTTCTACATAAAAAACATTTAAAAATATAAAAAATAGTAGCCCACCGGTATCGGGAACAGGGTCCAAGCTACCGGCGGTCAGGGCTCCAGAGAGAGGAACTTCCTGACGATGCGAGCCGTGTCCAGCAGTACCGCTTTCTGAATCAAGCCCTTGATCCAGCTGCCTAACGAGAGCCTCCTGAGGTGTTGGTCGAGGCTCTTGGCTATTAAGCCATTGGCTGTCACGACTATCGGTACAATGATTGCTGAATCCACTTCCCACATGTCGACAACCTCGTGAGCCAAGTCAAGATACTTGATTTGTTTATCTTTCTCGGCTTTCACGAGGTTCTCATCATGCGGGATGGTTATGTCAACAATCATTGCACGCCGCTCTGATCGATCCACCATCACTATATCAGGCTTATTGGCAACAATAGTCCTGTCAGTGATGATGGATCGATCCCAGTACAATGTGATATAGCCATTTTCGAGAACTGGGTCGGGCGTATACCTGTAGTACGGCACCTCCGATTCCACAAGGTTGTATTTAAGAGCAAGTTGCTGATGAATGATCCTGGCTACAAGGTTGTGTCTATGCAAGTACTCTCCGTTAGCTAGACGAGAACACCCGGAGATAATATGCCTTATTGATTCCCCCGGCCGGTGACATGCCCGACAGATGTCAACTGTGCCGTCTTTCACAATAAATCTCCGGTAATTGTTCGTCATCATAACTTCGTCCATAATTGCAAAGACAAAACCTTCGGTTTCCCCAAAGAGGTCACCGAAACGTAGCCAGGCTACAGACGCTTGAAAGTCAACATCGGGCCCGTGTAGGGCTCGGAAAAAGCGTCCGTGAAGCTCTTTGCTCTTCCATACCTCCATGCGATCATTTGTGTCAAGCACTACTGGTTTACGCCAGTTCTCTTTAGCCAAGGAGAGCGGAGTGAGGCCCTTGTCAGCCGCGACCACATCTCGATGCATCCCCACGTCGGTTACTAGGAAATAGTCCCTGAGACTGCATACCTCGCGATTGTGGAGGGTCTTGGCGTTTAAAAAGCCACGACCTCCACATTTTCGCGGGATATACAGCCTCATAACCGATGACCGTGGGTGATGCAATCGATTTGCAGTCAGCAGCGTACGGACCCTCTGATCCAGGGCGTCAAGTTCGGTTTGAGTCCATTTGAGTATGCCGAAAGAGTACATCAATACCGGCATGACCCAACCGTTGAAAGCGCGCACCTTGTTTCCGCCTGATAGAAGACTATTAAGTACTTTTTTCAGGCGGCCAAAGAAGCGTTCTTTCAACGATTGCTTCATGTCAGTAACATTGATACCCAACGCTTCCGACATACCCAAATACTTATAGGTTTCGGATGCGGAGAGGGCTCTAAGGTTTATGGAATCAGTGAGTTGGGTTCCCACGGATTCCATAATCTCTCCTCGCTTTACATGCATGACCGCACATTTGTCCACACCAAATTCCATCCTGATGGAGCTACTGAAAGTTTCAGTAATTTTCAGTAGCTCCCTCAGTTGTGAATTGTTGGGAGCAAAAAGTTTCAGGTCATCCATGTAGAGGAGGTGCGATATAACCTGACCACCTCTCCTCAACCGATAGCCTAGACCTGAATCCTCCAATAGTGTGCTTAGAGGATTCAATGCTAAGCAAAACCAAAGTGGACTCAAACTATCGCCCTGAAATATTCCTCGCTCGATCCGTATCGGTTCGCTATTCCTCTGAATATTTCGACATCCTGGATAGCGAAGGACTGTCCTCCATGTCTTCATACACGACATCAGGAAGGTGCGCAGAGTTGCATCCACTTTATACAACTCCAGCACCCGCATGAGCCATGTATGTGGGACTGAGTCATAGGCCTTCCTATAATCTATCCAACATGTCGACAGATCCTTTCGGGAACGACGAACCTGTTGGCTAATGGCCATATCAATAAGGAGTAGCTCCTTAGTACCGCGGGACCCGCTCTTACATCCATTTTGAGAGGCAGACATGATGGAGTTGCTGTCAATATGTTTGTTAATTTTAGTTTTCAAAATGGATGTAAGAACTTTATAGACCGTCGGTAAACAGGTGATCGGCCTATAATTTTTGGGTTCCGCGGTGCTACCTGATTTATGGAGCAGGTGGGTTATTCCAGTAGTTAGGAACTGAGGTAACGAACCAGACACCAAAGCAGTCTGGAATTGAGATGCCAAGCGAGCGTGCGACCTTGGAAACCATTTTATCCAAAAGTTATGCAGCCCGTCCGGTCCTGGAGACTTCCAGTTAGGTAACGGACGGACTGCACAAGCTACATCTTGGGGGCAGATGGTAATAGCCCCCATTTCAGGTATTGGATCGCAGGCTCTCTCGACATCCCGGGCCCAGTCACCTTCAGTGTGACTGACAGGTACCGACCAGATACTGCGCCAAAATGAACACATGGCATCATCATCCGGTAGGCACGTGTCAGTCACACCTTGTTCTGGTCGTTCCCAGTCCCTATAAACCCACCTTTCATTGCTTTGGAAGGTGCGATTCTGGGTGTACCGTTCCACTCGTCGTTTGTATCTTCTGATACGGTTCGCCCATGCATACACTTTCTGCTTCAGGAAGTCGATGCGCTCCGTGACACGGGCCATATAATTTTGTGGGCTGATATTTGTACCTGCAAATGCCCGCCTCACAAAGCGCATCACTCTGGGACGAGTATTACCCTCCCTGAAGCAGATTAGTTTACCGATGAGTGCTCTAGCCCCACCAATACGACGTTCAATCCTGCGCTGCCAAGCTGGTACTACTGGTTTCGGTCGTGTAGCTCTAGAGTCACTGGGAAATTTGACATGAGCTACACGACAAGCTGCTACAGCTGCGCAGTACAGGATTGAATGAGTATCAGTGAGGTCCTCGCAGGTATCAAAATAATCTGATAACTGCGCATCCAGAGCAGCCATCAGTGCCCTATTTCTGTTATGCATGGGCAAACGTGGCAGGCGTGGTCTCTGTTCTGCCGGGGTGAAACGATATTCCCGAATCGCAGCCTCCAAAGCGTTTATTAACTCCTCATTGCACTGGGTACTTACATTGGTAGCCCTATCATTACTCCCCTCGTCAGCATAGTTTGTGGGCTGCGGTGGTATCTCCGCAGTCTGCGACTGGTGAGCAATGATACGGCTACTCTGCATTTCGTTTCGCAGGCGATCAAGCACAGTATCATCCAACATATGATTACGCTGGATAACCCGTACCTGATCCGACAGTCGTTGCGCCGACACGTTGACAGCTGGCTCAAGCACCTGAAACAGAGAGAGCATTCGAACACGGTACGCGGTCAGGTTGTTTCCTCCCTCTGTAGCCCCATAGTATGAGCGCATGACATTTTCATTAATGGATTGTGTCCATCTCATGCGCTGCACACTACCGCCGGGAGCTGGGACCCTGTCAGAAGCCGATGGGCCTCGAGGTCCTAAGCGGTCCGGCGGCCGGCGTCCTCCCCGTCGGCGAGCAGGTGGCGGCGTCGTCGGCGGAGAGAAGTACTCGTCGCTCGAGCTCAACGCAACTGCCGCGGCCGGGGTCGTCACAGCACTTACAGTGGTGCTGGAGGCCGGCGGCGGCGAGGCGGAGCTGAGCAACGAGTCCGGAGATGGTGGGCGTGCTCTTCGAGCGGCAGATCTTGTCAACATCGTCTTCGTCTGAATTTTACAGTTTTGTCGGAGGTGACATGACAGCTGTCACCTCCGGTTCGGCAGTTTTTTATATACATTGTTGCACATTATTTCATATTTATTTTAAAAAAATGGGTATAACTGATGTTGGGCTATTTTCTTTGTTGTTTTTCTATAAATGTTGATAAAACTGATTGTAAAATCTATTTTATATGAATATATAATTTGGAGCTTGACGAACATGATTAGTTGACGCTGGTGTTGCCAGTTATTTATATTTATTTATTATTATTATCCTTTTTTATTCTATATATACATATTATTCTACATTTTTATAGGTAAATACAAATATTTATATAGGTAAATACATACAAAAACATTTAAAAATATAAAAAAATAGTAGCCCATCGGTATCGGGAACAGGGTCCAAGCTACCGGCGGTCAGGGCTCCAGAGAGAGGAACTTCCTGACGATGCGAGCCGTGTCCAGCAGTACCGCTTTCTGAATCAAGCCCTTGATCCAGCTGCCTAACGAGAGCCTCCTGAGGTGTTGGTTATTATTATTATTAATAATTAAAACATTTACTCGCATGTAGGTATTATTAACAGTCATTCCTCTAGTTGTGTGAACGCAGGTGTTTTTAATTAGTCATCTAGGACTAGGTAAGATGATAACTGAATTGCAGTGCTATTCTGTGATTGTTACTGTTATAGTGTGAGCTGTCAGTAGAAGTAATGCTAGGGATTGATACCATTGAGAACTGACTCTGAAGCTCTGAAGCTCATTTCGTCTAACTTTCCATGTGAGATTTTTAAATAATCGACCGTCTATTTACGAAGATTAAGTGTTGTGATCATTTTCACGGTTCATTCATCATACCTTCATCGTTACAGCCGAAAGATGTCCACTGCTGGACATAGGTCTCCTCCAAGGATCTCGACCACGACGACCGTTCCAGCGCCTCCCGCATCCCGCCGTTTCTCGCGACCTTCACCAGGTCATCGGTCAACCTTGTCGTGCGCCTACCCACGCTGCGTTTTCCGGTGCGTGGTCGCCACTCGAGAACGGGTCGGCCCCATCGGTCATCGGTCCTACAGGCAGTGTACCCGGCCTCCTGCCTTTTTTGTTATAAAATTATAAACTAGCGCTTGACCGCAATCCCGCCTGATGTTAAGCAGTGATACAATCGTTGATGGTAAAGCGCACTAGTTTATTAAGAGCCTATTCACTCTAGCCTTGAAGACACTCAAATTGTATTCAAGTGTTACAATTCTTCGGGCTATGTCGATTACTCGCGTTCTTATGCGGATCTCCTAATTTCTGATTTGACCACGGTTCATTAAGCAAGATAAATTAACATAACATTTTACGGCCTCAGAAATATGGCTTTCAAAATGTGATTAACGGCGACTAGGTATGAGTAATCCAGGCGTGGTAAAATAACAAATGTTCTAGGATTAGTTCTGCAGCGCGTGATTAGTTTCTGCGTGCTTCAACTATTAGGTTAATTAGTATGCCGCGCATATAGGTGAGGTTTTATTTTATACAAAACAGTATAGTTTTTTTTTAAAAAACTACCTACCTATATTCAGGTTTCGTATAAACCTGAATATAGTTTTTTCAGAATAAGCAAAAGAATCGATTTTAATCACTTTGGCACCATGTTATATTTTTCCCAAATACATTTAGAAATTGTTGCAGCGTGGTTATCGAGCGCACAACACAGTTCACGACAGATCGTGGTACTAGGCGCGTACGCATAACGGGACAGCATCTGTGTAGGGGTGCAATACGTTATAAGTAAAATTAACATCATCATCATCATCAACCTTTTTATCGTCCCACTGCTGAGCACAGGTCTCCTCTCATACAAAAAAGTCGTGGTGGCCTACTGGTTAAAACACCAGCCTCTCAAGCATGAGGGTGCGGGTTCGATTCCAGATCAGGCAAGTACCAATGCAACTTTTCTAAAGTTATATGTACTTTCTAAGTATATCTTGGACACCAATGACTGAAGGTGAAGGAAAACATCTCGAGGCAACCTGGACTTTTAAGTCTGGAATTGCCAACCCGCATTGAGCAAGCGTGGTGATCACGCTCAAAATTAACATGTTTTAAGTAAATTATACTACATTTTATTGTTGCAATGTTCTTGCAATATTGTAGTAATTCTCAAAATCATTCAACGGAGCTTGGACCATTCATGAGATGTAATACAAAATCAGCATATTGTATAAATAAAAGAACTATAAAATTACCAACTAAATGGACTTGCTCTTAGTGCTTACCAAGAAAAGCCGCGCAAATTACACATGTATGCAAATTGGCATCTCATACGATGAATAGAAAATTAATAACCCTGGAATTAAACCTGTTTTTGTCAGTATAGAAGGAGGCAAATCAGGCTACTACAATCTGTCAATTTCTTTAAAAGAATTTCAACTTTATGGTTTGGTTTTAATGTTGATTGGAAAAATATTACGGTTTTGGATAGTTTGGTGTTCCTGCATCTGTATTATAAGGCGAATTAAGATCTCAACTTAGATTGTGAAGAAAAACGTCGTTAGGAAACCAGCAGGTCCTAGAACCAGAGATATAATAAAATAATAATAATGACATTTATTTTGCCAAAACAAAAGTTTCATTAGACTATCTTTAATACTTCTTCTTCAGCCTATAGATGTCCACTACTGGACAAAGGCCTCTCCAAAGGCTTTCTACGATGACCGGTCTTATGCTGCCCGCATCCATCGGCTTCCCGCGACCTTCACCAGGTCATCGGTCCGCCTTGTTGGGGGCCTCCCTACGCTGCGTCTTCCAGTACTTGGCCGCCACTCCAGATTCTTACGGACCCATCGGCCATCGGTTCTACGAGCAATGTGCCCTGCCCACTTACTTTTAGCGACTCGAAGAGCTATGTCGGTGACTTTGGTTCTTCTGCGGATGTCCTCATTTCTGATTCGATCGCGCCGAGAAACTCCGAGCATAGCTCTTTCCATTGCCCTTTGTGTGACTCTGAGCCTTCGTATGAGGCCCATTGTGAGCGACCACGTCTCTGTTCCGTACGTCATCACTGGCAACACACACTGGTCAAAGACTTTAGGCTTGAGATACTGTGGTATCTTGGACGACGACAAGATGTAGCGTAGCATCCCGAACGCTGCCCAGCCGAGCTGGATTGGACAAGACACTCCTTTCTCGACGTTGGACCTACCTAGTTGGACTGTTTGTCCCAGGTATATATACTCGTCAACAACTTCGAGTGCAGAGCAACCAACTAGAATTGGAGTGCATGAGTTCGACATGATCTTCGTGTTATCCATGTTCATCCTTAGACCCACTTGTTGGGAAGCTCTGCTGAGGTCATTGAGCATTTTGCTCAAGTCTTCCAGGGTCTCCGCCAATACATAATAGAAAGTTAAAATAAGGCAAGTGAAGAAACACGGGTGGGTTTTAGTCAGTACAAGCCTGACACGCCCTTCCGCTCCACCCATAAAGGGAGAGGTCATTTAACGGTTTCCCATCCCGAACAAAAAAAAAAAAGAATGTACTAACAACGGTGGAAATAAAACTGGCAATCCATAATGTAACAATAATGGCATCCTTGGCATTATTATTGTTAAAATTACAGTTTAATAATATAATTGAAAACATTCCAAAAATACAGCACACAATACAGTTCATTTACATATTTGAAATTTCTGTAAAATGCTTATAGCTTCATGTTTCTATTGTACAATTATTATTTTTTTAAATTATCACCTAGTGCTTGACCGTAATCCCGCCTGATGGTAAGCAGTGATGCAATCGTTGATGGTAAAGCGCGCTAATTTATTAAGACTCTAGCCTTGAAGACACTTAAATTTTAGTCCTACAGAAACACCACCACTGGTAAATTGTTGCAGTCCCTCGATGTACGCGATATAAAAGACGAAGCGGAACGCCGCGTTCGGATCGTCCGACGACGGAACGGAGATGGGGGAATTAAATCATGCAATTCTATACATAACTGTTTCCATGTTAAGTTTATCATATTTCTTACTAGCAAGGTATGTCCCAGTATTTTACATGGAGCTCCTACCAATAAGACCTCCACAACCCAATTACTGAGTAACAGGATACCCCTTTTCAAAACTATTTATCTCCTTCTTCTTCTTTTTTCAAGGTGAGATTCAACCTCAACTCTTGATCAATGGCCTCTGTGGAATAGATACCACAATTTTGCCAATAAAACGTGTAACAAATTATAGAAATTCTTTGAAAATTTTATATCATAATAATGGCGGATATCGCCAATGACAGGTGAAAAAGACGGCCGCGTGAACCGTCTATGAGGGAGGTTTGAGGCAAAGTCATGATGTGGCCACTATGCTGCGATATTTCAATGTTCTTCATGAATTATTTACTGAATGCACTTTTTACTACATAAATCACGCGCTTTTATTTAGTAAACGATACTTTAAATAATTTTAAAAGTCCAATGAAACATGCGCGTGACACTCATCTTAGCTTTCCCGTCAAAACTCGACTATTTATCAGGTTTCTAACTACCTGGTACGACTGTCAATATTCTACAAATGACAGCTGTCGGCATACGTTTAAAAAGTTAACCATGGCAGGGAGCGGTTTCAATAATTAATGGAAGGTCCACCAGTCCTGAGCCCGACCTCGTCAAGCGCAGCTTAACTTTATTCGCCCCGTGAGGATGTTATGAGCCTCTTCTATAAGTTTCCTATGACTTGACTCTGATAGTACGAATTGTTACTTAGAAAGAAAACACCCCTGAGTCATTAACAATTTGCACGACTCTATCACCATTTTAATTTAAGACAATGGGCTTTACATCATTTCGTAAATACGTAATTTTCTTATAAGGTATATTCCAGTCATTAGAATCCCAAGATATAAAAGGATTGAATACAATTTGGAATCCTGACGCATGAGTCATACGGTTTCCTGCTAAATCACAGAATAGCTAGTCAATGGAGCTGTGATGTGCTGGGAACTACACGAACATAAAGACAATCTTCGAAAAAGGCGACTTTGGAATTAAGCAGTCAGGTACCACAGTATCTCAAGACCAAAGTCTTTGACCAGTATGTGTTGCCAGTGACTTACGCAACTGAAACGTGGTCGCCCACAATGGGCCTCATACCTAGGCTCAGAGTCGCACAAAGGGCGATGGAAAGAGCTACGCTCGGAGTTTCTCTGCGCGATCGAATCAGAAATGAGGAGATCCGCAGAAGAACCAAAGTCACCGACATAGCTCGTCGAGTCGCTAAAATCAAGTGGCAGTGGGCGGTGCATATTACTCGTAGAACCGATGGCCGATGGGGCAGTAAGGTTCTGGAGTGGCGGCCACGTATCGGATGGCGCAGCGTAGGGAGTCCCCCAACAAGGTGGACTGATGACCTGGTGAAGGTCACGGAAAGCCGATGAAGCCGCGGGACACCGGTCATTATAGAAAGCCTTAGGTGAGGCCTTTGTCCAGCAGTGGACCTCTATAGGCTGAAGAAGAAGAAGTATACTCGAGTCATAACCAAATCACGGTCCGTATGCATTTCTCGAATAACTGTGATTTAATTGTTTCATAGCTTAAGTTTTTTGAAGAGAAATACTTCTTAAGTTTTTATTTGAAAGCCGATGAATTGAAAAAGCGACAAAGATTTTAGAGTCGTCTCATTGTCTGTAAACCAACATCTTTGAAGGTTTCACTTCTATAACTCTTGAATTGCTGCACACATACTTTTTTGTGGGTTCCAAATAGGCTCCTTCGAAAAGTGGCCCACAACGGAAAGGGGTAGGAGAGGCCGAAATAATTATAGATGGAATAATTATAGAGGAGAGATAATTATGAATGGTTCACTTTTAGTTTTAAAATCCTTTCGTTCCTCCGTTCAACGAACACTGGGTAAATCAACTAGCACTCCATTTTCTTACTCCTACATATGACTATCCAGGCCGGGTCAATGATATGTTCCTTTTTAAATAATTGACATCTTATAAACTTGGGATTAATACCGCTGTTTATGCTCTGAGCATTGTTGCTTGATTTAGCATCGTAAGTTATGGTTCAAAGCACTTTGAGTGCCTGTGAATGTCGTGGCGGAATGGTAGCTGTTTTAGAATTCATGGTGGTATAATTTACTACCTGTCATTTTGGACTGGGCTAGAAACTCTATGGGCCAAACAAATCAGGTAGTAATTTAATGGAATTATGATAGTGGTGGTTTCACAATAGTATTATACGAGTGACCAATGTTGAATTGGAATAATTTTTGTGATATAGTTAATCTTTTCCTTTCCATTGCTTTGAGCTATGCTCGGAGTTTCTCTGCGTGATCGATCAGACACTGAGGAGATCCGCAGAAGAACCAAAGTCACCGACATAGCTCTGCAAGTCGCTAAACTTAAGTGGCAGTAGGCAGGGCACATTGCTCGTAGAACCGATGGCCGGTGGGGCAGTAAGGTTCTGGAGTGGCGGCCACGTACAGGAAGACGTAGCGTAGGGAGGCCCCCAACAAGGTAGACCGATGACCTGGTGAAGGTCGCGGGAAGCCGATGGATGGGGATAGCACAAGACCGATCAGCGTGGAAAGCCTTGGGGGAGGCCTTTGTTCAGCAGTGGACATCTATAGGCTGAAGAAGAAGAAGAATTACTGTTTAATTACGAATACTTTTGAAATGTTCTGTGTGTCAGCCTGCAATGTACCCACTACACACACAGACCTACTTTTCGAGTATGGGTTGGTAGATGTCACAACATGTCTTCGAATTTTCGATTCTAGAACATGCCTGGTTCTCTCACGAATGTTTCCTTCACCATTTTGAGGCTTCTCTCAAAATGCCGAAGGAAAACATATTGATTTATCCTTTTTCTTCATCATAGCAGGAGCAAAATATATTCATCTGAAATATATTTTGCTTCTGCTAAGTCCTGCTCAATTAATCTCCCCATAAACTTATTTTTGACATGCCTTGATAATAAAAACATGAGATCATTATAGTCTGATCAGAGAAAACCGTGGGGACTCTAGCAACAATGTTCCTTCTATGCCTAACTTTCCCTTAAGCTCATGAATAAACAACGGCCTGACGGTGTCATGAATTAACTAACCAAAATTGCCTCACTAAGTTTACGTTGCCTATCTTGACGTAATTATCAGAGCTGAGCCTTCCTCCATTATGAAATCTTGGGAAGCCGAGTAGAAAACATAGAATTTTGTAAAACCTAAACCCACTATATTGTGATTTTATGAAACAAAGTCAACACCTCCCCTAGCGTTTTAAAATTATGTTGGTATTGGATTCCAATCTAGCTGGATGTAGCTGTACCTATACCAGTATTTTAAAAACAGCGGCTGACATGACCTCTACAATCCTGGTACTGGGATTACCGAGTACCCAGTAAGACTGCCTGTTAGATTTTCGAACTTCTAACGAACAGTAAATCTACACAAGAAAGACATTTTTTTTAAAATTCGGTATGGGAAATAATTTCCTCTGTTCCTAGTCAATGTCTAGAGCTTGAATTATGATTTAAAAATATATTTTTCAGAGAAATTCGTCCACGGCTGGACATAGGCCTCCTCCAAGATCCACCTCCACAACGACCGGTCCTGCGCCTCCCGCATCCAGCGGTTTCCCGCGACCTTCACCAGGTCGTCGGTCCATCTTGTCGGGTGCCTACCAACGCTGCGTCTTCCGGTGCGTGGTCGCCACTCGAGAACCCGTCGGCCCCATCGGGCATCGGTCCTACGGGCAATGTGCCCGGCCCACAGCCACTTAAATGTTGCAATTCTTCAGGCTATGTCGGTTACTCTCGTTCTTCTATATGGATGTACTTAATAGAACATAAATGAATAGAAAAATATTTGTTTAAATATTGGACATTATTACTTTGGTTCGTTTGTTACAAAAATGAAAAAAAAAAAATATATTGATTAAGAAACAGTCAAGTAGTACGAAAATAGGCGGAGTCTCGTCATGGCCGAAGACTGGTTTATAAATAAAATGGTGTTTTTCCATAATTTTTTTCACTACTAAGTCAGAATTTATAATAACGGTAGAAAATTCAACCACGTTTTAAGCAATTTAAAACAGGGAATTATTAAATTAAAAATCAGATTTAGAGATAGGCGTTGACCCTTAGTTTAGAAAAAAAGATGGCGACTGTACAATTTGTTTGTTTTGCTTTCACGCCTAAAACTACTGAACGGATTCGGATGAATTTGGCACACAGATGGTATATAACCAGAAATAACACTTTTTATACAGATAGTCCCACGAGCTCGAAACTTCGCGGGTAACACCAATGGGCGCAGCTAGTAGTATTATAATTCTCTTCTAGGTCACCTACCATTTTGTTGAAGGTCGCGAGTCACGACTGATTTCGATTATTTTGGTTGGTTGTATACTTAGATAATATTTTAGGTGTTAAGAAGTTTTTCCTTATATACAGCTCATGACGTCATAAGAATACTACTTATACGTAGATGTATTTTATCGCCTGTATAATAAGTAAATGGTAAATAATAATCTATTTATCAAATGCAAAATGTTATACCATGTTTATTATGTTATTGAAAATCAAAATTTAGTATAATATTTCCGGCTTAGATCTTTATCTTATCAGTACTTAACTTCACTTAATGAAGTCACCTAATTACGTTTTCGAAGGTTTATGAACCTAGGATTAAAGTTAAGTGACGTTCAAATAATAAAAAAATATTGTGAAAAATTCACAAATCTTAGTAATTTAAGCAACGTTTATGAATAAAGGGTTAAGTATAATTATGATCAATTTTTAATTGGAACTAAAAATATTGACATCCATCCATTATTGGATATAAATAATACATACATCTTTATATATATAATTCTGCTGTACGTGTGTATGTCATTGAACTCCTTCTAAACGGCTGGACCGATTTTAATGAATTTTTCTGTATGCGTTTGAGTGGTGACCTGGATGGTTTAGATTCACAAATCAGCCCGGCAGATGGCGCTGATCGCTTGAAGAAGCATGTGATCTCGGAAACGGCCCCAACGATTTCGCTGAAATTTAATATGTGGGGGTTTTCGGGGACGAGAAATCGATCTAGCTCAGTCTTATGTCTGGGGAAGCGCATGTTTTCGAGTTTTCTCTTTCGCAATATTTCACGCATAATATGGGCGCTTATTTTGCGCTGCTTGACATAGCGGCTGTGGCGTAGTAGATAGTGGTATGGTCTACTCGCAATGTCTGGTGTTCCTCGGTTCAAACCCGGGCAATCACGAGTTTTTTTTTTTTTGTTTTTAGACAAGTTTATAGTTTTTTTAAATTTTTTTTAGTTACTTAAAAAGGAAATTGTACTTATGAACTAAAAGGAAAAAAATAAATAGAAATAAATATTTAAGATTTTTTATTTAACTTAAAGAGACTGAAACAAGAGCTCTAGGGGTAGAGAGAGGTATGATATCTTTGTTACAAATGTATTTATGTAATGGGTATATTCCTAAATCTGCTGTACGTGTTACGTCACTGAATTCCTCCTAAAGGGCTGGTCAGATGTGAATGAAGTCTATGTATATAAATGAAAGTCGTGTTAGTTACTCTATTTATAACTCAAGAACCGCTTAACCAGTATGGCTCAAAATTGTTAGGAAGGTAGATAAGAACTGGGAGAAGGACATATCACATAGGATACTTTTTATCCCGTTCCCGTCATGCCCGTCGTTCCCGTGTGACGTAACATAAGACATGGTATAACAAAACGCAACTGACATGGAATAACAAAACAACTCAGTCAAAATATAAGTTAGCGGTTCATTTGTTAAAAATGGTACAAACACACTGCTGCACTACTCAGCATATTAAAAAAAAGTCTTACCGGTTTAATGTTGATGCATCCATTTAAAGCAAGGAATATAAATACTCTATGTCGGTTTAATTGTTTTAATAAAAGCCCCAAAGCAAACTTCAACTTAAAATTTCTAATATTGTATTGCTGTGCCAGTTACCACTTCACTACATACTATAAAACAAAGTTACTTTCTCTTTCCCTATGTCCCTTTGTATGATTAAATCTTTAAAACTGCGAAACAGATTTTGATGAGGTTTCTTTTAATAGATAGAGTAATTAAAAAGAAGAGTTTATATGTATAATAACATCCATAAAATTGTGGAGAAACACTATCCCTCGCCCACATGTGGAAGTGACGAGAGGAGGCATAATTCCGTTGCCGCGAAAAATCGCAGTACAGCGGACAGAGCTCCGGCGGGATCTCATGGCGACATGGAAAGTGTGATTGTCGCAACCACCAGCACTGAACACGCCACAATAGCGGCGGTAAGTCCTCTCTTTGAGGAGTAGCTAGAGAGGCGCCACGGCGTCCTCACCTTCCGACTGACGTAGGCCGTACACGGCTGTTTCGGGAGGTTCCTGTTCCTTATAAGGCGGGAGGAAACGCCAGGCAATATAATGTGACCACTGTGTGCATCGCCCTGAGGACAATGGTGGAGGTCTGCCCGGCTTGGATAGAGCACAGCCGTGTCCTCGCGGGGGCGATCGGCGGCGATCTCTCGCGTCCGACCCCGGTCCGGGCCATAGTTCTGAGCAAGAGTGCATGGCAAGCTTTCAAATCCTTCTGTACAGCAGTGATGCTGGCAAAGCAGGAGGTAGAGCGCGTGAGGGAGCGGAAATCCCACTACACTCACGCCTCAAACCGCCGCAGGAAGCGCCCTGGTCGGGAGGCAACATCGGACTGCCGACCACCATAGGCGCGGGCTTGCGGGCGGCGAGCGATAGGTATCTAGCCTTCTGGTAAGAACCAGGCCCGAGTTGACGGCGCGTTGTGTTTCACACGCGCCTCAAAGAGATGTCAGCACACCTTGACGGGGTCCACGAGGACTGGTCCACAGGGTTGCGGGTTGGTTAAAAAAGAAACCATGGCCCTGGCCGTTGCACAGGCAAGTGAAGTAACACGGGTGGGTTGTAGTCAATAAAAGTTGACACGCCCTTCCGCTCCGCCCATAGCGAGAGGTCATTTGATGATTACCCATCCCAAACAAAAAAAAAGAACTGAAGAAGACCAAGAAATTGCACTTGAAGAGCGCAGCCTTAGTATGGCTCGACTTCGTGTTTCTCACTCACTAGAGCAAAGGGCCTCCCTTTGCTCTAGTGAGTGAGAAGAGAGCCCGTGAAAAGGCTCGGTTGGCAATGTGAAATCGTCGAGCAAACCTCAGAGATCAAGCGCTAGATAATTTACGAAGCACAAGAAGAAATTCATCAAATACTGATTTGAATCGGGCAGCGTTTCTATACGCATATAATATAGCGCAATGGCGTTCGCATTGGACCAATGGATGTTGTTTGCGAGTATTGTAGCACATTAAAGATTTCCGGAGTACCGCCAAGATTGTGCTCCCAAATAAAGAATCATTGAAGAATAATATTTATTTATTTAAAATTATCCTCATTTAAAAAGTAGTCATGTGATATTGCCTTTAAGGCGGAACGAAGTTCGCCGGGTCAGCTAGTATATCTATACAATATGTAAAGAAAACCCTGTCCGATCCGTGAAGGTATTGTTAGGTATCGTTAACTGATTCTAATAATGCCTACAAAGCCGGGCTAAACTTAAAAAA